>ML058370.1:2277358-2616478 GCA_003013855.2 Liriodendron chinense | reverse complement strand
CAAGAACCCGCTCGATCTGACTGCTGATTTGCTGGGTTTTGAGCTGCGGACTTTTTCGATGGCGACCGCCCCATATCAGTACTGGGTTGCTTAGCAGTCTTTGTACCGACGTATCCCTTGCTGGCACCAGACTGCTGATGAGGATGAGCAGGATATCCTTGGGGATGCAGGCTCTTCATCTGGTTCATATGAACCCTTTGAGGAGCGCCCGTTTATCGATCCTGGCTTCCTTTTGGCCACTCATGGCCATCTGCTGTCTGAGATCTCTGCACTTCGGTATCATTGTGAGATGATGTCAAGGAGATTGGTTACCGATCAGAGGTTGACTGATGAGGAGACAGCGATCCGTACCCTTGAGCGCGATGAGGCGCATTACCTGCGTATGGAGGGTGAGCAGGTTGAGAGCGAGACTATCTTTTTATGAGTCAGAGGGACTCACCTGATGTGGCCGAGGAGGAGGGTAGAGATTGATTGTGTTGGCCACCTGCACATTCTTTTTTGCATGTATGATTGATGATGATGTATTTTTTTGTATTTTTTGAAAAAGATGATATGATATCTGTAAAAGAAATATGATGCATCTAATTAAAAAAAGAGAAAACTGTTTGAAAATCTACTGTGCCATGAGTTGTCTTGTGAGTGTTTCTGGACTTTGTGTCGGGATATAGGAATCAGAACTAGGGCTCGGTCAATGATTTGACCGATGTCTCGAGATTTGACTTGCTTGATCCTTTGGTTCCCTAGAGATGTAGGCAATGGAAACTCTTGCTTCCTGAGATTGTCAGGGTTTGTAGAGCTCTTCACTCCTGACTGTACTTCCTCTTGTTCTTGCACTTTCACTGCTTGAACCGATCTGGACTGTCTGATTTCTTGGTACTTGCACTTTTATTTTTTCTTTTTTTCATTTGAGCCATTTTTGCCTGCAGTGCTCTTTCGAGTTTTCACCACAGCCGGCTTTTTCCCGTCATTTTTGCCCGTGGCGCCCTTTCGGGTTTTCACCACGTCCCGGGTATTTGGTCTTGCCTGCCCCTTGGCAGCTATACTGTTTTTACCCTTGGCGCCCTTTCAGGTTTTCACCAAGTCCGCTGTATGCCCACTGTTTTTACTCGGAGCGCCCTTTCGGGTTTTCACTCTGCCCTCTTTGTTTAGGCATACATTTTCTTTTTTTTTTTGTTTTTCTTTTCTTTTCTTTCTGGATCTCTGGATAACTGCGGCGGCTAGAGGTCGGGAATCCATCGTTGCGGGCCGATGGCAGTCTTTCAGCCCTTATCCTGAGTTACGATAATAGAGCTGTCGGTCTTTGCTAAAGACCCCTCTGAGATGAATGGATGGATGACTGTGTTTCTTAGATTGATTTTTTTTCTTGAGTGCCTTTCTTTGGCTTCCCTTTTTCTTTCTCTTTTTTTTCTCTTTTTTTTGTATTCTTTTTCTTCTGTATTCTTTTTCTCTTTTTTTTGTCTTTTCTTTTTGAATCCTTTTTTTTTTTGAAACACTTGTTGGTGGACGGAAACGATTTCTCAGAGGTCTTAGCTTCGACCTCTTGACTTCAGCTTTATTAAAGTAACTTTTGATAAGGTCAGAATGGCTTACCTGTGAAAGATCTTCACGTTGTCGGCGTTAGTTGGCTCAGGAAGATCCACCCCTCTCATGCTGGTGAGTCGGAGGGCACCTCCGGGAAGTACTTCTCTAACGATCAGTGGCCCGTCCCACGAGGGTTTGAACTTTCCTCTGGGGTCCTGAAGGTGCGACGATAGAATCTTCTTCATAACCATGTCGCCTACCTTGAAACTTCTTTTTCGGACTCTCTTGTTGTAAGCCCGAGCGATCCTTTTCTGATAACACTGTGAATGACTTAGTGCACGCATGCGCTTTTCATCTGCTAGCTGTAACTGATCGAATCTGGCCCGTTGCCATTCTCCTTCTTCAATTCCGCTTTCTAATAACACCCGAAGTGATGGTATTTCCACTTCCACTGGTAGAACTGCTTCCATTCCATAAGTAAGCTCGAAAGGAGTAACGCCCGTAGCAGACCGTACAGACGTTCAATAGGCCCAAAGTGCATATGGGAGCATATCTGACCAATCTCGATAGGTCACGACCATCTTCTCAAGTATCCTGATAATTGTCTTGTTTGCGGCTTCTACCCCACCGTTCATCTGGGGACGGTAGGGGCTTGATCGATGACGTTGGATCTTGAACTTGTTGAGGAAGTCATCCATCTTCTTGTTGACAAACGGGGTTCCATTATCTGTGATGATAGCATTAGGGATTCCATACCGGCATATGATGTTGTTCTTCATGAATTTGATCACTTGAGATGCTGCAATCGTGGTGTAGGAGGCTGCCTCTACCCACTTGGTGAAGTAGTCGACTGCCACAAGTATGTACTCATGACCGTTTGATGCTTTGGGACTGATCTTGCCGATGATGTCGAGTCCCCACATGGAGAAGGGCCAGGGGGTGGTCAGGTTGTATAACTCTGATGATGGGGCATGGATTTGATTTGCATGCTCCTGACACTTGAAGCATTTTCTGACGTGCTGGCAACAGTCTGTCTCCATGGTGAGCCAATAGTAGCCGAGTCGTAGAATCTTCTTTGCCATCATGTGCCCATTCATGTGAGGGCCACAGATTCCTTCGTGTATTTCTTTCATGATCTTTGCAGCTTCTGTTTCATCGACGCATCGAAGGAGGATGTGATTATAGGATCGTTTGTAAAGAACTTCGCCACTGATGGTGAATTGGCCGGCCAAACGCTGGATGGTTCGGCAATCTGTTGCTGTTGCTGACTCTGGATACTCCTGGGTTTCGAGATATTGCTTGATGTCGGCATACTAGGGTTTGTCAGGGACAGCTTCGGCTTCTTCTATTTGCAGGCAAAAAGCAGGTTCTTCTTGAATTTCGACTGTGAGCTCCCATTTTGAAGCTCCTTTTGGGATCTCGAGCATTGATGCGAGCGTGGCGAGAGCATCTGCAAACTGGTTCTTGGCTCTGGGCATGTATGAGAAGGTGATTTCCTTGAATTCTTCGATCAGATTGTCAAGATACACATGATATGGTATCAACTTCTCGTCTTTGGTCTTCCATTCGCCATTGGTCTGATCGATGATAAGCTGTGAGTCTCCAAACACTCGTAGCTTCTTGACGCCCAAGATTATGGCTTCCCTTAAGCCAACGATGCATGCTTCATACTCTGCCATGTTGTTGGTGCACTCGAATACGATGCGCCTCGAGATAGGAATAGGGACATCATCTGGAGAGTAGAGGATTGCTCCAATATCACTCCCTTTAGAATTTGCTGCGCCGTCGAAGAATAATGTCCATTCATCTTTCTTCTTCTTTTCATCCTCTTCAATGAGCAAGAGATCTTCATCAGGAAAGAACGTCTTGAGCGGCTGATAGTCCAGGAGGGAGTGAGCGGCAAGATGATCGGCGAGGGCCTGCCCTTTGATTGCCTTCTGAGTGACATAGGTGATGTCGAACTCAGACAAGAGTAGCTGCCATTTAGCTATTCTCCCAGTGAGTGCCGGTTTCTCGAACAGGTACTTGAGCGGATCCATGTGAGCGAGGAGGAGAATAGGGAATGCAATCATGTATTGACGGAGTCGCTGAGTTGCCTAGACTAGGGCGAGGCAAGTCTTCTCGATCGGGGAATACCTGGTCTCATAGTCGGTGAACTTTCGACTCAAATAGTATATTGCTTGTTCCTTCTTCCCGGTCTCGTCGTGCTGACCGAGGACACAGCCTATGGCTTCTGCTGCTACCGAGATGTATAACAATAGTGGTCGTCCAGGAGTGGGCGGCACTAGGACTGGAGGATTCATGAGATACTTCTTGATGCGGTCGAAGGCGACTTGGCAATCATCATTCCATTCTTTTGGGACGTTCTTCCGAAGGAGCTTGAATATGGGCTCACAGATAGGTGTGAGCTGTGCGATGAAGCGACTGATGTATTGAATTCTGCTGAGGAAGCCACGAATTTCTTTCTCTGTTCTAGGAGGGGGCATCTCGATGATTGCTCTGGTTTTGGTCTCGTCGACCCTGATGCCATCCTCGCTCACCATAAAGCCGAGGAGCTTACCTCCCATTGCACTGAAGACACATTTCTGAGGGTTGAGACGGAGCTTGTACTTTTCTAATCTGTTGAATAACTTCTTCAGATCTTCAAAGTGTCCTTCAATTGTGCGAGATTTGACGATCATGTCGTCCACATATACTTCAAGCTCCTTGTTCATCATGTCGTGGAATAGTGCGGTCATTGCTCACTGATATGTTGCTCCTGCGTTCTTCAGACCGAACGGCATTACCCTGTAACAGAAGGTTCCCCAGGGAGTGATGAACGATGTCTTCTCGCGATCTTCGACGGCCATCTTGATCTGATTGTAACCTGAGAACCCGTCCATGAATGAGAAGATCTTGTATCCAGCAGTGTTGTCGACCAGAGAGTCGATATGTGGCAAAGGGAAGTCATCTTTAGGACTGGCTTTGTTGAGATCTCGGAAGTCGATGCACATTCGAACCTTGCCGTCCTTCTTTGGTACTGGTACGATGTTGGCGAGCCATTCAGGGTAGTTGGAGACTACCAAGAATCCCGCGTTGTACTGCTTGATGACTTCATCTCGGACTTTCAGAGCCCATTCAGGCTTCATTCTTCGAAGTTTCTGCTTCACTGGCTTCATATCTGTCTTGGTTGGCAGATGGTGTACAACGAGCTCTTCATCGAGCCCTGGCATGTCTTCATATGAGAACGCGAAGTTGGACAATCTTGGAGCTAGGAACTCTATCATTTTCTGTTTCATCTCAGGTGGCAACGATTTTCCAATGCATACTTCCCTAGGGATCTCAGGTGTCCCCAAGTTTACTATCTCGAAATCATCGGCTACAACATTGGCTTTGGATTCGAACTTTTTGAGGAGTTCCTCAAGTTCGGGAGCAGGATCATCATCTTCCTTATCCCGAGCTTCGTCCAGACCCATGAGCTCGAAGTCTAATTCGATGTCGAAATCATATGATTCGACTTCAAACTCATGCGACTCTTTAGACGAACTTGGCACACTATTGAATGCAGGGAAAGAAATATTTTTTGGTTTTTGAGATTTTTCTGAAATTGAAATGCTAGATGTTTTTGGCTTTTGAAAGTTTTTGATTTTTTTGAATTTTCGAAATTCGTGGGACTTTGAACAAGCAGGCATTGCAGACCATGATTGAGCCCAACTTGTTCCAAAGTTCCGGTCGCTGCTTAAACAGGCATTTTTTTTTGGAAGCCAGAGCCCTCAGATGGCTCTTTGGCTGATTCAAAAGTGAGGGGAACAGATGACCATTCAGGACCCCACACTTCCTCCCCTGAAGAGGTGGGGGTTGATGATTTGGGCGAAGAATCATGGTCTGGCCCAATGACCATGACTTCTCGCTGGTCGGGTTCGAGATCTGAGTCGCACTCAGTCCCTCCCGGATCACTTACTTCGCATTGCAGTTCGTCTGGTTCCACAGCTAGACACATGTTTGGAATCTGGACATCAGACCAATCTAGGGCTGGCCACTTCCCTTTCTTGGTCCAATGGATGGGCTGCTTCTGCCCCTGGCTGATGATTGATGATGCTGATTCTGCAGAGATGGGCAAGTCGTGCCCCTTGCTAATTGGTGCTGAGATGGGCAAGTTGTGCCCCTTGCTGATTGAAGTGGGCAGGTTGTGCCCCTGGTTGAGAGAAGTGGGCAAGTTGTGCCCCTGGTTGGGAGCAGGTGTCAGAGTAACCTGGTCTTGAAGCTGCTGTATTTGACTTCCTTCTTCGTCTTCATCATTTCCTTCTTCTTCTGGAGGCTTAAATGGTTCGAGAATCTGATCCCATCGAATGGGGGGCCACGTGGCCCAAACTAGGCTCATCAGGAGGCCTTTGTGTAGTGTAGTCGGTTGATTCCCTCCTGGATCTTTGCAAGGTTCTCCCGGCTTAACGAATTGGATGGGTGAGCATTGAAATTTCTTCCTTCTTTTGTCCATGAAGGTTGTCTTGTATCCGAGTCCCCATTTGCGTTGGTTATATATCAGCGGTACCTTTCTAGACTTGAAATGATTCTTCATTCGGTATTTGAGACTCAGACGCTCTGCCGGTGAAAAGACACGGTCCACCCTTATCGGTTCTGGATTGGCGATAGAGTTCACAGTCTCGAATTCGAAACTGTGAAACGGGATGTCCTCTTCAGAGTGCTGGATATCAATGACCGGGATGTCTGGTTCAGTGGCAGCAGCATTGGAAGGAATGATGAGTTCCTTCTCTGCATGGATAGAGATCACTTGATTTCCACAGATGTACTTCACTCGTTGATGCAGGGTTGATGGCACAGCTCCAACCTTGTGCAGCCACGGTCGTCCGAGCAACATGTTGAAAGAGGCTGATATATCCAAGATTTGGAATGTGATGGTGGAGACTTCCGGACCTATCTGTACCTCTATGTCGACCTCCCCTTCCACTGATCGGTGGGTGTTGTCGAATGCTCTGACGCATATGGTGCTGGGTCGGAATGAAGAAGGACTGATTCCCAGACGTTCTGCAGTCTTGAGTGGGCAGACATTTAAGCTTGAGCCATTATCGATAAGGACCAGCGGAACACAGAGGTCTTTGTATCGTAAGGCTATGTTGAGGGATCGCCCATGATCGCGCCCTTCTGGTGGCAACTCATTATCTGTGAAGGTGATGGCGCGCGGAGCCAGGAGTTGTCCAATCATCAAAGCTATCATTTCTGGTGCCGTATCGGAGGAGACATGAGCATCGTTCAAGGTTTTGGCAAACATTTCTCGGTGTATGCGAGATGTGCAGAGTAGCTCCCATACTGAGATTTGTGCAGGGATTGACTTGAGCTGAGTCGCCACATCGTATGCGGCTTCATTTTTATTGCCGAGGCCTGAGAGAGCGCCTTTGGGATCTCCTCTGTTCTGATTATCTCTTCGGATGCACCGCCCATTGGGATTCATGTTCCCCACTTCCGCACATTCTGGATAGTGCCATGGAACCTCTTTGTAGTTTTCCTCCCTTTTGCCTTCTAGGACCACCGGTTCTTGCAACGGTGCTGTTGAGATCTTCCTCGTATGGAGCTTTTGCCTTGAGGACTACATTGTTGCCTGTGCTGAAGGGGTAATATCGAGGCTTGTCTTCATAGACTACATAAGGTCGTGGTCCTGGCTTCACTGTTCCTGGGGCGGGAGGCTCCCATGGAATGAATACTGGTCCTCTTGATATGGCAGGAGGTTTCTTTGTTCGTCCGAGCTGCCGTAGCGTGATTGATACGCCTCCGGGATTTGCCCCTTGCAATATGACTGGCTTGACTGGAAGAGCTCCTTCCAAGACAACGGGCTCTTGCTGCTGATGAGTGTAATCCTTCCATTGCGGATTGGATTGTTCTGGAGTTGCCCCTTGCAAGATGACAGGTTCGTATGTGGGCTCAATGTATGATTGTGCTCCTTCCAGGACGACTGCTTCCCAGCTTGAATGGTTGTAAGGTGCCCCTTGAACAATTGGTATATCATATGGAGGTGCTCCTTCGAGCACTACTGGCTCGGAGATTGAAGGAAGAAAGAGACTTGCCCCTTGCAAGACTGGAGGAGGATTTGTTGGCTCATAAGTGTAGGCGTGAATGGATTGGATGGGGGAGAAGAAGCGATCGAGATGATCCCCTTCTTCTATACTATTGACTGCAGGGCCACGAGACGAACTGAGGTCCGTCGGATGTTGAGGCAGAGGATTCTGAAGGATGTTGGTGGAAGCTGCTGGAGAAGTTCCAGGGTCCGAGATGACGATCTTGCGGTCATCAATTAGGTCTTGTATAGCATTTTTCAAAGTATAGCATCGATCAGTGGCGTGGCCACGTCCTTGATGGTAGGCACAGTACTCATTTTCTCGGTAGTTTGGAGGCAGAGGATGAGGCGGAGGCCTAGGTGTCATCAGAGTGAGTAACTGCTTTTGTACCAGCGTAGTCATGATTTGACTAAGTGGTTGACTGAGTGGAGTGAACTTCCTGAACTCCCTGTAATTCTGCCTGTTCTGGTATGAGTATTGGCCATTTCCCCTGAACTGCTGCTGTTGTCGAGGTGGTTGTGGCTGAGGATTCGGTTGTGGCTGATACCGCTGAGGCTGATGCTGAACTTGATTCTGCTGATACTGTTGACGTCCCTGTGGGGGAGCATGTTGATTTCCTTGAGCAGTGGTGTTGATGTTGTTTACCTCTGCTGGGCGGGGAGGAGAACCACTGCGGTTTCCATTCCCGTGCCCGATAGGTCTTCCCTCCACTCTGTTCCTCTTGATTGGAGTGGCTTGATGAGGCCATGGGGAGATCGTCCCGGCCCGGATCCCTGCTTCAACTTGCTCTCCAGCACGGATCAACTGCGAGAAATTCGCATATGGATGCGAGATGAGATACCCGGATATGCCTGGATATGTTGAATGAACAATCATGGAGATTTGTTCTTCATCGTCGATGGGTGTCTGCATTCTGGCTGCCATAGCTCGCCAACGTCCCACATAAGCTGACAGTGTTTCATCACTCCTTTGCCTGAGTGCTGCGAGGTCGGCTCTTCTGGGTGCCATGTTGAGATTGTATGCGAATCTGTCGACGAAAGCCTGGGAAAGCTGTTCCCATGTTCTGATGCGGTGGCAGTCCAATGAAGTGTACCAATCTAGGGCATCGCCCTTCAGAGATTTTTGGAACAAACGAATAAGGGCCCCTTCATTTCCTACGATTGCACTCAGCTCCCCGCAGAAAGCCTTGAGATGTGCTGTGGGACAACCGCTGCCATCGTATCTCTTGAATTTTGGTACCTCAAAGTTTTGAGGTACTTGAGCATCTGGGAAAGGACACAAGTCTCTGAACTTGGTCGAAGGTAAGTCGATTCCTTGCTGTCGCTGAAGCTGATTTTGCAAGATCTGGAACTGCTCCCGCAACTCGTCCAGTCCTGAGTGATCTGTTCGAGCGACTGGTGCCTCCTGGAGTAAGGCACGTTCTTCTTCGGCATAGTGGTCGATGTCTTCGACCCTATGGGCTTGCTGAAAAGCAACCGCGGGTTGTTGAAATTGATTTGATGACTGAACTGGATTCTGATGAACTTGTGCTTGAAATGATGGTAACTGAACTGGAGACTGTACTGAAGGTTGAACTGGAACTTGCTGGAAATTGACTGGATTTTGCTGAATTGAAGATTGCTGAAAATTAACTGGATTTTGCTGAATTGAAGATTGCTGAAAATTAACTGGAATCCCATCGGCGGGGATGTGCTGGAATTGAAAAGTGCTCCTGTTTGCAGGAGGCTGAGATGTTGGGAAGTGACCCCCTTGTTGGGTATTCGCCACTGTCCGCTGATTGATGTGGGCTTGACACTGACCCCCGTTGTGGGCATTCGCCAGTGCTGTCCCTGTTGCTGGAAATTGAATTGAAATCCCATCGGCGGGGATGTACTGGAATTGAAAAGGTGTCCCATCGGCGGGGACATGCTGAGATCTACTGAGATTGTTGTTTGCAAGATTGACTGGAAGCTGACTGGATGTTCCTGCAACGGAAGTGCTCTGAGATGGCCTTGTCGTCGCAAGAAGATATTGAGAAGGATGCCCCATAGCGAAGGGCTGAGATGGCTGCTGTCGGTAGTCTTGGGCAGACTCTGATGGTTGTGCTTGATTTGAACTGGAGGCCGGGAGGACCTGGCACGGTTGCTGAGATTGCTGAACTGGGCCAACTTGATTGTTGGCTGCTGCGGTGGCTTGTGCTTGCATGAATTGCAAGAGCATTTCTTGCATTGCTCTCACTCCTTGTGCCAATTCTTGTATGATTGGCGTATTATCAATAGGTTGTTGCGCTGGAGGTTGCGCTTCGGTCATTTCAAGAGCAGGGAAGTGATGAGTTTCTTCTTCGTGGTCGGACATGGCTTGCTGAGCCCGAGTGCGGATTATGCTGCGGAAGGGAAGCTGTTTCCGAACACGTTGAGCCCGAGGAGGCGCAATGGTGAGGACTATATTCTTTTTGGGTTTTGGGATTTTCTATTTTTTTCTTGGTTTAGGGATTTTTCTATTTTTTGTTTGTTTTGGGTTTTGGGTAGAATGCTATGCAGATGAGATTGTATAAGGATTAATGACTTTCAAGTACGGGAAGGATTCTGTTTTCAAGTCGGATCACGACTAGTGGGACTAGCTACTCCCCAGCGGAGTCGCCATTCTGTGGACCCTCGCCGATTTTCCCGCGCTCCCACACGACGTTCTTCTCCCTTCCCCTTTCCTTTCGGAAAAGAAGGAGATGAGGATGCGTGAGTGCGAAATCGCCGTTTGTGCCACTGGCTTGCCTCGTTCTCGAGGGCTTCGTTTGGTTGTCGTATTGAGCTGGATGTGTTTAAGTGAATTTATATAAGACCAGAGTCGCCACTAGCCAGTTACTTCGAATCTACAGTCGGCTAGACCCCGTAGAAACGTTAGAGAAGGGAATCTGAAGATTCCTTCCTCTAAAATGACTCCTGTTGATCTGCGGCCAGAGATTCAAGGTAAGGGATCACGGTTACAGGGTGGGAAGAGGTTAAGCACCCCACACACTGCCCGTACCGAAGTACGGTCTCTACTTCACAGAATCGATCGAATACTTGAAAGTCTAATTTAATCCTCGTATATTCTCATGAATGACATGATGCATGAATGCGGGTCTGAACAGTAAGAGTTTCTGATGGGCAGGTTCCAACAACGGGCAAGCCCAGAGCGTACGCTCGAACTGACAGGTGCTTAATATAAGACGTATGCAGTGTGCTTGAATGATCAAGGTGTTTTATGGTGAAGCATGAATGCAGGTCTAAACAGTAAGAGTTTCTGATGGGCAGGTTCCAACAACGGGCAAGCCCAGAGCATACGCTCGAACTGACAGGTGCTTAATGTAAAGACATATGCATGTGTGCTTGAGTAATCAAGGTGCTTGTAGTGAAGCAGGGGGGGTTGGAAGGAAAGTAAATGTTGCACTTATGCTAGATGCAAATGAGATGATGCTGGAAAATGAGTAGCTGGGTGGACGGAGGTGTCGCAAGGGTTGGCTTCGAGTGGTTGGATCAAGACTTGGGTGACTTGAGAGGCTTGGACCAGTGGTCAGGCTGGGCTGGACCAGGGCTAGACTCTCCTCACTCGGGCTCTCCTTGGTGGAAAAATGGGCTAAGGGGTGGAGAAGGACTCGGACCGCACCCGGACTGGCTGGACTTGAAAGGCTTCGAATGGATTGTTGAAATGAGAAGGGGAGGGGGGTATTTATAGCAGCAGAGAGTGGCAGCTCTCGTAATTTTGTCCGGGCGGCCTGCCATGGGCCGCTCCTCGGTTTCCAGCGAGTACGACCGTTCCCTCGGGGCTGCTGTTGGACTCGCTGGTCGACTCAGTGAGTTGACTCAGCGGGTCGACTCGGTGGTTTGACTCGACGGGTTGACTCGACGGGTTGACTCGGTGTTTTGACTCGACGGGTTGACTCGATGGGTTGACTCAGCGAGTTAACTCAGCGAGTTGACTCAATGAGTTTGACTTTTTTTTTGGGGATTTTTTGACTGGCCTTTTTTATGGGGGGTTTTTCAGGGTGGTGTTTAGGACTGTGTTGACTGGGTTCAGGCTTGAACTGGGCTATGGAATGGGGCTTACAAGGGTGAGTTTGGCTGAGTTTGGACTTGGGATTTGGGGGTATGGTCCTCCGTTCAACCAGCTATCTCTATCAACATTGTAGCCGAAGGTGGGGTGTCTACAGAATCATAGATGTGACTAATTTTTGGTACTTGGGCTTAACATGGGGTGACACCTATTGAATAGATTAGATTTCACATAAACTCTATGGTGGGGCCTACCTGAGCAGAACCCTTTTCATTTCCTTCTTTATTTAGTCTTATTTATGGCCATTACTAACATTAATTAGCTCCACCTTTACCAAAGTGGTTGGACGGTTGGACTTGAGAGTTTCTCTTATATATATATATATATATATATATATATATATATATATATATATATATATATATATATATATATATAGGCCAATTACTCTTTAATATAAGGAAATATGTTGTCATTATAATTTTACCACTATGGAATCTAACAAGCGTGGGTATAATCATTGCACTTTTTTCTATTATTACAATGAAAATTTTAAATTCAAATAGTAATAACTGCGGTAGGATGCACAATCATTCTTTCTTCAAAAGCTCATGTCAAAATGCACATAATAGACAATGAGGGGAATGTGAACATGTATTCTTGGTACACATGTAAATAAAAATTTACCTCTCTTATTATAATTACCTTAGTATAACCATCCATTGTCCAGAGGCGCAGCCAGATGGGTGAGATCAAGCACCACCTTTCTTATATAAGAGATAATTATTCTGAATTTCAAAACTACAGAAACTCCTTAACCTGTCTTCATCGAATCCACGACGAGATATCTCGAATCCACGAGACCTTTTTTTTCGAATCCACGAGCAAAAATAGAGATAAACTCATAATTGTATTAAAAGTAATAAATAATCCCTAAAAACGAAAGCAAATCAACTTTAAATAGTACCCTAAACCGTAATCTACGTACCCTAGGTGTCCTAATTGTAATAAGAAAGCAAATCAAACTAAAACGAAAACAAAGAGTTCGAAATAAGCAAGTTCGTGTGTGCACTCTACGCTAGTGCCGACCAGTCGGGCGACTGGTCACAAACAACCCAAAACAGTCCAGAGAGTTGGGCTGTCTCTGGGCAAATAGTCGGCCGGTCGTTGGAGTGATAGTTTATGGTGGACGATCGGTCGTTAGGCTTGCGTTTCCTTCACTTTTTTCGACTTTTGGCTCTTCCTTTTGGAGCTTTCTAGAGTTCTTCTGGGCCCACTCCTGGGTCATTCTCTTAGCTCTACTCCTTCGTTGATTAAGAGGACGTCTCGCTACATTAGTCGCCCTCTCTTGAAAGAAACTCGACCTCGAGTTTCGCCTCTTCTCTTGAACCTGCGTTGCTTGGCTGTGTAAAATGAGGAGAGATTGTCCCTATCCCTTGATTGTTCGACGATTGTCACTCGGGGTTGCTGGGGCAAGGACGATTCTCCTTCCATCTTTGCTGAATGTGATGACGTTATGCTGGCCACGATGTATGGCATCCCGATCA
Organism: Liriodendron chinense; assembly: GCA_003013855.2. NCBI lineage: Eukaryota > Viridiplantae > Streptophyta > Magnoliopsida > Magnoliales > Magnoliaceae > Liriodendron > Liriodendron chinense. Next base: position 2,603,355 of record ML058370.1, on the reverse strand, counting down.
TATTACCATGGATGCCTAAGTATCATATGACAAGCATCCATGTCCACAATATCACAACATACTTGATCACTGTAGGCCTTGCCGATCGTAAATGAGACAAGGCAATGTTCCTTAACCTTCATTGCGCTTCCTTTCCAGATCCAACAAATGTCGTACAGTGAAGGATGTGGTGTGGTCTTGAGCTTCAACTTGTCAACCATCGCTTGGGACACGATGTTCTCGCAGCTATCATCGTCAATAATCATGTCGCACGCCCTTCCATCTACAGTACACCTTGTGTGAAATAGGTTGTGGCGTTGGGGATGTGCATGAGCGTCATACATGTGTTTTTTGCCTTGTAAAACTAAGGATAGACCCTGATCTCCTGAAATCCATTCGGTCCCCTCATCTTCTTCTTCAACTTGCTCAACATCAACAATATTATTTGATTCAACTTGTGTGTCTTCCGCGGTGATAATTACATTGGCCGCGGGCCTTTAAGTGCACACGTTTGATAGGTGGCTTAGCTGTCCACATCTGTAATAATGATCGGGCCTGGGCCTGCCATAGGGATTTAAGATTTTACTTGGACCGGGCATAATTAATGAACGTTGCAGCCTTGTATGACCACTTCCTTACATAACTTGGTGAGCAATGTGGGGCTGAACGTGATTAGCAGTTGGTTCCTTTCCCTTGGAAAGGGATGTGTCTTGATAGGGAACTGTTGGGGGGATTATGGAAAGGGAGCTGCACGTGTAGAGGCCCGTACCAATATTGTGCTTCCACATGTTTAACAACCTGATATGCTTCATCCATGGTCCAAACCAATCATAGCTGAACTTGGTTCTGAATTGCAGGCCTTAAACCGCCTATGAACCTTGTGGTTTTCTGGACTTCTGTCTCAGACAACTCATTGCAAGTCGTATAAGGCGATAGAGCGGCCTTCTTATTTGCAATTTTGATACTGATAAAATAATACCTGCTCATATTCACTGGGCAAAAATTAAGATTTCAGTAAACGCTTCATCCTAGGCCATAAACGGATGAGAGTTTTATTCTAACAGATGAGCATATTCTGTAATTGTTCACACCACGTCGAAGCACTCAATTTTAACTTATATGTGATAAGTTTCACATGCAAATCATCGGGAATGCTAGTCGAAGTATCTCTCAACTTCGGCTAACCAATCGAGAAAATCCTCGATACCGAGTACTCTATTAAAGTTGGGTAGATCACCCTTACCTCGAAATCCTCTGTCAGCGTGATCAACACGCACATCTCTAGTGGCTGGATGTCGGAACACTAAATCTTCAACCTCATCATCGCTGGATCTGACATCTTCTTCTACAATAGGTCGACGGTTGGCTTCTGGCGATGCTCGACGAATAATGTCATTGCGTGGCATAACTATTGCAGGGGGTGAACGTCATTAGGGGGTTGTTGTGGTGTGAGAGTTGTAGCGAGACATCAAACGAAGCTTGTAGCCCTTGTTGGAAACGAACGTCTCAAATCAAAAGTGCACAGAGGCCACCGGCCGGTCGGTGTCCAACCGGCCGGTCATAGTGGAATACAAGCAGCGTTGCTACCGTGTAGTATTTTAGCCATCCGACTGGTCGGCCGACCGGCTGGTAGGGGTGTCCGACCGACCGGATGACCGGTCGGCAGTATCCTAGTGCAACACAGATTTCTCGCGTGGTTTGCGCGCAAGAGGTTTCTAAATCCGTTTTTCTTTCTATTTAAGGTGTATTTCGGGATTAGAGGTTTCAAAGGTTGCAAAGGGGATTAAGGGAGCTTCTAAGTGAGAGAAATAGCTTGAAGAAGATGGTTTTCTTTTGGGTAAGCTTGGGATTTCTCTTGTGGGCTTGGGTTTTGGGTCTTGGGTCTTGGGTTCCATCTCTTGTAACTTCTGAGATTATAGTGGATTGGTGTCGCTTTGTGCCGTAGTTTTTTACCCGTGAGGGGTTTTTTCCACGTTAAATTCTGATTGTCTATGTGGGGGTAATTGCATGCATTATGATTGCATTGTGTGGCTTGTTTGATTCAATTTGCGGTTTGCGTTTGGCTTTACTTCTGCTGCTGGCCCTCCTATCCCAACAACTGGTATTAGAGAGATCGTTGGGGTGTAGAAAAAATTCGAATATGAGACAAGAGCATGGCATCAGGCATGAGGTTCGACATAGAAAAGTATTTAGAAAAAAATAATTTTGAACTTTGGAAGGTGAAGATGAAAGGCCTTCTAGTTCAGCAAGGGTTGCAAGATGCGCTCCTTGGAGAGCGACCAGAAGCTACGAAAAAAGGAGAATGGAAGAAGATCGAAGAGCGACCAGAAGCTATGAAAGAAGGAAAATGGAAGAAGATCGATGAAAAGGCTAATGTCTCAATCCAGTTGTGTCTGGCAGATGAGGTCCTGTATAACGTCATGAAAGAGAAGATTGCGGCTGCAACATGGGCGAAGTTGAAGAATATCTATGCGGAGAAATCTCTTGAAAATCACATGTACTTGAAGCTTCAGTTGTGCAACTTGAGGATGACGGAGGGGGCCGATGTTGAGAGCCACATCAGCAATTTCAATAGGCTTATTTGCAAGTTGATGGATGTGGATGAGCCGATAAAGGATGAGGATCAAGCGTTTATCTTATTGAATTCGCTTCTAGAATCATATGAGTCGCTCAAGGACTCTTTGTGCGCAGGTAGGGAGACTATTGGCGTAGAAATCATTATCTCAGCCCTTCAAGCGAAGGCGATGAGAAGGAAAAGCGGCGACGTAGGTCCCTCTACTGATGAGGCACTGGTTATGAGGGGAAGGGATTTTGAGCGGGGTGGAGGATCTCCTTCATCGAGATCTAAATCAAAAGGCAAGTGGAGGCACAAGGTGAGATGCTGGAACTGTGGGGAAGAAGGACATGTAAAGAGGGATTGCTCGAATCTCAGAAAAAGGCAGGAGAGATCTAGAGACTCTTCTAGGGAAGGAACCAATGCCGTAGAGGATGGTGGTGACGGTTGTGATGTATTGACTGTATCTGGCATAAAGCCTCTTGGTGGAGAGTGGCTCTTGGATTCAGGGGCATCATGTCATGTATGTCCTGACTGAAGTTCATTCATGTCATACAAGGAGTATGATGGTGGATCAATGTTTGTGGGCGATGGCTACGCTGGTAATGTGGTGGGGATCGGTTCGGTGCGCATTAGGATGTTCGATGGAGTCGAAAGGATCCTTGAAAGTGTGAAGCATGTCCCTGAGATAAAGATGAATGTGATATCTCTTGGTGCACTCGAGGTGAAAGGGTGCACGTTCATCGGCTGCGATCGGTATTGTAAAGTGGTGAAGGGAGCACGCGTGATTATCAAGGCACGGAGGTGCGATAATCTTTACAAGGTGATCGGGAGCACTATTCATGGTGGTGCTGCAGGATTGGCAGAGGGATCCACGGTTGCTTAAGTGTGGTAAGAGAAAAAGGGTCACATGGAAAGAGCAACAAGGCGTGTGAAGATGCAAGGATAAGGTCGATGGGGCATGAGAAGCGACGAGACTATTGTTCGCTCGCCTTAAGTGTAAGGCTGCGATGTAGTAATCAAACTCGGTAAGACCGAGGTCGATCCACAGGGAAATAGAAACAACTTCCAAAGCACTCCAGCAACTCAGTTTTTGGGAAAAAATCAGATTCAATTGAGTGTTTAATTAAAACAGCAACTTAATGAAAAATCAGAGATATAAAGTACTAAGGCATTCAAGGATCCACTTGTAGCAATCCTATGTCAATTCAGTTAATCCAAGTAGAGAACACAACTAGATTTGAAGTCCTATCTCTCATCTAGTTGGGAAATAAAGCATTCATGCACATTCAATCCAAATCAAGTTGAACTTCCAAGTTCTAGCCCATACAATCAATGTAGAATTCAAATCCATAGCCTGCGGAGTAACAGCCATGCCTATGGACTATAGCCTGCTCAAGGATTACTATAATTCGAATCTAAACAAGTAACCTGTGATAATCTCAGAGAATTGCAAGGAATTCATGTCCTGGGCACATGAACTCTCATAAAATATCTCAAACTACCACTTAAAGAACTGGAACATGAGAAAAATTCAAACTTGAATTTAAATTACTTGAATTAAACTGAATCCAACATCGAATTGGCTACAAGCTTCACGTCTCAGCCTTAGCTGAGAGGTTCTAGCCGAGCATATTCATGCTACAACTAAAATCTCTAAATAAAAGCATAAAACTAGCAAAACCAGAAATAGAAGAGTTGCAGACGCTCCACGACAGCTTTCCCTCCTTAGAACCACATTCCTTATCTTCCCTGATACCCTAGGAAGAGCCCCTAGGTGCCCTTTTATAGTAAGAAACCTCCCTTGCGTCAGAATCTGCGAAAGGTTACGCAGTGCGCAGCAGTTTTCGGAGTCCAGATTTAGAAATGACTCTGTTTACGCAACGCCGACCGGTCATGACCGGTCGGACTGAGCTTTTACACATTCCAGGGAGTACAGCCGACCGGTCAAGACCGGTCGGACAGACCTCCTAACAATCCAGCAAGTGTAGCCGACCGGTCATGACCGGTTGGACCAAGTTTCTAACCATCCAGTGTGCATGGCCGATCGGTCAAGACCGGTCGGCCTGTCTTCAATGTGAACAGCCTTCATGGCCGACCGGTCAAGACCGGTCGGCCTTCTTCAACTTGATTCTTCTTCTCTTCTTTTTCTCCTTTTTCTTCTTCTCTCTCTTCTCCTTGCTTTCTTCTTTCTTTGGTCTTCTTTCATCCTTCATCCAAAAGCTATAAAAGAGTTCTTTTGGTTTCCCAATTGAATGAAGTCCGCTCTCATTCCTATAATCACAAAACATGTGTTAGGTGGGCCTTTAAATCATGAAAATCATGCAAACCATGTCATGTAATAGGCAATGCAATGTATAAATTGGAGGTTCAACAACTATAATGATGATGAAGTAGAGGTGGAGATTGTGTGTGGCAAGGTGGTGCATGATGATTTGAGTCGTGGTGGAGTTTGTTGGAAACGGACGTCTCAAATCAAAAGTGCACAAAGGCCACTGGCCGGTAGGTGGGGGTGTCCGACCGGCCGGTCACAGTGGAAGACAAGCAGCGTTGCTGCTGTGTAGTATTTTGGTCATCCGACCTGCTGGTAGGGGTGTCCGACCCGTCGGACGACCGATCAGCAGTATCCTAGTGCAACACGGATTTCTTGTGCGATTTGCGCGCAAGAGGTTTCTAAATCCAGTTTTTCTTCCTATTTAAGGTGTATTTCAGGGATTAGAAGTTTCGAAGGTTGCAAAGGGGATTGTGGGAGCTTCTAGGTGAGAGAAATAGCTTGAAGAAGAGAGTTTTCTTCTTGGGTAGGCTTGGGATTTCTCTTGTGGGCTTGGGTTTTGGGTCTTGGGTTCCATCTCTTATAACTTCTGAGATTATAGTGGATTGGTGTTGCTTTGTGTCGTGTTTTTTTTCCGTGAGGGGTTTTTTCCACATTAAATTCGAATTGTCTATGTGTGGGTGATTGCATGCATTGTGATTGCATTGTGTGGCTTGTTTGATTCAATTTGTTGTTTGTGTTCGGTTTTGCTTCCGCTGCCGGCCCTCCTATCCCAACAGCCCTTGCATAGCTTGAAGGTGCTCTCATTGAAACTCCATGAACTCTCTTGATGTTAAAGGTTGTTCCTCGAATTCTCTATCGACAGGGTTGTTGTCGTTGCTTGCACTAGAAGCCATTACTAAGGAAGAACCTATCTCTGATACTAACTTGGCGCAGCCAGGTGGGTGAGATCAAGCACTGCCTCTCTCACGGGGGATAACTATTCTGAATTTCGGAAATACAAGGACTCCTGAATTGTCTTCGTCGAATCCACGAGACTTTTTCTTTGAAGAACAACTCGAATCCATGAGCAAAAACAGAGATAAACTGAGAATTGTATTAAAAGTAATCAATAATCCCTAAAAACGAAAGCAAAACAACTTTAAATAGTATCCTAAACCCTAATCTATGCAGCTTAGGTGTCCTAATTGCAATAGGAAAGTAAATCAAACCAAAGTGAAAACAAAGAGTTCTAAATAAGTAAGTTTGCACGAGCACTCTGTGCTAGTGCTGACCGGTCAACCCAAAACAGTCTAGAGAGTTGGGCTGTCTCCAGGCAAATAGCAGGCTAGTCGTTGATGGTGGACGATCGGTCGTCAGGCCTGTGTTTCCTTCACTTTTGTCGACTTTTGGCCCTTCCTTTTGAGTCTTTCTAGAGTTCTTCCGAGCCCACTCCTAGGTCCTTCTCTTGGCTTTACTCCTTTGTCGATTAGGAGGATGTCTCGCTACATCATCCAACAAACATAATGATTGTGATCATCTTATGATGAATCCTGAGAACCCCAGTCAATCAGAGGTGTAGCCTACTAAATGGATGGTTTACTGTGGCAACAGGCTAGGCATGGTTCACGGTATTGAATCCAGCCTGACATGGCTGGGTATGGGTATAGGTAAATGGGTGCAGGAGCCAGTATGGGTATGAAATTGAGCTTATTTAAAATGAGCTAGGTGCTGCCAATACCTCTACCCAGCTTGAACCTGATTATATTTTAGTACTATATATATATATTATCTTTAATATTAAAATAATTTAATGATAATTAATTAGTAATTAATACCAATTACTACTTTTCTATTTTTAAATCTATGTATAAGAGCTAGAGAGGCTGGTTCTCACCTGTTTCATGGAGTATTAATTGTGCATACCATCCAACCTATCCTACAAGGGCGACTCAACCTGAAAAGTGGACCCATCTTGGTGTGTGGTTGTGCATGCCATGCAGCCTATCCAACAAAGCCCATTATAAAAGGTGGCCCTACCTTAGTGTGTTCATGTGTATATTGTCCAACCCATCCAATAGGGGTTGACCTACCATAAAAAGTAGGCCCACCGCGGTGTGTGTATTGTACATACCATATAACTTGTCCACCCAGGTTAACCTATCATGGAAATTAGCTCCTCAAAATTCAACAGATCCAACCATAATGTGGGCCTATAGTCCACTGTTTAATTTGAGTGCATGCTCTGTGTTTATTAATTAATTATGTGATGGATCCAAAACATCATCAAACCATGATAGTGGACACTCTAAAAGTTCATATGATCCAATGATAATGTGGGCCACACATATAATTCACCCTTTAATTTGAGTACGTTCATGCCATGCGTATGTTACTTAATTGTGTGATGGATCGAAAGCATTACTAATAGATTTTGATTTTTTTAAGTTTTAATTTAAAATATTATGTTGCTATTTCTATATGTTTTTTGAAAAATAATTACATTTTAATTTTACTATGAAATTATTATTATTATTTTTTAAGTTAATGGTGAGTTTTTTTTTTTTTTTTTTTTGAAAATTTGAAATGATAAATGGGCACTTAGCGTCCAATAGGTATGGGTATTGGTACTTAATTATTAAGGCCAAACAGTATGGGTGTGGTACCCATTGGCAGATATAGGTATAGGTACCCCTACACACTGAACCTAATGTTTGGAGCACAATCTAAACTGGTGACTCACTCAATTCGGTTGAGTTAATTGCTCACAGACGTGATCCTAGGTATGTAGACGGGTGCTGATTATTTCATGGCCCGAGGGGCAAAAGAGACCGTCGTGGTCGAAGTGATCAACTCAGGACCGTACGTCGTTCTCACAATCCGAAGTTAACTTATATCAATTGGGTAGCTCAGACTACTTAGAAAACCTGCTACCCGGTTGCCAGCCGAATCGCGAGAATCGACCGTATCGACGGTCATTAGGCTAGTTTATTTTCAGTTTTACTATTTATAGTAAGTTTTAATTCGATCATAACTTTGCATCTGTAGGGCTTTAGAGTTAGTGTCCAACATGAAAAAGGCTTAGAATATTTAGTAGAACAACGTGGTTGAGGCCGTTTGAAAACTTTCTATTTTTGGCCGAAAACCAAGAGTTCTAGTAGGATTGAACGACTTCTATAAATAGTAAGTTTACTATTTATAGTAAGTTGCGTTTTCTAGGAGTTTAAGTTGGAGTTGGATTCTGATACTTTGCCTAGGGTTTAGTTTCCTATTTATATGCATTGTAATTTCGTTATTATTCATTCAATCTTCAATAAACAATTATTTGGAATTAAATTCCTCTTTTTTTATCTTTTCTTTCTTCTCGTGGATTCGAGAACTATCGGTTAGGAAGACGGTGATCGACCTACCACGTCCTCCCTGCGTCATAGGGACACTCACCGAGGAGTCTAAGTCAGCTTGACTTGTTGAGTGAGCTCACCTACTACATTGAAACTTGTTAAGGAGTTTGACTTGAATTGGCTTGTCGAGTCAACTCACGGACTCAGCCAACACAATGTGAGTCATGCCAATGTGACTTGGCATGACTCGAATCGAGTCACTCAGTGAGTCAAGAGTCTTTTAATTGATGTGGTGATGTGGAAAGATTTGATTGGTAGGCTATACACTTTCAGAGACGGGTTGAGTATGTATCTATCCAAAACACCTTTAAAAGGGCCAGGGTCCATCTCTGAAAACATATGGCCCCACCAATCAAATCTCACCAAGTCACCACACCACTATTGAGGATGGGAGCTCGACACCACCCAATTGGTGGGTCTCGTCACTAGGCCTGCACACGGGTCGGGTTAGGGTCGGGTTGGGAACAACCTGAACCAAACCTAAATATATTTTAAAGGTTCGGGTCGTGACCGAGTTGGACTGACCCAACCCTAACCCTACCCTACTTGTAAAAGGGTCAACACTTACCCTACCCTACCCTATATACTAAATCGAGTCGGGTCGGATTAGGACTATGTTTCTATGGTGTGGTCCACCTAAGATTTGAGTCAGCTTTATTTTTGGTTTCATATCCTAAAATGATCTTTCAAAATAGTTGAACGGTGTGGAATTTAAGACACTAGTTAGGGGCCACCTACCTTGGTGGATCCCGGATGTCACCTAATCCGCTCCCTGTGAGTGTGAGATGAGCACAGGTTGGGTGAGAGTAAGTGAGACCCCGAAACCAGCCATGTGGGTGAGACCTTGACCATGAGGCTCACCTCAATGTATATATTGTAAATCTATGCCATCCATCTATGTTTCTAGATTATTACAGGACATGGTCCCAAAAAGGAAGCAGATAAAAGCTTTAGGTAGACCATACCACAAAAATCAGTGGTCATTAAACTCCCTCCATTAAAAGATTCTAGAGTCTACCCTAATGTTTATTGACCATTCAACGTATTGATAATGTCATAAAGATATTTCTAAAAGCAATAAACTAGTATAAACGGGCAGTTCGGGTCAAGCGGAACAGGTCGGGTATACATGGGTCGGGGTACGGGTCAGGTGCGTTTGGGATGTACCCTAAACGGTACCTAAATTAAAAACGGTCCAGTCGCATCTACCCGAGACCATACCATTTTCTCAGCCGGGTTGGGACAGGATCGGGTTTTTACTGGGTCGGGCCGGGCGGGTCGGGCGGGCTAACCGGGCATATGTGCAGCCCTACTCTTCACAACCCAACACATGTCATACATGGCTGCATATTTGGATGGTCTGAGTTTCATTTTCACCAAAAATACACCCATCAAATAACCATCCATTCTCTTGGTGGCCACACAACAAGCAAGTAGAAGGAAAATGATCAACGGTCCGAATTGAAGTAATCATATCAGTGTTAGGGGAGTTATTTGATACTCTGGGCCTACCATAAATAAGCAGCTAGCCGCTCAAAATTTCAAATCGTGGCATACATTCACTCAAAACGGCCAAAATAATGGACCCCACTGCCGCTAGCATGCAATCCCAAATTTAAATCGGTAATCTAACATCTAATTTGTGGACACTTGTTTGTTGAAATAGGACCATTGGGTATCTTTCATTTTTAACCGTTGATAATTGGTTCAAAATACAGACCTCAGGTAACCAAATAGGCCTATTTTTGGTTAATGATACTGGGACCCGTCAGTTTAATTTGAAGAAACTGTACACAATATAAGAAATTTTTTCAGAGTCAGTGTAACATCCACCACCACTTTCAGAGTAGCAAAGTTTTTCTCATTAATGTGATCATACAAGAATTCAAGATGAAAAAGATCTACTTGCAACTGAGACAATATTAGTTTCGACAGTTGAGATTTGTCTGTGCACATATGGCAGATGCACAGTGAATATTGGCTGCCTCAAGTTGGATAAATCCAAACCGCCCATTGCAAATCTAAAATCCAGTGGCGTGAGACCCACCGAAAGAAAAAGCACAGACCAGAACAGACCAGATTCGATGTATTTTTTTATGTAGAAAAATCCAAACACATGGCAAAACCCACGGGCTCTTCAATAAATGCCGGCATCATAATAAGAAAAATAGAAACGATCAGGTACATCACCTGTACCATCAGTTATGATACAACCATCTGTTTCTCGCAACATACCACATATGTAGAATATGGAATCCGTACAAAATTGGGCCACGCTATGTTGATCAACTGATATAGAAGGACGCAGCATTGTTACCAATTGACAGCCGTTGGTTTGGTAGTGTACTGGTATGACCTACCCTATGAGTTGATTTTCCTGATTTTGAAGTCATATGATCTACATATTGTGGTCCATCTTTTTAACTGATTGGATTTTATATATAGGAAATAAATTGGCGGAAAAATTGGCTGTATCGTAACTTACAATACAGCAGCTGTATCTGATAAATTTTAATATAAAAGTGCCGTGGAGACAAAACAGACGAAACGTAAGATAAAAAAGAAAAAAAAAAGGCAAAAAAGGCGGATTAATTGCGTACTGAGTACTGAATAACTCAGTACGAGTAAACTCTGTGGTGTCCACCGTGATTTATACATTTTATCCACTCCGTCCATATATTTTTCCATATAATTATAGAGATTCATTACAAAAAATTAAGTGTATAAAAATCTCAATTGGACCACAACACAGGAAATAGTGTAAAATGAACTTCTACCGTTCAAAAATTCTTAGGGGCTACAGAAGTTTTGGCTCAAGATGATATTTTTAATTAAACTTAATCCATGTCTTTTTAATCTTATTAACAGGTTGGATGATATATAAACATCACTGTGGGCCCTAGAAATCCTTCAACGGTTGAAATCATTATTCTCTCCGTTTCCTGTGTTATGGTTCAATTGAGCTTTGTATATGCTATAATTTTTGTTTTAACGCCTAAAATAATCTGAAAAAACGGATGGACGGCGTGGATAAACCTTATACAATCATGGTGGGTCCGACTGAGTTTACTCAATCCGATTTCAAAAAGAAAAACCGACAGCGGAATAAAATAACAAGATTACATGTGGCGGCATCAGACGATACCTTGGACCGAGTTGACCGTCTGGTCAGCACAGCTGAGTCACCTTTAAGCGACCAAAAGCTATCCTACACGTGGTACCTTGCACGTGCTGTAGACCCGTAGTTTTAAGGAAAGCATCTTTCTTGCCGGAGGTGGTATGGTACATGCATAGGACAGGAATACGGTAGAGCATCTGTCGGTGTTACACGTGGCAGGGTCATGTATCAATCGGGGCTGTCCATTCAATTACCTTTTTTATGGATATAGATTGGTTGATGTCAGCCATCTGATGATGGGCCTTTGAAGAGACGGTTGAAATTGAAGAAAAGATATGTAGAAGATTATATGATAGGTTTGATTTTTCAAACAATATAGAGCCCACTAAATGGACAGCCTTGATTGGTCCATCACCTGGCCACGTGTACTGTAGAGAGATTGGACTTCCATCTCCACATCTGATATCTGGATTGATCAAATGATTGGACGTTCCTAACCATCTGATTTCTGATTATGATCAAACGATGGACAGGATTGTCTCATATGTATGATTTGTGAAACAGAATCTATCTATTAATATGAAGTGCGATGGATGATGGGCTTGATTGATGGATACATCACCCACTCTCTCCTGTTCTTTGGGCCGTACATTTACCCTAGTTGGCAGGACTTGGATTGAGTACTGCTCCATTTTTTAACAGAGCTTCCTCAGCCTGACATGATAGGATTTCCACTATAATATTTGTAAAAAATTTATCCCATCTATCTATTTTGCATGCTCATATTAGGACATTTGCCCAAAATAAGGGAGCTACAAAACTTAAGTAGGCCATGCGGGCAAAAAAATAGTGGGAATTGAACACTTACATTGAAACATGTGGGGCTACAAAAGTTTTGAGGCTTTAGATCAACTCAATGGGAATGACTTTATAAAGGGTTTGGATGGCATATAAAATAGAGTAGATTCTAGGGAGGTTTCAATAATAGACATTTCTTTTCTCATTCTTAAGAAGGTTTCAACTGCAGACTTTTCCTTACGGTTGCCCACTTAAGTTTTGGATCTCTTCATTTTTTGGGTTCGCATCCTAACATAAACAGGCAAAATGAATGTATGAGATGAATATTTTAAAATTATCACATCGAGCCCAAAGCAATTTTTGTCCCATCAAAAGCTACATCAAATGTGCTTGTGGCACAAGTGTGTTAAATGTAGATTTTTATTAGGTTGGCCCAAACTATTTAAATCCTTCGCTAAAGGATCAAGCAGTTCAATCCTCAAGTGGGGCCGAGTGTACTAAAAAACAAATGAATAGCTAGAAAAGATTATCTTGGTTGTCAATTTGTTTTTCATAATGTCACACCCCTGAGAAGCCAAAGTAGCCTAAATTCCAAGTTAGAATGGACTAATTGATAGAAAGCTACAGATCTCATGCACATGTGCCATATGGCAATTTGTCATGCCAGGGCTGGACAAACTTGTGGGGCCCATCATGTAAATGGTTTGGATCTTTCATTGCCATATCGTAGGGATGCATTTTAGCAAACCTCTCATGGAATAGAGGATGGATACTCTTACAGAGCGTGATGGTTCATACGCATGCACCAACAATTATATATATTGCATGTATGTTGATCAAATTAATTAATTGTACCATCCAAAATGAGACTAAACTATTTTAGATTTTGATTGAGCTTTGATAAGATTATTTTTGGGCAATTGAAGGACTTTTGAAAATCAAATGGATCAAATGATGTCTAATCTCCCATTTTGAAGAAAAATGGTATTTGATTTTTCATTTTCTTTCTCACATTTTAATTAAGCTTATATTACAATTCACTTCACACATTCTTAATATATCTGTATTATCAATTCACATTTTTATTTTCTTTCTTTTGTACTCTTTTTTCTTTATTATATTAGCTTATTTTTTATTCTACAAAATAATTTCAAAATTACGTTAAATCTCCTAAAAATCATATATAATCCCATAAAATACAGGACCGCATGCTGTGCTAATAGAAGATGGTGCCTAACCTTTTCATCTTCTGTCACTGAGACCTTTACTCAGAGTCAACTAGTCGTAGCTAGATCAACCGCAGGGAGTCACTAATTGAGTTGGAAAATTTCATGATTCTCCAACCCATATGTAATTTTACAATTTATAATCTACGGCAGATTCAAATCTTCATTTAGATAGTGATGTCTTAAAAAATCAAATGCCTTTTTATCTCTAAGCCAACTTCACACTTGCAGATCTGCACAATAGACAAATAGAAGTGAAAGTGACCGCAGCGATGTAGGCTAAGCTGCGTTCACATAAAGCTTGCAAATCACCTGGACCTACTTTAGATGGGCTATAGACAATGTAAGATTAATTGGATTATCCTAATTCCTGACTCATATATGGACATCTGATTATTCAATCTGATCCCATTTGATTCTTTCCATCCTAACCATAAATTAGATGTCCGCCGATCGGCTAGTGAGAATCAGTTTTGATGGTTAGATTTAAAGTGGGGTCCACTATTTAGACAGTTGAACTTGAGTCAGATGCATGCACTGTGTATAGTTTCTGAGTGCATGAGAGAACCGTCGTAGTCTTCCAGAGCATCATTCTCATCAACCATTCTCCTATTGAGGCATTGAGGTTAACATGCGCAGTAAGTAGGATTGGAATCTCACTCGCGAATGCACGTGCCACTGTATGGCCACTGCAGACTGCTTAAGAAAAATGGACACCAAAAGAGCTAGACCAACGGTGCATATTCAATGTTACACACGGTCCAGATGGACGACTCATATGTTGCACTGGTGTGCCACGCTGGCTTGTGACTCGAGTAGGATTCACATGGTATTTTCGCGAGTAGACTTTTTATTTCTTCCTGACCGTTAGAAGATTTGGATCCATGAGACTAGTTCAAATGTTCAATGCAAGATATACAGTTTCCACATGCAGCCTGAAGTACGCTAGCTTGTTCGTCCAGCCACGTTTTTCCACCAACACTCCACTCGTACAGAAAATCCCAACACTCCACTCGTACAGAAAATCCGTACCATGCAACAAGTAGTATTTACCATGAAAATTATCTGGCTCAAAAATCGATAGGAATTATCTCATTAGTTGGGCCACAACTATATGATGAATCAATGACATTTTCTCCATTGATTCTAACGGTGTAGCACACATGATGAGATTTAATGACTAATTTTTAGTCCAAATGATCTTGATAGTGGGACCAGTAGTTTGGGTGGTACCGATTTCCTAACCAAGTAACATTTTTGGCGGGAAAGTGCGGCTAGAGAACTAGGTAGAGTACCTCCGGCTGCAAGCGATCGATTATCTTTAAGTTGCAGTGTCAAATCACATTACACGGCATACATGACTGACAATCGAGAACATCCAAAACAGTGGCCTCACTGTGGATTGAACATGGTCTAAAACGCAGTACTGATTGAAACTCCTTAACAAACCGCCGACTATTTCAATTGTCACTTTCAATTTCTAGCCATTAATTGATGGTTAGGATCACCTAGACATCACTGGTCAGCTTTCGTTGTCTACTGTCACTTTCGAACATCACCCTGATTAAATGATCACAGCCATTCAAATAATGGCTTGCAAAATGGACGATTAAACCATTCATATTCTTACTATATTCATTTTGTATGCATGCCCGATTATCAAATCATGTCTATTTTTCGGTCATGTCCTATCTGAGGTGTATTCCTCCCATCCAACGGTCTTTGTCAATCATAGGTGGGCCACCTCCGCTCCACATAAGAATTGAAACCATCATAAGGTGTACCAAGGAGTCGTCTCCTTAGATATAGATTCACAATGTGTAATCGTTATTTATATTGATTATCGTGAGAAGACGTGCAATATAATGTTTACATTGCACGTACTATCTAGTTTTGGTCACATATTCATTTTAAAAATATGTAGTCGTGTGATCACTTCATTGGCTAGTTTTGTTAAGAAAATGTCGGTTTGGAGAAACGATCAAAGGGCTCTTAAAAAAAATAAAAAATAAAAGAATATTGGATCCTATGCTAGAAGAGGACTATTTACTTATAGTGCTTCTAGTTGCTTAGAGACACTTGAACAGTCCAATTGATCGATCGGGACTGTCTATTAAGTCTATAACAAATTTCATGGACCCCCACGAAAAAAAATAGATGGTCAAGATGATTGAATCAACAATTTCAGCGATCTATGTCTTTTGGACCATTATGCATAGCTTATGATTACAAATAATCATGATTTACTGAGATACCCCAATCATCCGTCTGTCGTTTGGGAATCGGATGGCTAGAAGAATGAATGCCAACTTATAGATGGATGGGATTGTCTGATCAGTGTGATTTTGATAGTATTAATCCTTCTTGATCGATTGGATTGTCTAAGCATCCTGGTGCAATTAGGTGCAATGCAACTTCTAGTACCTTAAGATTACTAGTCCATCAAGTGGGTCACACCAATCAGTTGTTTCCCCAAGCAGCTAATCCTACTAAATAATGGGCGTTATAATCTCTATCCTTGATATTCATTTCACAAAATGACTTAGATTAATTAAACTTTCGTTCTCGCTTGCTTATATTCTAATCACTTCGAACTTATTATGATCATGCACATGAACTAGATTAATCTTCCCTTCACTTGCTTATATTCTAATTACTTCGAACTTGCTATGGCCATGCACATGAAGTTGCTCTATATTTCATGCGATTCAATGAATGTAGTTATCTCAAGAACAAATTCCAATGATAGATCAACATGAGTTTACAATACTAATTCTATTAATGTAGGAGCTTCATTGGGTCCATCGTCATGTTTTTTATTTTTTATTTTACTGATGTTGAATCTTATTATTTATTATTATTATTATAAATATTAATAATAGTATTATTTGCATCGCTACATTTACGCATGGCAGGAAAACTCCCAAACCTAAAGTAGCTTCCTCAAGAAAGTTAACAACATAATTCGATCTTGTATTAGATTTTCTTATTCTCATTTTTTGCGGTCCAGTTTCCATAGGGCACGTTTGGATGTGCCCCAAATCACAATCTTATAGGACGTTTGGGTAAAATATATGGTTATGCTATCCTACCAGAGGTTGGGGCGGCAAAAATTTCAAAGGCCGCTTCATACGTGGGCACATTTTACTACTTTATCCGCCTTAAATCAGTATAGAAAACATTTCAGATTGGAGTGCGGATCGTCTCTGCTGAAGGCACAAGAAATTCCAGTCCCACAGGATTTTGGCTGACGAGATACGCGGGATTTCTCTCTCCCAAATACAACGCGTGCTCCACAACATCATTTTTAACTTGTGTAACTTCTTTGGGTCCCACAATGATTTATGTTTCATATCCACACCGTCCATCAATTTTTAAAGATGATTCTAGAGCATGAGCCCAAAATCGAGGCATATCCAAAACTCGAGTAAACCACGTCAAAGAATGTAGCCAAGATTGAATGGAAACCGTTGACACCTTCCTAGGATCTACTGTTACGTTTATTTGCTATCTAGCGTTTTAATAATGTTACACATACCTTCGTGAAGGGAAAACACAAATATAAGTTTGATAAGAAACTCCTATGGCCCCAAGAAGTTTTCAACATAGGCCGTTCAATTCAGACTGTTTCTGTAAGGTGGCTCGGTTGAACTTGGTTCTGCCTCATTTTTTGTCTAGTTCCATAAAATGATATGAAAAAAATGGCTGGACGGTGTGGATCTGATAAATACATCATAATAGGGCCCACCGAAGTTTCACATATAAATACTTTCGGTCTTCTTCTCTCACACGAATGTGCTGCACCACGGGAGCATATGAGGTGAGACCCGGCCTCACCAAAGACTGTACGGCCTTTACCGTGGTGCCCACCTTGTCATGTATATTCTATATCCACCCCGTTCATCCTTTTTTCCGGATCATTTTAAAGAATTATCCAAAAAATGAAACAGTTGTGGCTTACCATTACCTATGCCATAGGAAACAGTGGTGAATTACCAATAATGGGCCGCAAAAATTTTGTATCAAGTTGATATATGTTTTTCCTCTTCATCCAGGTTTATGTGAACTTATGAACAGATTGGATGTCAAATAAAAACCATAAAAACATTAAGGTGATTCCCAAGAAGTTTTTAATAGTAGGGCATTCAATCACAACTTTTTCCTAGAGTATGGTCCACCTGATGATTGGATATTCTTCAAGTTTAGCAGAATGCTCTAAAATGATCTGAAAATTCGGATGTACGGAGTGGATGTAGAATAAACAAATCAAGGTCGGCCCCACGGTAAGGGTTGCACCGTCTTGGGTGATGCCCGGTCTCACCTAATCCGCTCCCCTGCATCACAAAGCAAGCGCCGGAGTGTGAAATTTAAGTGGGCTCCACGATGATGTATTTGTTAGATCCACACCGTCAATTCATTTTTTCATATCATTATATACTAAGAACCCAAAAACAATGTGGATTTAAATTTAAAGTGGACCACATCATTGAGGACAGTAAGAATTAATGCTACCATTGAAAACTTCTTGGGGCCACATAATGCTCTTATCAAGCTGATATTTTTATTTTAACTTTATCTAGGCATGTGTGATCTCATGAACAGGTCCGATGGAAAATAAGCCTCGATGTTGGCCTTAGAAAAGTCTCAGCTGAAGTTTGTTCAATTCCGACCGCTTTATGTAATGTGATCCACTTGACGTTTAGATGTACCTCGTTTTTGGATAGTGCTCTAGATTTGTCTGGAAAAATTGATGGACAGTATAGATTTAACAAAAAAATATGGTGGGACCCAGAAAAAGTTTCACACGTTAAAAATCGGTTATGTAGTTAGCAATGTATGTGGAAGAGAAAAATCCGGCGTATATTAGTAATTGGAGTCATTAAACTAATGAGAAGCAACCGCGCTAGAACTTCTTCTGCCTTCATGGACGATCCGCTCTTCAGATTGGAGCTCAGAGGTCTGCCAAACGCCACCTTAGAAAAGTCATGATCACTTGTATCTTGTGATCTACGCTTGACCATTTGGTCAAATGCTTATCTTACTCCCCTGAATTTTCCACTTGTTAGTTTCTTGACTTGCCAGCTAGCCTGTGATGGGACATTCGCTTTCGCTTTTCGGACGCGCTTTGGCATGCATCTCCTGCGCTCGGAATCTAGGTGGGGCCATCGTGATGTTTGTGAGAAATCTACGCCGTTCAACCGTTTTTGAGATCATTTTAGGCATTGCATAAAAAAATGAACGGGATCCAAGACTCAAGCGGGCCGCAATAAAGCAAAAGGTGGGTAGGGAAATTACTACCGTTGAAACCTCTATCGGGTCCACAGAGATGTTTATATGCCATCCATACCGTTCAAAATGTCATTCCTACTAAGATGAACTAAAAACACAAATATTATCTGATTCGAAACTTCAGTGGCCCACGATTATTTCAGAAGTTCAATCTTCACGTTTTCGGCTCACATGAGTCTTGGATCCCGTTATTTTTTGTCGCAACGCATCAAATGATCTCACAAAATAGTTGGACGGCGTAGATTTTTTACAAACATCACGGTGGGCCCCACCTAGATTCCGAATGAAGGACATGCCTGCGAAAGGCTTTCTTGGGCAATCCGCGTTAGGTGAGACCCCGGATCCACCAAGGTGGGTGAGACCCCTAACTGTGGGACCCATTATGATGTATATGACTACATCCACGCTGTCCATCTGTATTAAAAGCTCATTTTAGGGCATGATCTAAAAGACGAAGCAGTTTCAAATCCCAGGTGGACCAAAGTACAGGAAACAATGATGATTAAGCATTAAAAACTTGTTGTGGGCCACAAGATCTTTGGATAAAGATGATATTTGTTTGGTCTCTTCATATAAGATGTTTGTGACCTTAGAAACAGGTTGGATGACAAATAAACATTCTGATAGAGTCCATAAAGTTTTTAATGGTGAGGATTCGATGAAGACTTTTTATTGTAGTGTGGTCCACCTAAGATTTAAGTCAGCGTCATTTTTTGGATCATCATCTAAAATGATCTTTCAAAATGGTTGGACGGTGTGGATTTAAGGAAAAAAAATCACTATGAGCCCCACATTCAGGGTCCTACCCACCTGGGTGGATCCGGGTCTCACCTAATCTGCTCAGGACGCGGATGGCTGCGAAAGCCTTTCGCAGGCATCTCCTGCACTCGGAATCTAGGTGGGTATACCGTGATGTTTGTGAGAAATCTACACCGTCCAACCGTTTTATGAGACTAATTTAGGGGTTGCCACAAAAAATGAATGGGATCCAAGACTCAAGTGGGCTGCACTAAAGCAAAAGGTGGGTAGGGAAATTCCTACCGTTGAAACCTCTATGGGGTCCACGAATGTTTATTTGCCATCCATACCATTCATAATGTCATTCCTACTGATATGAACTGAAAACATAAATATTATCCTAATTCTAAACTTCTGTGGCCCCACAAATATTTCAACTGTGAAGTTCAATAGTCACGTTGAGTCTTAATCTCCTAAAATGATCTCACAAAACGGTTGGACGGTGTAGATTTCTCACAAACATCATAGTGGGCCCCACCTAGATTTCAAGCGTACGAGAGGACTGCAAAAGGCTTTCCTAGGCAATACGCGTCCAAGGTTTGAACTGTAAGTTACCATCCAACTAGTGGATAACTTTTAACTTGTCTTGTGGCATCTAAGCCATCCACTTGCTAGGCTTCAGTACGATGATCACCTTGTGCAAAAATCAGCCCTTCAACTCATTAGATGGGCCATGCCATACGATTTTATATGGTGTGGCCCACCTAATGAGTTGATGGGCTGGATGATTCTCGTGATGGAGCCAAGCTATCGAAGAGCTTACATGTTCCATGCACGTGAGAAGTTAGAAGTTATCTGCTGAGTAGGACGATAACTTATGGTCCAGCCAGTTGAGCTTGATACAGACATACAGTCCATTTTCAAGGAGAATGTCTTAACTCCAACTGTTTGGATGATAGTGTACTGTCCACCCAGTAGATAACTTCCAGCCTGTTAATTGCAGGTGAAATCCAACCCTTTCAATAGGTTGGCAAGTACAAACATCAGCTTCATCTACATCTACTATTAGGTGGGCCATACCATGAAAATAATTTTTACCCAATGATTAATATAAAAATACAAGTGTGGTCCAATCAGTGAGTGAATATGGCAGATTTTTTCAGAATGTGATATTTATGATGGGACCAACCTATTTGACGGGTTGGATTCCGTACTCACATAAAAGGTTGGGATTTATCTAATGGGTGGACTGTAACTTATGGTACAACCGGTTAGACTTAGACTTATTTTTAATTATTATTATTATTTTTTTAAAGTTAAACAACGACATGTTGATAGTTACTCATGATATCACCAAGTGTCCGAAGCCCACATGCTTGTGGGGTCGCCTATCCATGAGCAAGCACGTGTATAAGAGATCACAGGCTCCATCTGGTAGGCCTACACTGATTTGATCTTCCAGGCTTAAAAATAGGTCGTTTCATCCCTCAGGTGGACCACAGTGATGACAATAAATGATGTCTAGAATTTTTTTAGCCATTCGTTTGTTTTGTACATTGCGGCCCACCTGCATGCAAAGTAAAATGGCTTAGTTTTTGAACTGAATGATATAATCGGTGTGGCCCACCTGATGGAAAACTCAGATCTTCTTCACAGAGAGTGCTGGCATGCATGTAGTCAAGGCTCTGCACGAGAGTGGGATTAGAAAAACCACATTATCAATACTAGCTAGCGAGGAATAATAATGTATTTTCACGTGTAGGAGAGGGAACGAGTCATCAGGTCTGACTCTTATCTCCTGTTAATATAAAATGATATATATGATTTTGCTTGTGCTGTGGCTGTGAATCACCAGCATGTGTCACCCCACAGGGCCCACATGCAAAGATGGTTGGATAGGAATCGTCCATCATTGGGCTGCTATTTTGAATGGCCAATGACCCACTAATCAAGCCGAAAAAAATGATAAACCATTGATGTGAGTCATTAAAACATCTACTTTCAATGGTCGACATTCAGCTATGCAAATCAATGGTAGAAACCATCCATTCGGAGCAATTTTTTTTATGGTGTCCCACCTGGGGTAGCACCCAAAACATGGGTGGTTCTGATCAACCAACCATCTGTGCATGTGGGCCCCATGGAGCCACACATGTTGATGATCCTCAGTTGAAATATAGGCAAACCAAAACCTTAAAATAATATAGAATGGTGATTATAACCAGACAAGGTTATATTGGTAGTTACATGTCGTATCATGTTTTGGAGCCTTGTAGTCCTTAAGAAGTCACTCTCTATGCAAGGTTGCATGTAACTTTAAGACCTTGTGTTTTACCTAATATGAAAGAGAAATTAAAAAGAAAAAAAGAAAAAAAAAAGAAAATAAAATTCCGTTATTAGTGATTTTCATTATTTCATTTTCTCCTTTGTTTTCCATGCTGGCAATGATCAATCTCTCGACGGACTAGGTTTCCCGGTAGCAGATCGGTTTACCTATAACGAACTTAGATTTTAAGAAATTATTAAGGGACATAATGATGCATGATTAAAATACAACCACCCACCTGAAAAAAAAGAAAAAGAAAAAAAGAGGATGGTACCACAGTCCCATCTTGGGCCCCAGTAGATCAATGGTTCTGATCAGCACACATGCTTACCATGTCTATTGTGAGAAGATAGCCGCGTACTACTTACTACCAACCCATCTCAAGCGCCAACATATCATGTGTGCCAAACATCTCAACGAAAAGGTGAGCCCCACCGTGAATACCACCTTCGATAAAATTAGGTTTGTGAAGTTATCAGCGACAGGATGGTCCATCTGATGACTGGGCCAGCTTTTAGGTGATCTTGGTCGTACACATGACAGAGAGCGGATTAGGTGAGACCCCGGCCTCACGCAAGATGGTGCGGCCCTTATCGTGAATTAATGTGGGATCCACCTTGATGTATATATCTTGTATCCACATCATTCATACGTTTTTCCAGATCATTTTAGGTTATTATGACAAACATTAAGAAGATCTAATCATCCAGTGGACTATACCATAAGAAACAGTCGTTATTGACCATTAATGGGACTTAAAAGTTTTGGATGAAGCTGATATTTGTTTTTTACCTTCATGAAGGCTTATGTGACCTTATCATCAGATTAGATGGTAAATAGACACTATGGAAACATTAATTTTCGCCATAAGAGGTTTTTAATGGTAGGATGGTCACCCACCATTGTTTCTTCTGATATGGTCCACCTGATAATTGGATCTGATTCATTTTGAGGATAATTCCCTATAGTGATATGCTAAAAAGGATGAACGGCATGGATGCATAATACATACATCAAGGTGGGCTCTACTGTAATCCCACTGTAAGGGTCACACCGTCTTGCGTGAGGCTTGGGTCTCACCTCATTCGCTCTCCACATGATAATATGAAACAGATGTGCTAGATCTGAGCTTTCCATCCGGTTGAAAACATTAATGCTTGGATTAGGGCTCTCAATGGGTCGAATTTGGATCAGATCCGGTTCTAAGTCCGAAAATTTGTAGATGGATTCGGATCGGATTCAGATCTAACTTGGATCCAAAATGTGATATCCATATCCGATCCATTTATAAATAGAGAGATCAATTTCCAATCTAAAATTCATATAAACATTAGATTCGGATTGGATCTAGGTCCAAATCCACCCCATCACAAATATAAAAAGTATATAATATAATATATTTATTTAGTAGCAAAATGATGCAAATCCCTCTATTTACTGTGATATGGTCGATCTGAGATTAGCATATCTCAATTTTGAGATGTCGCCTAAAATAAACTAGAAAAAGGATGGCCGACATGGATATAAAATATATAGAAGGTGACAATGAGTATTCAGTTGGTCCCACTCCAATTCCGAAAAGCTGTAGACAAATTTAGATCGGATTCAGATCTAGATCTATTTTTGTGAATCCAAATCCTGTCCATTCAATTAATCAAACCTATTTTAAGATCCAAATCTGCATTATATAGATTCGGAGTAAATCAGATCTTGGATCTATCCGTTCCATTAAGCCCTAGCTTGGATCTTGGATCTTCTGCCTGAAATCAGTCAGTACGCTCTCGTGGTACTGAGTAAACTCAGTTGAGCCCACTGTGAATATATGTGATTTATCCACACCGTCCATTCGTTTTTTCAGCTCATTTTAGTGGCTGAGACCAAAATCGAAGTGTATCCAAAACTCAGGTGGACCATACTATAGGAAATAGCGGGAATAATGATTTCCACCGTTGAAGCCTTTCTACGGCCTGTGGTGATGTTTATTTGTCATCCAACCTGCTCATAAGATCACACAGACGTGGATGAAGGGAAAACACAAATATCAGCTTGATCTAGAGCTTCTGTGGCCCCCGAAAAATTTTCAACGGTAGATGTTCAATTCACATTGTTTCCTATGGTGTGGTCCACTTGAGCTTTGGACATGCTTCATTTTTGGGTTCATGCCCTAAAATTATATGGTAAAATGAACGGGCAGAGTGGATAACATACATAAATCAAGGTGGACCCCCAAAGAGTGTACTCAGTACGCAATCCGCTTCCCTTATGCCTCACAAGCCCTTTCACTCCTCGGGTGGGCCACGATCTATAAAGCAAACTGATAGTTAAAGCAACATTTTTCAGGCTGTCCTTTGTTTGGTATCTTGTGGCCCACCAAAGGTGTAAATCACCTGACTTTTATGGTCAAAAGATCTAAATGGTCAACGTAAAGCTCAGATCCCGCACAAATATTCCATATCGGCACGTGCGCTTGTGCATGGATTTGCAAGCCACACGATCGTGTGGAATTAAAAAAACATCAACCAAGATCTAATGTTTTTTAATAGCTAATGTGAAATGATCTAGTGAGCTAGCATGAAACCCTTCCCAATCACCTAGATGCATCTAGATTACTAGGCATTCACATCACCTGCCTGGACCGTCCATTGGGTGCGGTCCACTCATCTTCCGCTCCTGTGCAAAAATCACAGCAACAAGATGGTGAGTAAACATTTGAGGCCGGACGTACCCATCTTCTACAAATGATCCTGTCCATCCGTTTATTTTTTCATTACCCTCACTAGAGAGTTTTGATCATCCAATCCGTATGATCTTTTCAACGCATTCTATGAAGAGTTGATCAAGCAATTGAACGGCCCAGATTGATAAAATTGATTGTCCACCATATCCAAGTGTGAATTAGGTGCATGGGAAGGGATTCCATACAGTTATCCACTAGATCATTCTAATATCTAATAGTGATAGAAGTGAAGATAATAAGAATAGATTAATTCTTATCATAGAAAAATTAAAAAACAAAAGACAATAGATTATTATTTGAAAATGTATTATATATTGACAAATGCTCAATACTCGAGCACCATTAGTTGTAGTGCTCCTAGTTGCACTGGGATACTTAGATAATCTAATCCATTGATCTAGACTGTTCATCAGGTCCCATGCACATTTCACGGACTACCGTGGAAACATTCATTAATTTGACAAATATTAACCATTTGGTTAATGACATTAAATATGGACGGTGGAGATCATTTACACAAAATAGGTCCAATAAACAAATTGCTTCATCTAGTTTTTAGAGACCATCATGGGCTCGTGTTCTAAAGAATCACTTTTATTAGGCAATCATAACCACCCATCTATGTCTTGAAAAAAACGATGGCTACAGGAAACAAGAATAAAAGGGATTAGATCATCCGATCATTTTGATTTTTGCATGGTAGACCATGAAATGGTTTTAAACATAATGGACAGTTCAGGTCAATAGATTGGAATGTCCAAGTGAGCCGATATTATTTAATGGAGATTTGATCTTAGTTTATGCCGGCAGATCAGTTCTAGATTTTTGTAACAACATACTGAATTTAAGAAATGATATCTTACATCATACAACCTTGTTTTTCACGGCCATCTTTTATCTTTTTAGAGAATCGTACGTTCAAAAGGTGGCCTCCATCATGAAATCACATGGGATGAAAATCAGGTGGATCTACTAATTGGGTGGCCCACAACGTTAAAATCAATTTACAGCCGATGGTCTCACTCAACATTCAGCTGTGGCCCACCTAATGAGTGGATCAGCCTAACTTTTATGAGAGATAATCTCGAGGGTGTGAACCATCTTTTACTCGTATCTTATGTCCTATGTAGGTGACAACTTACGAGGAAGACAGGTCTATAAGTGGAAGTTCATCTCATTATTGGAAGTAGATTCATGGAGTTGGCCACTGTTTGGCATGGTTTTATGGCAATCCGGACCGTCCAAATCGCTAACCAGTTCTGGCGGAGCATAACCCAAAATTTGAATTGGAATCTGTAAATATCACATCCGTTGATGAGATGTCTGATCCATCAAAACATGAATAGTGACTCAAAGTAAACCATTTCCCCACAAGCGTGGCCCACGTTTTGATGATGTAGACTGTTGATGATCCCGATTATTGATTGATAGTGTGGATCCATGTTGTATTTTTTTCTTACCGTCTAGATTTTGGGCCCTATATGCGCAGGGGGGGCATCAGGATCTTATAATCCCCCTCCATACCACTGTGATCATACCATCTTAACCATCCAAATCGCGGAACTATCCATAGTGAATGTGGGCCACAGGCTCATTTTGTCTTCTAATCTCCATCTGTGGCCCCCACTAATTGAATAGATAGAATCATCTAACCGTTGACCTTCCACATGAGGAAGAATACGTTCTGTGTGAGTGCTGAGTTATGTCCAGTCTGCATGCACTGCTTGTGAGGCAGAAATGTATGAACGGATGAACAGACCAGTCCATATTCAGTGGGACTACTTTGGATGGACCTGATGCAAAAACGGCGCTTGAAGATAATCTTAACCATCAATAATGTTGGAGAGCCATCAAATGAGTAGTGCACGGATTGGGTGTTTAGACCAGTCGGGCGATCTCACGTTTGCAACCCAAATGCATAGTGAGGAAGGCAGCATTTTCTGTGTGTGCCCAGACCGGTCGGCTGACCGGTCGTCAGTGGGCTCCGACCGGTCAGCTGTGAGGCAGCGTTGGATGTTTCTCCCTGGACGGTCTCTGTGCGAGGTGTGACCAGTCGGCTGTGCGCGCGGGTTTCTTACGTAGCTTGTAGTACAGTGCAAGGTATTTCTATTTCGGGAGTTTTGCCTATTTAAGGAGGTACAATCCCGTCTTAGATGGTATCCTAAGGTGTCTAAGGCTTCCTATTCGTACTAGGAAGATGGGAGATGTTTGTGTGAGAGAGAACTTGGGTTTTTTCTCTGTTTTTCCTTATGGGCTGTCAATTTCTGTAATACTCTGATATTCATTGTGGATCATTTTGTGCCGTGGTTTTTTTACTCGTTGAGGGGTTTTTCCACGTAAATTCAGAGTCTCTTGTGGTGAATGCTTGTGTGTGATTGATTGCATTTTGTTTACTTGTTTGATTTCGTATTGCTTCACACGTTCGGCGTTCCGCTTCCGTTGCCGACTTTCTTAACAAGTGGAATCAGAGCTAAAGTTGGGGTGGAATAGATTCGAATCTGAGACGAGAAGATGTGATCGGGCGCAAGGTTCGAGGTAGAGAAGTTTTCCGGAAAAAATAACTTTGAGCTATGAAAGGTGAAAGTTGAATCTTTCCTAGTTCAGTAAGGGCTTGATGATGCTCTTGGAAAGCGACCCGAGGCTATGAAGGACGATGAGTGGATGAAGCTCGACGAGAAGGTTAGAACCTCAATCCTGTTAAACCTTACGGATGATGTTCTCTATCATGTCATGAAGGAGAAGACTGCGGCTGAAACGATGGCAAAGCTAGAGAAGGTTTATGCTAAGAAGTTTCTAGAGAATCGCATGTACGTGTTGATGCAGTTGTTCACCTTGAGGATGGCTGAGGGAACGGAGGTGGAGGACCACCTGAGCACGTTTAATAGGCTGGTTTGCAAGTTGGTGGAGATCGATGAACCGATGAAGGTTGAATACCAAGCATGCATCTTGTTGAATTCTCTTCCAGATTCATATGAGTCATTAAGGGACTTTGTGTGTGCAGGGAGGGAAACCATAAACGTCGAGATCGTTATCTCAGCCTTCCAGTCGAAGGCGATGAGAAAGAAAAGTGGTAACGTGGCTTCCCGTTATTCCTCAGAGGCACTGGTTATGAGGGGAAGAAGTTCTGAGTATGGAGGATATTCAAAATAGGGATCTAGGGCCAAGGGTAAAGGGAGGGCTAACGTGAAGTGCTGGAATTATAGTCAGGAGGGCCACATGAGAGGGGATTGTCAGAATCCCAGGATGAACCAAAAGCGGTATGAAAATTCTTCTGGAGAGGGAGCCAATACAGTAGAGGACGGTGACGATCTATGTGAAGTTCTGACTGTATTTAGCAAGGGATCTCACGATAGTGAGTAGATCTTAGATTCAGGGGCTTCATGTCACGTATGTCCTGACCGGAGTTCATTCACGACATACAGGGAGTATGGTGGAGAATCGGTGTTTATGAGCGATGGAGTCGCTCATAAGGTTGTAAGCATTGGTACCGTGCGCGTCAGGATGTTCGATGGGGTTGAACGAGTCCTGAAAGATGTAAAGCACGTCCCTAAGATGAAGATGAACGTGCTTTCTCTTGGCGCACTCGAGGCGAAATGGTGCATGTTTATCGGCCGCGATCGTTGTTGTGAAGTGATGAAGGGGGCACTCGTGTGTATGAAGGCACAGAGGTATGGCCATCTTTACATGTTGACCGGGAGCACAATTCACAGTGGAGCTGCGGAAAAGGTAGCAAGATCCACAGTTGCTCGTATGTGGCAAGTGCCCAAGGGCCACATGAGAAGAGCGGTAAATGGCGTGAATTTGCAAGGTTAGGGTTGATGGTGGCACGAGAAGCGGTGGAGCTATGATTGAAGATGAGATGACGTTGCAAGGACGTGTTGATACGACGTTTGAAGCCTCGATG
Organism: Liriodendron chinense; assembly: GCA_003013855.2. Taxonomy (NCBI): domain Eukaryota; kingdom Viridiplantae; phylum Streptophyta; class Magnoliopsida; order Magnoliales; family Magnoliaceae; genus Liriodendron; species Liriodendron chinense. The sequence goes on along the minus strand of ML058370.1, from coordinate 2,575,034 downwards.
GAGATTGTTGGAGAGCCTTTAAACGAGTAGTGCACGGATTGGGTGCTCAGATCGGTCGGGCGACCGGCCTGACATTTGCAGCCCATTTGCACAGCGAGGAAAGCAACATTTTCTGCGTGTGCCCAGATCGGTCAGCCGACTAGTCGTCAGTGGGCTTCGACCGGTCGGCTGTGAGGTAGAGTTGGATGTTTCTCCCTGGATGGTCTCTGTGCGAGATGCGACCGGTCGGCTATGCTCGCAGGTTTCTTGCGCAGCTTGTAGTACTTCGCAAGGTGTTTCTATTTCGGGAGTTTTGCCTATTTAAAGAGGTGCAATCCCGTCTTAGATGGTATCCTAAGGTGTCTAAGGTTTCCTATTCGTACTAGGAAGAGGGGAGAGGTGTATGTGAGAGAGAACTTGGGTTTTTTCTCTGTTTTTTTTTTTGCTTATGAGCTGTCAATCTCTGTAATCCTCTGATATTCATAGTGGCTCGTTTTGTGCCATGGTTTTTTACCCGTTGAGGGGTTTTTCCACGTAAATTCGGAGTCTCTTGTGATAATGCTTGTGTGTGATTGATTGCATCTTGTTTACTTGTTTGATTTCGCATTTCTTCACTCGTTCGGCGTTCCGCTTCTGCTGCCGGCTTTCCCAACAAATAATACACTTAATTTGGCAGTTGGTTGAATGGTACCAATGGAGAGTTTCGATCATCTGTTCAATGTGATTTTTAAACCATGATTCAGTCACATTGGCACCAAGCAGATGCATGGTTCTGATCATCCTTTATGGCTGCATGTAGGCCCTGTAGGCCCCAACAAACATGTTCTTGCCGGGCAAGTTAGAATTGAAAATCCCAGTTCACAATGAAAACTGTAATTGAAAATTTGAGATCGATGCGGGTCTCTCACTTCATATAACTCCTCTTATACCATGTTTTCAACATGTGAAAGGCTGGGTCCATATTTCATGATATAGGCTTCTGATTTAATGGTTTTGATTATCTATGGACCGTCAATGTGGGCCCGCCTATGATGACTCTTTAATGTATGCACCCATGGGTGGTGGCCAAAACGGTAAAACATATAAGGTACACGACTTTGCCGCCTTGCCAGCGACTCGAGGACAGTCGACATTCAAGGCTTGGTTATTGATGGATCCATGAGTAGCTTAAGAGGGATATATACACAACCGAATATGAGCCGTCCATTCGCCTTTCTTTGGGCCATTTCAGCCAATGTGAAGCTGTAGCCACATACATTAATGCATCATTGTAAGTAAGTCTACACTAAGTGGCATTAGAGCGACAATCGTTCCAAATACTGTCCACGATCTACTCGTCCTTCTATTCTTCCAGTTCGATTTGTAGACTACAAGCTTTTTCCTCCATGACCATTGAGCTTTTCTTACTGATTTCTCCCAACTTCACCTCTTTTTTCTTTCCCCCAACCACCGACCCTCTGGCTATTTATCTCGACATGTTTAATCTTTTGCCTACATGATTGCAACCCTTCACCATGATGCTTGGCAAGTAGAAACCTTGCTACAAAAACCTCCCTTCAAGCAAAACATAAGGATGAGTTTTTATTCAATTCACAAAGTTTGATGCGCTCGCTTCTGGGCCAAGATCTTCAACACCATTGATCTCTAAACTACTTGCGATCAACATTAGTTTCGTCCAGATTTTCAACACATCGTGTATGGGTAATCTAGTTAGCCCACTTGATCAGTCCCACCTTTGTGGGTCCCATAAAAAGATAATTCCAATTGAATTAGATGTCTCCTTATCTGAGTAGAATTGTAGTTGCTGTTTTTGTTTTTGGACATATGGTGTGGCCCATGCCACATGATGAGCAAATAATCTTTGTACTGGTGCGACTCGCGGTTTTCATGGCTACATAAGCGGCATGTCGCTAAAAAGATGGTATGGTAGAGGAGTTTAGAGTAATGCATAGATGGGTATTAGGCAATTTAATTGTGTTATGTGATCCTCCATGGCATGATATGCACAAGATCAATTAGATTTCACTTGTTTGGCTAATGCAAGTGGGGCTCAAGATTTGATGAATTGAAATATTACCCTGGTGGACCCATGGTGGATGGAGGCAGGTTGAGAACATCTTTGATGGGATAATCGTAATCATTCAATTATAAAAATATATTTTTAACTTAAGAAGAATATCTTATGATTGGATGGTCATGATCTTAATCAAGGAGTACTATGAAGCGTATGGTTGAGTAGGTTTGTTGGCTAAAATGCTCAATTGTAAAGAGTGATCAAATGGTAGAGGCAATTAGGTTCAATGTGAGATAACTAGGCTTTGAAATATGGTTACCTATGGATTGTAATTTGGGTAAGTTAGGGACTTGGATTGCATCTAAGCAATATGTTCGACACACTCCATCCAGCATCAATGAAAAAACGTCATATGTAAGCATCTTGTGTACGTAGAATTATCACAGTAAGAGAAAGGACTCTATGAAATGATTATTTTGTCCTTTTTACCATGGGTTCCACACGTATAGTTCGGTGTACAACACATGCAGAGATGGCGCTGGCTTTTCTTTTGCAAAATATGGAGTGCGCTAAACGCAATGCACTTCCTGTTTATAGATATGAAAATATATATATATATATATATATATATATATATATATATATATATATATATATATATATATATATATAAGATATATAACGCTGAACTAATATATTAGATTGGAAGTTTTCTTCATACAACTTTATTATTTGTTCTCCATGCTTGTTCACAATGTACCCTGATTGATTAATGCTCCGGATTTTCAAGAAACGTTCAGTTACCTGTCTTCCATAATAACACAAGCTTTGAAATATAATGAATAACTTATCAACTTCATTTTAGGCAAATTAGAGTGGGGTCCTCTATCTCTTACACAAGGACATAGATTGCGTTGGATCAACGCCAATGAAAAAAAGCACCATATGCACATGTTTATGCATTAAACCATAGTGAAAAAGTAAAACATCCTGTATGAAATAAATGATGATTTATCCTTTTCAACGTGGATCCCACATTTGTACACACGCCAACTTTTTCATTGGCACTAGGAGTGCACTGCGTGTAATGGGCTTCCTATTTTTAGGTATGAAAATTTTTATGATAATCTGTGAATTAAACCATAATAAATGATACACTACACTGAGCTCTTTTTTTTTTTTTTTTCCCTCTCTCTCTGTCTCTCTCTCTCTCTTTATGGGTTAGTACACACACCCCACTATTAGTACACACCCAGCCATCCTTGTTAGTCACACTCCAATGTTAGCCACCTCTACATTGGAAATTGATACCATGACCTCAGTGTTGAAATGAGGCTATCTTCATTCGGTCTACCACTTGAGCTATGGATATGGGGTGTCACTAAGCTAAAATTTCTAAAACAAAGATTTTTCTCCTTCTAAACTTTGAATCAATGACCCAAATTTTCTAGCAGTCACCCAAGGACATGCATTGCCTACTGAGTAACTCAGTGTGCTATAACTCTATGGGGCCACTATGATGTATGTGTCTTTTCTAGACTGTTAGCTCATTTTAAGACATGAGTCCAAAATTGAAGCATACCAAATCTCAATTGGACCACAATACGAGATAGAGTGGGTATAAGGCCTAGAGTGATGTTTATTTGTCATCAAATCATAATACAAATATCAGCTTAATCCAAAACTTTTGTGCCCCCAGGCTAGCTTTCAATCGTAGGCACTCAATCCCTACTATTTCCCATGATGTTGTCCACCTGAGCTTTGGATATGCTTCAATTTTGGGCTCATGGCCCGTTTGAGACATGGGATCAAGTGGGATTAAATGTCATGAAATTGCACTTCATCCCTTGTAAATTCCAAGTTGTCTCAAACGTTTAGAAAAGATGGAAAAGATTAAATTAATCAAATATTATATCATCTAGTCTTAGTAAGAGATAGAATGAATTTTAAAATTTGCTACATTGTGGGCCCATGTGAATGCATGTGTTTCTATCAATGCCTCATATGTGTCTTTACATGTGACAATCAAGTTATGTATGCGTGCAAGTGACTAGCATGAGTTATGAATCTTATTCATGGATTATAATTCCATAACCTACAAAAACACAAATTTTACTTAATACATTTTTGTTTCTCCGAGGAAGAATTTGTTCCCAAATGAAGGATTGGCCAATCCAATATGTGCATTAATAGTGTTAAGTCCACGTAATGCAATTCAATGCCATTTAATCCCTCGTTCCAAAATGTCCTCAACCGAGAAGGACAAATACATGGCAATGGGCCCCACAGAGTTTACTCAGCACGCAATCCGCGTTCGTCTCCGCTAACGTGAACCAGACCCTTCTGTGCTCAATCCATGTTTGGACAGACAATTAAGATGACAGAAATACCCTTTCGTACAAACGGGGTAGAGGCCCTCTGCTGTTATCCTTTTGCAGCCCTCCGAGGTCATTTTCGTTATTTCTACAGGAACGATGGGCCTTTCCACCAACCTCCGTTTACTGCCGCCTTCCCACCGGCAGCAACGATTGCATGTTCGACGCGGAACGCTGACACCGCCACGTCAGCGCCATTCATATCCCTCCACGTCAGCCAATCCACGTCGTCCGTACTAAACTGGTCGGGATCATCTCTACGGCCAAGATTACAAATCCAACGGCCTGTATCTCATTTCTAGAGTCTTCGAATCGAATAGAAGGAAATCATCTAACCACAGTTAGTTTTTTAACCCGCCCTTTTGTCTCAGACAGAGTTGAGAGAAGAAGGAATTCGAGAGAGAGAGAGAGAGAAGCAGAGAAGGAGAGAGGGTTTTTGGGGGTTTCAGAATCGCTGGTATCTAGACCGTTGATCCTCCTTCGTCTTGGATCGAAGCCGTCGATTCGGACATCCGTACAACTGAAATCCGGATCGAACGGCTGCCGGTTCTTCGCTTGGGCTTCGTGGTCTGTTCTCTTCTACGATACCCTACATCGATTGGCCTTTTCTTGTAAGTCTACTGGAAATCACTTCGAATCTCTATTCAATACGTTTTTCTTGAAGTAGATCTGATCGATCTCGTAGATCTGTGAAGATTTCCTAATTTTTCGATTAGATTTTGGAAATGTTAGGGTTTTCGATTCGATTTGCGATGATTTGGAGTAGCCTTTTTCTTGATTTTTTAGGTTTTCAGTTTTCCTCATTTTCCGAGATTTTGTTATTATTATTTTTTCGGAGAGAATCTCATTTTTTAAGGAGCTGGGTGTAATCACTGCATTTCTCAGCGGATCAAGAAATTACACTGTTTTTCTTGAGGAACTTCATTTTTTTATGTTGAAATAGCAGTAGCTTCTGCAAGGTGAAGACATTACTGGATTTTTTCATTTTTTCATTTTGTTTTTTAGTTTTTTCATTGAAGTTCGATTCTGAAAATGGCTTCAAATTGTTTATTTTTTTCGATATTTTGACGATTTTTAATTCTTCTGTAAGTTTATGTCAGGTAAAATTGTGTATTCTTTTACATAATCAATTTGAAATGACTGAAGAATTATCAGGACAATTGCAGCAAATACACTGTTAGTGGAGTGTTTTTCGAGCAGATATAGAAATTTAGGCATTGTCTAGGGATTCGATTCCAGATCCTGATCAATCTGCGAAAACACTATGATTTCTGTCCACGATGGGGTTGAAATGATGGTATCAGATGCTTATGAAGGAACAGAAACTAGGCCTTTTTTTTTTTTAATATATTTGTTGGATTTCTGGAGAGTTGGAGAGCGAGTATATGCATTCGATTCCATTGCCTGAACGATCTGCGAAAATATGTGATTTCTATCCATGATATGGTCAAAATGATGGTAACAGATGCTTGGGTAGTAATGGAAACTCGAGCTTTTGATATTTGTTGGATTTCTGGACGGTTGGAGACATCGAGTATCTTTGTTTCCTGTAGATCTCTTACTTGAACAGTCTGGTTTTTCTTGGATTTTTAGTATTTGTTACTATTCATTGATGAAATTGCATGTATGAAGAACACAGCATTTGTCCATCTTCTCATCAATATTGGTTTTTCTGGCGCTGTGAATTTTGAATTTTATCAATCCTTTCGGAACTTGGAAGACCTGATTTTTCTTTCTTGACCATTCCTCTCCTTTGCTAGGCTCTGGTCCATTTAATGGCTTCTTAACCTCTTAAGTCGAGCGTTTGAGGAGTTGGTGCCATCATCGTTAAAAAAAGAAAAGAAAAAGAAAAGATCTGATTTTGCTTTTATATCAAACAACCCATAAGAATTTGTAAGATATTTCCTTTATTCTTCTCAGTTTCTTCGGATGTCTTCTTCCATTTTCTCTACTGATATGGTAGCGCCAGAACTGGAATATGGTAGAGCCATTTCTCTACAGCACATGTAGATGGGTTCTATCGATCAAAGACTGTCACAGTATACTAGGTCCCCATCATGGATGTCTTATGTTAAAAAAATCACACCTGTTAGAGAATTCTTCCCATCTATATCCCTCACGGAATATTTATCTGCAATCATACTTGTTTTCTTCGATAGATCAGACGTCCAGGATCGATCCAATATGTGTGTTTTGAAAATTTTCTGTTCAAAGAATCAGCTAGGTGGACAGTCTAGATTGCTACGTCACCATACCTCCGAGTCTAGTGTATCATCTTCCTTCAGGAGAGCTATTCTTCTTTGGATCTCCTGGTTATGTTTTGCTTTCATCAATCTCTAAATATTCCTGAGGCATTTGTAAAGCAGTTTGTTACTTCAAATTGAAAATTTGCTTGATTTTTGTTTTCTGTTTTGGATATTTATCAATCTCTAATGCCTGTCTCCAATTTTGGATATTTTACAGCTTTCAGTCCTTCATAGATCAGTGTGATCGGATGGGTTCTCTGATGTAGTGTGCTCGCTACATCTCTGCCGCCCTTTTCCTGTCACGCATTTGGTGACGAGAGAAACGACGGTGGGAGTTTGATTTGTGACGCAATCGCTTCATGATCTTTTGGACAACAGATTTCCCTCTCTTTTTAGCAGTGTCGGCGCTTGAGTCTGTCGCCCGCTCAAGAGAGAGGAAGGGGAACCCCGTTGCTGCTTCCGCAGGCCCTGTCAATCTTCAAATCTCCCCTGCGTTTCATGTCTCCTAACTTGGACAGCCCTGTTCAGACCCAGATGGCAGTTGCAGTCTTTAAAGGCACCCTGAGCAGCAGTGAATGTCATGGAAACAAGAGGGTGGAAGGAAAGCCTGCTGTGAGGCGCCGTGTGTTTGTGCAAACTGATACCGGCAGCGTCTTGGGGATTGAATTGGATCGGAGTGACAATGTACACACGGTCAAGAGGAGATTGCAATTGGCTCTGAATGTTCCAACCGAGGAGAGCTCCCTTACGTTCGGGGATCTTGTGCTAAAGAATGATCTTAGTGGCGTCCGGAATGATTCCCCTTTGCTCCTCACGAGAAACTTCCTGCATAGAAGCTCATCGACTCCATGTCTTTCACCTACCGGAAAGGATCTCCAACACAGGGATCGAAGTGGACCAATCGAGATACTGGGTTGCTCGAGTCGCTGTTCTAGAACCAAACAGCTTGTGAAGGACGTTGTGAAGGCGATCAAGAGTGGGGTCGATCCGATCCCTGTCCACAGTGGGCTTGGTGGCGCTTACTATTTTAGAAACAGTAGAGGTGAGAGCATTGCCATTGTGAAGCCGACGGATGAGGAGCCCTTTGCTCCAAACAATCCAAAGGGTTTTGTAGGGAAAGCTCTCGGCCAGCCGGGCTTGAAACGGTCAGTGAGGGTCGGTGAGACGGGGTTCCGAGAAGTTGCCGCCTACCTTCTCGATGACGATCACTTTGCTAATGTGCCGCCCACAGTCCTTGTCAAGATCACCCACTCGGTGTTCAATGTCAACAGCGGAGTGAACAGTAGCAAGGTTCACGAGAGGAAGCAGGTTAGCAAGATTGCATCATTCCAGCAGTTCATCCCCCACGACTATGATGCCAGCGACCACGGCACCTCAAGCTTCCCTGTTACTGCCGTGCACAGGATAGGGATGCTGGATATTAGGATCCTCAACACTGATAGACATGCTGGCAACCTTCTGGTTAAGAAACTCGACAAGGTCGGAACGTTTGGTGACGTTGAGCTTATTCCAATCGATCATGGCCTTTGCCTGCCAGAGACCTTGGAGGATCCGTACTTCGAGTGGATCCATTGGCCTCAGGCAGTCGGTTCCATTCAATGAGGATGAGCTCAAGTACATTGCAAATCTTGATCCGGACAGGGACTCTGACATGCTGCGCATGGAGCTACCAATGATCAGAGAGGCGTGTCTCCGGGTCTTGGTCCTCTGCACGGTATTCCTCAAGAAGGCAGCGGCGTATGGTCTTTGCTTAGCTGAGATTGGTGAGATGATGAGTCGGGAGTTTCGGGGGCTCGAAGAGGAGCCGAGCGAGCTCGAAGTTGTGTGCATTGAGGCAAGGAGGCTGATAGCGGAGAGAGAAATGATGTTCTCCCCCAAAGCTGAAGCAGGGGAGGAAGAGGAATTCCTGTTCGACATTGACTGTGATGCAGAATTCTCCCCCAAACTGACAGATGATTTCACAGCCAAAGCATCATCTCCATTCAGTTTTGGGTTTAAGGGGGCACATTGCAGGAACCCACTTTCCAAATTAGAGGAGAGTGTGGAGGAAGAACAGGAAGAAGAGATTGAGGGCGAAGAGGAGGCCAAGCTTGCCCCTGGGACCAACAGAGTTCTGGGCCCACTGCCTACTTGTGAGCGAGTCCCATCAGTTTCCAAGCTGTCTGCATCACTGAAGAGCATTGGCCTGGGTGAGAAGAACCAGCGGTACCAGGGCTTCTCAAAAGGCGAGGGCCTTGCCTTTCTGGCGGGTGGAGCAACTGTGGGAAGCAGCAGCAGCAGCAGCAATCGGAGGAGCGCAAATGAGCAGCTGCCAGCGAGTGCGAGCTTTGTGAAGCTGGCGGACATGACTGATGAGGAGTGGACACTGTTCCTTGAGAAGTTCCAGGAGCTGTTGCACGATGCGTTCGCCAGCCGGAAGTGCGGCGGTGTGGGGCCTAGGCAGAGGCAGAGGCTGGGGACTTCTTGCCAGTTTTGATGAGAAGGTTGCTTGTTTGTGCTGTCTGTTTGGTGTAAAAAGAGGAGACGAAAGCCCAGGAAGAAGAAGAATAAGACACCTGGGAAGAAGTGGATTTGTAGCTTTTGTTTTGGAGATAGATTAGTTGGGAGATGTTTGTAAATATTCTTTAGAGGATAAGTCGGCTGCTGCTGCTGCTACTTGAAGAAGGAGAGGTGAGTATGATTTTTCTTTTTCTTTTTTACCTTAGTTCTTTTTATGCTCTTCTATGGAAGATAATCAGTAAAATAAACCCCCCCAAAAAAGAGAGAAAAAAAGCTATGTACAGTTTCTCTATTTAGATTTTAGAATTGTATGCCACAACAGTAGTGTATTAGTCCTTTTCATATGATTTCCATCATCATCAATATGGGTTTTCTTATCTGTTTGTTTCTGGCCAGAGATAATCAGATTCTCGTGTGACTTTGCAAGGGAACAATTGGATGGAGTTTGATGTTTTCGGCTGTTGGATTCGATTTAGGTGGTGTTTGTGGTTAGATGTTGTGTTCAATTCAAGGTTGTTGGTTGTGCGCCATATTCAATCAGATGCTTGCATTTATCAGATTAACCACTTGATTCTGTTGTGTTTGTTTGGTTGTGTTTGTTGTTGGTAGGCAGGGAGTGTGTCTGTAGTTCTGTAACTGATTTTTTCCTTTCTGACGATTGGTGCTATATTTGGTTTCAGTCACAGCACATGATCTGGTGTTATAAAAGGATTCTTGAGAGATGTATGTGGATGATTTACCTCCCTTTTATTGTGTCTTTCATTGATTGTCTCGGTTGTCTGTCCCATCAATATGCAGGATTTGCCCATCTTCAGGTGGTGGGCCATGTGATTCTCTGGACAAGATCGATGGTTCCATCAACATCCACCACAGGCAAGCGGCATCCTTCTGGAAAGGTCACTATGTATTGAGATTTTGGATGTGATTCATGCTAATTGCTGTCATTTTCTTCCATTATTTTATATGATGAACACCACCCCCAGTGGTTTCAGGGCCCATTCATAGTACTGGTATTTGAGGTGGGCCCCACTGAGACCGGTTATGTGGACCTGTAAATACAGCCAACATGGATGAAACTGTTGGGGGTGGGCTCTGGTAAAAAAAGATGTGTCGGTGGCCTTGTGGTAGTTTGAGTGGACGGGAATCATCTACGTGGTGGGCCAGCATGGAAAGGCTGTGGTCTGAAATTGCATTAATGAAGTCTTCATAACTGGTTAGATCGGTGATTTGGCAAGAATGAAAATTAATAGAAAAGCTGTTTTTGTGCTGCTGATCATTGAAAAGAAGAAGTATCATACAATGGTTTTCAGCTTTGTACAGCGATCTTACTTCCAAAACCTTTCAAACGATGGGCTGTAGTCTTAGCAGGTCACTGAAATTTCCCAGATTTTAGCCATTGAATCATTGGTTTTTCTGTATTTTTCTGTTTATTTTTATTTTGGCCTCTCTGCAAATGGGCCACTAATGTATTTGCCATCTCTCCTGAACGTACGTTTGGTGGCCGGGCAAATCTTGAATGTATGCAGCTGTGGATGCTAGCTGAATGCGGGATTTCCACGTAGGTGCTCTTCTAATGTTAGATGTTGAGAAGGGAATAAATGTTGCAAAATGCTAATGTTAGATTGATGAAGTTAATTCGAGAACCGGACAGTTGGATGGACGGTTGTGTCGTAAGGATTTGATTGAGTGGCTCAAGTTAGAACTTGGGTTGCATAAGAGGCTAAGGACCGGGCTAAACTATGCTAGACCTGGGACTAGATTGACCTGGGCTCTCTTCCTTCATACTCTGTTTTTCTCTCCTTAGTGGAGGGAAGAAAATTAAGCTAAGGAGAGAGGCTTGATGGGACCTGTGGGTGTGTTGGGAGTGAAAAGGGATGCTTGAAATGAGTTTTCTTGTAATTTTATGAAAATCCAGAGTCAAGAAAAGATACAATGGCTGAGATTCAAGATCGCCACGTGACACAATCTAGATGGTTGGATGGCTTGGTAAAAGGGTGATTTTGGGTTCAAGGTAGGGGTAGATGAGACTTATTCGCAGTGCCACTTGTATGAGAGGTGAAAAAGCGGACCCTCACATGTTTGGGAGGCTCTCTCGAAGAGCGAGGAGTGCCACATGGCAGGCAGTGGGTGATCCGCCACCCAAGTCACATGGCAATCCCTGCTTCAACAGGGTGCCTCCCACATATGTGTGAGAGCTCTGACTTTTGTGGGGTTCATTTGCTTCCTCATTTGCAAACCTTTGGTGGGTCTATGGGTTAGGGCTTTTGGACTTGATCTTAGGTAGGCTTGGGCTCTAGCTTGACTAGGTGGGTTTGTTGGATTTGCGACTAGCGAGTCAACTCAACATGACTTAGTAAGTTGACTGGGTGAGTCGAGTTTTGGGACTCCTAAGATTTTTGGATTTTAGGGTTTCAGGGTTTCGGGACTCTTAGGGTTTTAGCGTTTCAGGTTAGGTTCAGGTTATGACTTGGTTCAATGGCTTGACTAGAAGGGTGTTGGGCTAGGATTGTGGCTTGGAATTAGGGTAGGCTTAGGATTGAGTTTAGGGTTATGATCGTTCACCTAAGTCATCCAATCTTGATCAACTTATCAACATACGGTGGGATGTCTACAATAGCGAATTTCAGTCAAATTTGATAAGAGGGCTAGGATTGTGGCTTGGAAGTAGGGTAGGCTTAGGACTGAGTTTAGGGTTATGATTGTCCATCTAAATCATCTAATCTTGATCAACTTGTCAACATATGGTGGGATGGTGGGATGTCTACATTAGCGAATTTCAGTCAAATTTGATATGAAATGAATCAAATCCGTATAAAAAACTATCCATGAAAGACTGATTAATCCTGGTCAGATTTGAACATGATCTGACCAATCTTACTTAGACCATCTTGAAGAGCATGTTGAGGACATGACTCAAGAATAAATTTCACCTAATTCTGACCAATAAATCATGAGACAAGTCCCATTCAAAGAACAATCAATCTTGACCATCTAATAGCTACATGATCCAAAATCTGAGCAGGATGAGTGACCACTTGTTTTGTAGTTCTGGAGATAATAACAATTAGTGGATTAGATCTTCCGCTAGCAAAAAGGTCAAATGTGGCTGCAATCAACTCATGTGATGTATACTGCTCGAGTGCGCACACATACATTTTGTGGGCCCACATGCCGATCCACCGATCCTATGGTTATGGAGTCTGACACACCAAGCCAAGGGTGGGTCCCGCATCCCCAAGTGGTCAGATGGGTGTACAAATCAATGGATTTAGGCATATGGGCCCTTCAACAACTACAGGCCTAGAAAGCCATCTCGATTCCAGCAATAGGCAGGCCCAAAGCGGATGAAGACGACTGCAATGCCATGCCCCAAAAGATAACAATCTGGCTCCGAACGAAATGGCCATGCCCGAAATTCCCACAGGCCTATAATGCCAAGGTTAAATAAGGTCCACTGCTGTGTACTTGTGGAATACAAACCATGCATCCAAACCATGCATCTGCATGTGGACATGCCATGAAAGGCCAAGATTTCATAATTCAACTTACTCCATGCCTCAAGTGAAGCACAGCAAAGTCTTGAATGTACACTAAAATGCTGTCGTCTCAGTCACAGCATACTACAATTAATATCTTTTCCATCTTTAAGTATGTACCACTGTAGATGGTCCAGAAGATGAGATTAGGTGGTCCTGGCCCTCGGTTCACTCATCAGATGGTCCACGAATATATATCTGAAAATGGATGGCTAGAAATAACTGACCAATGGTCTATATTCAACATACGAGTATCATCTACCTGATGAATCAATTGACCTGGGGTTCATGGTTCATGTTACATCCATGGTGTGTGGATTTTCCACAACAGAAAAATCTTAGCCGTAGATATTATTTGAAAAATATATTGGCCTTTTATTTGGTTGCATGGAAAACCGTTGCTTCATTTGAAAGGTTTAGGATTCTTCACTTCTGGAGATTTTTGGTGCATGGACCACTCATTGCGTGACCCAAGATATAGGGTTGCCAATGGGATGGGCTGGCTCGTTGGGCTTTAGGGCTTGGCCTGGGCTGAAATACTAGGCCTAAGGGTTGGACCCGGGCTTAAATTAATTGGTCCAGGCTCTGTTGTGGGCTTGGGCTGGACTCAGGCCTAGGTTTTTCGTTTGCAGGCTAGGCTTGGACAGACCTTAGCTAGCTCGAATCCGGCAGTTGACGGTGCTAAATGATATTAACAATGGCCTCAGTATCACAATCTTTAATCTCAGTAGAATATGGACCGTTGCATTCTCTCCCTCTTTCTGAAGAACCTTGCAACCGATCTCTAGGTGCGTATGGTCTTCCTATCTCAAGCTCTTGCATGTTACTGTCGAGATTGGTGCGGATGTTTGGAAACATGCAATGTCAACTTGCACCAATCGAGTCTTGGGCTCCATTGTTAATGGATCATAGCAAAAAGATCTCATTTATTGATGACCCTAACCATCCAAGTAGTTACCACCAAATGGATGGTTAAAAGAAATTAAAGTTCTAGGCCCCAAATCCAGTTGGGAAAAGAATCAGATGGTTAAGACTGCCCAATTGAGTGAAATAAATCATCAAATGATCATGACGCCTAGAATGCATGATCAATAAAGTGTTAAATAATCGTAACGGATTGCTGTGATCTTTTGATAGTAAATCATTCTCTTTCATATATAGTTAGATATTCTATTTACTTTCTATCTGTGGACTCTCGCCGTTTCCGCGCTCCCATATGACGTTCTCGTCCCTTTCCTTTCGAGAAAAGAAGGAGAGGATGCGTGAGTGTGAATCGCCGTTTGTGCCACTGGCTTGCCTCGTTCTCGAGGGCTTGATTTGGTTGTTGTGTTAAGCTGGATGTATTTAAATGAGTTTATATAAGACCAGAGTCGCCACTAGCCAGTTACTTTCGAATCTACAGTTGGCTAGACCCCGTAGAAACGTTAGAGAAGGGGATCCGAAGATTCCTTCATCTAAAATGACTCCTATTGATCTGCGGCCAGGGATTCGAGGTAAGGGATCACGGTTACAGGGTGTGAAGAGGTTAAGCACCCCACACACTACCCGTACCGAAGTACGGTCTCTACTTCACAGAATCGAACTAATACTTGAAAGTCTGTTTTAATCCTCGTACATTCTCATAGATGACATGATGCATGAATGCAGGTCTGAACAGTAAGAGTTTCTGATGGGCAGGTTCCACTAACAGGCAAGCCCAGAGCATACGCTCGAATTGACAGGTGCTTTATGCGGAATACATGCTGTGTGTTTGAATGATCAAAGTGCTCGTAGTGATATGTATATGAATGCAGGTCTGAACAGTAAGAGTTTTTGATGGGCAGGTTCCACTAACAGGCAAGCCCAGAGCATACGCTCGAACTGACAGGTGCTTTATGCGAGATGCATGCAGTGTGTTTGAATAATCAAAGTGCTTGCAGTGAAGCAGGGGGGTTGGAAGAAAAGTAAATGTTGCACTTATGCTAGATGCGAATGAGATGATGCTAGTAAGGAACAACTAGATGGACGGAGTTGTCGCAAGGATTGGCTTCAAGTGGCTGGATCAAGACTTGGATGGCTTAGGAGACTTGGACCAGTGGTCAGGCTGGGCTGGACCAGGGCTAGGCTCTTCTCACTCGGGCTCTCCTTGGTGGAAAAATGGGCTAGAAGGGCAGAGAAGGACTCGGAATAGACGGGCTCTCCCTAGGCTTGAAGGCTTCTGAGGGATTGGATTGGGTTGGATGGGATTGGATATTGAAATGAGAAGGGGAGGGGGGTATTTATAGCAGCGGGCAGTGACAGAACCTGTAAATAAGTTTGGGCGGCCCCCTGAGGGCCGCCCGTACGGCCTTTTCTTGGGATTCAGTGGAGGTTTGTTCTCGGGATCCCGCGGGCAGTACGGACCTGCTTCGAGGCTGGGGTCTGAAACTCAGTGAGTTGACTCGGTGGGTTGACTCAGCGGGTTGACTCGGTGATTTGACTCGGTGGGTTGACTCGGCGGGTTGACTCGGTGATTTGACTTGACAAGTTGACTCAGCGGGTTGACTCAGTGATTTGACTCAGTGAGTTTGACTTTTTAAGGATTTTTTTGACTGGTTTTTCTTATGGGGGGTTTTTCAGGCTCATGGAAGTCTCTCGTACCAATCGATGTATACTTGTCAGCTAGTGCAAATATAAACAGATCCCCCTCAATCTCACCAATTTATTTGATCAATGGATCGTTGAGACACCAAAGGAGTTGAATGTTCAATATGGTAAGCAAGAAGGATATCTATTGGAAAAACCTACCCTATTCCTTGAAGTACAATCTTATTTACTTAACAATGACAAGACTTGACATTACATGTGCTGTCCAAGTATTAGTCAGTTTGTTGCCGAGTCTTGTACCTTGCACATGACTACTATCTTGCAAATCTTTCGATATTTGTGAGGTACCATCGATCGTTCCTTGTTCTCTTCGTTGAAATCTCCTCTTGAGCTTGTCATGTATTCCGATGCTGGACTAGGAAGGTTGTGATTTCATCCGATGATCCAAAACAGGATATTGTATGTTTCTTGGCACATCGCTTATTCTTGAAGGTGTAAGAAGCAGCTAACCATCTCCAAGTCTAGCAAGGAAGATAAGTACCACGCCATGTCATAGCCTGTAGTGAGATCATTTGGCTTCATGGACTTCTTTTTTACTTTGGAATTGCTCCTCCTAACCCGACTTCTCTTTATGTCGATAACATCGGTGTCATCCAGATTGCTTCTAATCCTATATTTCACGAACGAACAAAATATATTGAGGTGGATTGTCACTTTATTAGAGAAAAGTTTCAATCTGGGATCAGTTCACTTCCACACGTGGCCTCTTAAGGTCAGATTACTGATATTCTAACTAAGACAATGACAATTGCTAGCCACTCTTACTTACTTTGCACTATTGTTGGTTGATTCCCCATATCAGTTTTTAGGGGGGGGGGAGGGATAAAAAATCATTCTCTTTCATGTATAGTTAAATATTGTATATATTTACTTTCTGTCCATGTATAAAGAGATTCTTTTCCACATATAAGATGTATATTTCTATAAATGCCCCAATGTGGTTAAAGTAATATATATAAAACCTCAGGAGAATTCTCCGTATACTCTAAAGTTATCACTTTTACTAACATCAACCTAGGGTATTAATCGATTTAAAAACGTACCTTGATCGGCCATTGTTTGGCTTGTGAAAACCTTGGCGTAGGTGGCTGTACGTCGATCTTTCGCCTCCTCTACACGTATGTCCATATACGTTCTCCAATGGGAAGAGGAATGCCCATAACCAGTGTATGGATTAGGGAACCAAATGCACGTTATATAATTGTAGTATCTGTGGGAGAGAGTCCAGCCATCGTAGGACACTTCCACTTACCTATGACTACTCAATTCCTCACATCATAGGAAAGAAGTCATCCTCGAACACAGCCTCTATCCATAATTGTCTATAATACTTCATGCCCATACACTTGTGTACACCCATCAACTTCGTGGGTCCTACCTTAATGGTCATGTGATCGATTCACACTGACCATTGGATTGTTAGATGAAATTATGCCATACATGGTCCACAATTGCAACATAAAAGGCTTGGAAGGACCTCATCATGGTGGCCTATGGGCCCTTTTTGACCACATTTCAAAGATGGCAACACCCAGCTTACAGGTGGATAAAGAGATCTACCTAGATAGGCGAATCATTTTTGTCCACTTATTGTGCTGTAGTGGGATCTCTAAACAATACATCATGGAGGAATTTCTCCCTCATTTTTGTATGAATTTGGATGGTTTTGGACTCTATTGTGTAGTAATCCAAAAGATCTATGCAATGGTAATTGATCCACCCAATTAGAGATGTAGATTTCAAATGGTGGGCCATGTAATCAAAATCATCAAATTATATAATTATGCTGCATAAGAGAAATTCATCCCTAATTTACATATATCCAACCAGCAATTGTTGCCACTTCCTATACCATTGCATAGTCCATCGAATTGTCTTTTTAATGGTATATAGATCTCAAGATTTGGCCCATTGAGCAAGGAGATCTAATGAAGGGTCTTGATTAAAATCACAATCACTATTTTTGCAATTTCTCCATTTTAGAAAAATTCTTTAATTAACTTGGATTTGCCTCTATTTTTAGGAAAGCTTATTGCAATTAATATCCTTTAGATGTAATTCGTGAGAGATTACAAGAGTTAAACACCCACTTAGATGCAAAAATGTAGAGAGAAATTGCAGAATTGCCAATGGTAGAATTTTGATAATGCCCTCATTTAAGTACTTCTATGAAGATTTTTTTTAATGAACTTTATCTTCAATCCTAGGTGATGGGGTCTTCCTCCTTATGAGGAGAGGAGAGAATGCAGCCTGGGGGTCATCGGGTGCCCAACTAGTCTAGGTCGGGTGACCAAAATTCGCCCTAGATGGATAGTTAGTCTCTGGACAGTTTTGGAGGTGGTCAGGTGTCGTATGTTATGGTGATCAGGTGCTTGACTAGGTTTGGTCGAGCACCCAAAATTCGGATGTTTTTTTTCTCTAAACTCTCTGGACAGTTTTTCCTTTGGTTGGGCACGCGACATTATCTGGTCGAGCGCCTGATGGCACGCGGACAACAATTTCGCAGTTTTCTGTTTTGGCTATAACTCTTATGAAGTGGTATATAATTGCTTCCAAATCAAGATTAGGATATCTAATAGATGTTCTACACGTCCAAAGTGAGAGAGAGAGAGAGAAAAAGAAGAAGAAAAGAGAGAAAGAGAGAGAGAGAGGAAAATCGAAGAGAGAAGGTTCGGGCTCGTGACGCTTCATCTGCTATCCACCAGTTCTCAGCTTCTTTGTAGTCCTCAGATTAGTAAGATCTCTTATTTTTCAGTTCTCTTTTATTGTTATCTACCCTTGTAGGTGAAGATTAATTGGATCTAAGCGGGTTATGCTCGTGATCGCTGTGTAATAGCCTTTTACAAAGTGGATTGTTGATTTGGATGAGGTCCCGTGGTTTTTACCTCTGTTTGGGGTTTTTCTACGTAAAAATATCTTCTGTTCGTGTGATTGATTGTTGCTTGCTATATCCTATAATTCACGGTAGTTGGGGTGCGAGATCCTTAAGTTTTGTGCACCGCCCCTAACACTAGGAAATTACAATTCTATCATTGAATAGCCATTTTGCCATTACCTCTCTAATTATCTTATAACTTCTCAGAGTTTATCACTCCAAATAGCTATAAATAGCTGAGAATTCTTTAATTTTTAGATCATGTGTTGAGATTTCTATATTTTAAGAGAAAAAAGAGAATTTGTTGCAATTGTAGAAAAGCCCTCAAGGAAAAAATGACTAAAAAGAAGTACACCAAAGGACCATGGCCTAGTTATTTTAGCTTGGGATTTTATTTTTGAGTAATAAAAATTTTCTTTGCTATTTTTATAGATTTACTACATTTACCTAGAGCTGTAGCAAAGATCAAAGTCCTTCCACAAGGAGAAATAGAAAACAATATTTTCATTACTTTGCTATTTTTATAGATTTACTACATTTATCTCTCATTTTTGTAATCGTGTTATTAAGGGCTTGTTTGGATACCACCCAATAAGTAACTTTTACTTTTTAAAACTAAATTAGGTTGGTAAGCAAAGTTACTAATCCCCGTAAGCTTTTTCTTTTCGATTTGTAACTTATTACTCTCTCTCTCTCTCTCTCTCTCTCTCTCTCCATGTGATGGACGGTTTTCTGATCTCTCCATGTGATGAAAGGTCCATGTCAAAGTAGGCCCCACATGATGGATGGTCTACATTGAAGGTAGGGCTCACATGATGGACGGTCCACATCAAAGGTGAGTGGGTCCATACTTGAGGCCAGATGAGTTAATCTAGGTTGCTGAGTCCTATGACCATGGCTAGCAGATTGGCCAGCCTTCTGTAGTGGGCTGGGCCTTGGCCTATAGGAACTTATAAGCCTTCGTGATTTAGTTTTGCCATTTACAAACATAGCATGCTTTTTTGCATAACACATGACCTGTCCATTTTAGTTAAACGTGGACCGTCGGTGTATTTCTCTTCTGGGCCATTTATTTGTAGGATTCAATTAAAACTGTCCCATTATAGAGATACTTTGGTTAGAGCCCATCCACAATGACACCAAGAGACCTATGATCTGGATAACTGATTGATGAATTCCACCTCGGCAAACTGAAATCCCAATCAAGCTGCGAATTTTCTTGGGTGAAAATTCATCTATTTCCTTCTTGATGAGGGATCTAAAACGTTAAGTTGGTGGGCCCTACCTTGGATGTCAGATTACAAGAAATCTTTCAAATTGTAAGTTACCAACCCTTTGATATGGTGGCCTACAAATAGACGACTAGGATCAGGAATGGATTTTCATGGCCCGATAACTAACATAGGGTAAATGGTGCAATGGATATCATAACCATCAATCTAGTGGGGCCTCGCCATGAATGTCGCACGGACTAAAATCAAACCAATCCCACGATCCTATTCGTATGGATGGTGGCATTTTGATGGATGGTTGAGATGATAACTCGTTCAACAGGAAAGTGGTTGGACCTGAGCTTCTCCTTAGTGAGAGATTTTCTGAAAAGTGCTATCTACAAACAGGATCCACTGGATGGACAGTCGCACATCCAATGTCCGACACGATGGACGTCTCGCATCCAAGGTGGGCCCCACATGATAGACAACCCAGATCGAAGGTGTGCCTCACAAGGTGGATGGTCTTTCCATATGAATGGATGGTTCACAATGAATACGGGACCAAGGTGGGCCCAACATAATAAACCGTCCACATCAAAGGTCATTAAACAATACAATGTGGGATCCTTGGTAGTCTCCAACTACCCGGAATGGCTCGCCAATATCGTGCCAGTACCAAAGAAGGATGACAAGGTCCGAATGTGCATTGACTTCATGAATCTCAACAAAGCCATTTCTAAAGATAACTTCCCCCTGCCGCACATTGACACTCTGGTTGACAACACTGTAGGGCACAAGATCTTCTTATTCATGGACAGTTTCTCGAGTTATAATCAAATCAAGATGGCTGTCGAAGATCATGAGAAGACATCGTTTATCAAGCCATGTGGTACCTTTTGCTATAGAGTTATGCTGTTTGGTTTGAAGAATGCAGGAGCAATATATTAGCAAACAATGGCAACTTAATTCCATGACATGATGAACAAAGAACTAGAAGTATATGTGGATGATATGATTATCAAATCTCGCATAATTGAAGGACATTTCGAAGACTTGAAGAAGTTATTCAACAGGTTGGAGAAGTACAAACTCCGTCTTAACCCTCGAAAATGTGTCTTCGGTGCGACCGGATGCGAACTTCTCGGCTTCATGGTAAGTAAGGACAGTATCAGAGTCGACAAAACAAAGACAAAGGCCATCATTGAGATGCCGCCTCCAATGAATGAAAAAGAAATCTGTGGCTTCCTTGGCAGAATCTAGTATATTGGCCGCTTTTTTTGCTCAACTCATGCTTATCTGTGAGCCCATATTTAATTATAAGCTCCTCCAGAAGAATTCGCCCAAAGAATAGAATGATGATTGTTAAGCCTCATTCGATCGCATCAAGCAGTATCTTATAAATCCGCTAGTTCTAGTGCCACCTACTCTCGGACGACCCTTATTATATATCTTGGTATCAGCAAAAGCCATTGGATGTGTCCTAAGCCAACATGATGAGACCGGGAAAAAGGAACAAACAATATACTATTACGAGACAAGGTGTATTCCTTGATCATGGTCCCATCTTCACCATCAATCATACCATCCATGTGGCTCACTATCCAAGGAATGTATAACCCCATCCACGGCCACTCTCCCCATCTCATCCGCACCATTCAATCCCCCCACCAACTCCGAAAATTCGTCATCATGACCATTAATGGGGGCATTCAAGGCTTCTCTAAGATTCAAGCCCAAGTTCCCATTAACTCCCTCATTCAAAGCCCCATCTACTCCATCCATTAAATACACCTCAAACTCATCAAAGCCCCCATGATTTTCTGGTGCATGAGACCCACCAACTTCAGCCATCATAGCCCCTAAATCTCCACCATCCATGGCCAGGATGAGGACAAGAGAAGAAAAAACAATGAGAATAAAATACTAAGAAAGGGGAGAAATCATGGCTGGGATCGAAGATTCGGAGACAGGGAATGTTGAGACAACAATAAAAAGTAGTAGTGGAATGTCCGAACTAGGACTAGAGAAAACAACCCATGAGCTGAGAGACGGGCGACACCTTGGGGTTCGCCCGTACGGACGCTCCACCTCTTCCTTCGTGGGATTGGCTCTGAAGCACGGTGGTAGGTGAGATTGTCAGTCCACATCAGCATATGGCATCCTAGGGGGCCGCCTTTACTTTCGATTGGCCCCAAATTATGACAGAAGCTGATCCAAACCTCCCAAAGCATTCATCACCTGACAAATCATGAAGAATTACAACTAGGATGGGTCTGATTAGGCCAAAGAGGGGAGGAATCAATCAAGTGGGGTCCGCATGTAATCTAGGTCGTCTAAAGGCTGAACTATTATGATCCAAACCATGGAAGAGCTCCCTCGAATCACTAAGCACCAAGACTAAGGGTTCGATCCTAAAAAAGGAGGGCCAAATGCGACATAGGAGATTGAAGAGGGCCCACGCGGCCAATTCAAGCGATCCAAGCCATTCAAGTCGTCATTTGTTCTGCCGAAAGCCCTACCTTAGCCAACTGATCATCAAAGTAAAGCACTTAGAAGAAAAGTTTGAATATCAAGAAAGCCTCTGTAATCCTCTCAAGGCAATATGAGCCGTTTGAAGACTAATCTGCCCCAATTCGAACCATTGGAGTTGTAACGCCCCGTATTTTAAGTATTAATTAATTAATTAATTTATATATCTATTTAATTAATTTTTATTATTTATTTGAATTTTAAACTTGATAAAATCATATCAAATCATCGGTAGATAATCAGAGAGAGTTCTAGTTACAAAAGTTGCTTGCATTAATCCTTGAAATAGTGTAGAAGTATCATATTCCACGAAACTCACTTTTTTACATTAATTACAAAAATGCCACTAAATAAATCTCACGATTTAAGTAAACCAGTTTTTCGCTTTCCGTTTAACTAAAAAATGTAGGAGAAGTCTATCCGGCCCAAGATAACCGTACACGTCAAATTTAGGCCCTTAGATCATAGTACAAATGTCCCGATTAGAAAATGACTAATAGATGGTCCATCTCAACTCGGAATCATCCCAAATTTGATGACAACGATTAATATTAGGTTACGGACCTTTTTGACAGAGCAGATGATCCGAAGCCATCAGGGTGGACCCCACCTGTTTCGGCCTGTGCGTGAAGCATAGTTTTCGTTCACGACACACTAAAAAAACAAAAACTTTTTTTCTTCCTTCGGTGGGCGCTATAACAGCGCCCACCCGTCGCCGACCCACAGTCCTTTAAACTGTCCATTAAAGTGGGCCCCTTTGATTAATCCAAACGATCTATCTTGAGTTCGCCACTCCCAAACCTAGTTCTTCCAAGTATGGTTTCCATCCGTGACTTGTATGGCCCGCTCCAAATCACCGTCCAAATCAAGATTCATTGAGATCGGGCCCACCGCTTTGCATGGATGCATGGGATCGATTCCAGAGCTTTGTGTGAACCTTACCTTCCATTTTAACGATCCCCATGTAATGTAGATCACGAGATACTGTATTCACGCCATCTCCTCGTTAAACTAGGAAACCGAATCCCGTTTTACACCGCACCTTCCCACCGCCTCTGCATCGACTGGGTTAGGCTATAAAGCCATTCGTTCGACTCTTCTCCTCCATCATCTAGTAGAGAGAAAGAGGGAGAGATTAAGAGAAAATGTGTAGAGAGAGAGAGGTTGATAGTAAGGAGAGAGAGATCATGGGAGGAGAGAGAGAGAGAACTCACATTCTCTGTTACTGTTGATGCTGCTGTCTTTCCTTCTAGAGAAGAAAAAGGAAGGAGAAGAAGAAGAAAAGGAAGGAGAAGAGGAAGAAGAGAGGAGGGAAGGAAAGAGAAAGTGAAGAATGTTGAGTCGAAACCGAGTCGACCCGCTGGAATTCTAAGTTGAGTTGCTGAGAGAGAGATAAGCCGTTTTAACCTATAGTTAATCTTTTACATCTAGCTTCAATCGTAACCCTAGGTGATCAAACTATGAAAACCGTACCTATGTACATCCTAACTCTTGTAAATTTCATTACATATCATAGGTGTCGGATTGATCGATTACATGATCTTTATAACGTCTCAACCCGTCCAAACTCAAAGATGAGGATTTTCCCTAAGCCTAAATACAATAATATCGAATATTTTGTTGAATCTATGCTTAGAAGATAGAGTTTTTATTGAATGTTTGCTTGAATATGTGATTGGTTAAAACTCCTCCATGAAAACATGTATTGTATAAATATCCTTGACATGATCACGTTGAACTTTTGTTTTACATGAATCATGAATTATATGTGATGGTTAAGAAAGATATTATGATTGGTTACATGTGTATGTGAGACTATGTACAACCCATGCTTAAATATATTTGTTTCCATTCCTATGATGAATATTATGATTCATGTGTGATGCAAAATGAGATTTATATATATGGATATGTTCCTAATAGAAACCCTTTGCCCCATGGATGATATAATTGTATGAGTGGAGAACGATTGATCCATAAGAGCCTTGTTCAATATGTATTGGTAAGATCCTATATATAATGTTTGTGATTTGCCAAAGGATCTATGCGTGGATCTATGTGATGAATTCTTGAGAAGTTTGTGATAATGTGTGCCATGTTTGATGTCTTGACTAAGATGTGTACACTCCTTTCATGGTTGGCCCCCATTGAAGGGAAACAACTATTCTATGTCATGATGGACCGTGGAGTGAGGTGAAGAGTGACCTGTGGGGGTAGACATCATTAAATTGTATGGATTCTAAATCACTTAATTAATGGATGAAACTAATTATGCATTCATGGTGGAGAAAGTGTGTATATGGCTGTTTCTCCTGCCATCTAGTGGAAGTGCGTATAAGGTCGTTTCACTTGAAGGGTTGAAGTGTAATATCTGTAATTTTTTGATGATTTATTATTTAATTTAAAACTTGGATTAGAATTTATAAAATTAAAATAATAATAATTTGATGTGTGTAAGGTTGATAACATGTTTGATATACGTTTCCCATGGAATAATTGGGTAGAAAAGTGAAATTATAAACTACATTCCATGTATATAAACTTTAGTAATTTATTTTAAATATTTTATATCATCTGTAAAATTGATCTGAGCCATAGATTGATAGATTAAATTATGTAGAATCCAATAATATAGTCTGATCGACCCAGATCCAATCGTAGATCTTTCTATCATGGCCATTCATCCTTATTTTGATCACCGTGGCCCGTTGAATTAATCAAATTAAGTTTGCTTCCATTGGAATTATAGAGTATCCTTAGAAGAACCTTCATGACCGTTGAAATTCTCATCGGACTTCGATCAAGCTGTTAAACCTTATCCTAGCACCAAATCAATGGTGAAAGTGAACCCCTATGATTTATTCCAATTGGTGTGTCATTTAGCTATACGATTTTCTCCACACCTTTGTTATAGGATTTTAGCCCTCCATGTGAAATTTCATCACTAGATGATTCTTTGAGAGCCGACTAATTGAAGATTTACTATGTAGGGCCCTGTGGACCACTAATCAAGGTAAAATTACTTATGGACAACCTTTTTTTCGTATTTTTAGGTGACCTATTGGATTAGATTCATCGCAAGTGTCCTAGATGTGTACATGTGGACCGAGATGTGCTGAAGTTCTATTCGATGCGATGTACCAATTCAAAGTCTTATATGTTCGGATTCTGTTACGAGATAAGGATAAAAGGATTTTTGTCTCAGTTGCGGACTGTCCATCTTTGTGTATGGCCGTCGTTGTGTGGTTAGATTTTGTGCTTTCTAAGTTTTCTAAGATGACCTATATTCCCATGTTTTCAGAATCTGGAACCGAGGTGTGTTCACCGTCCATCGCATTTTTTCATCAATTACTCTTAAATTGGTAAACAAAATGGAAAGTTAATGGTCCATTATCTAATCCATGACCACTCCAACTTATGGTACGGACCACTTTATACAACACTCAACGGTTATGATTTAATCCCATCTTGAAGTGGTTAAGCGTATCCTTAGAAACTAACCACCTTAAGTTGTGCTGTTTACCACCATTTAAACCATTCTTTGTGTCTTTAGAAGATCGAGGGTGTGAACTTCACTTTTACTTCTCAAACTTACCATACTTTAACAACTTTTCGAGACCATCGCCATGACGGTGTCAGATTTGTGAAAGGTGGGCCCGATTTTGAGATATTACATATTTAATTTAAAATGTCCATTAGGTGTAATTTTATTCAAATCAATGTGTGTCCATCCGATAGTCCCTTAATCCCAAACTTCAACCATAGCTTGATGATTTTGATATCTAAGTGATGTCCATCTCAGATTTGATAAAGGAACCTCGGGTGGACTATATATCAATTGCACTTATCTCCACTATCATTTGTCTTATTCTAGAATTGTAGTCTAATTCAAATATTATTTAAATTATTTCTCGTGAGAGAGGAAATGCTGGAATCCTCTACGAACTAACCCCTCCTTCCCATATCTCATCTGGACCATCCATTAGCTGGTCCGCTCCATCAAACCATTCATCTTCATCATCACGAGCGTCCATATTCTTTTCTAGTGTTTGATTAGGGAGGAGAGATGATTTGTATGTGAACCGATGGATTATAGTGTAAAGTTGTGGATCAGAGATTTTTGACCGTTGGATTATGGCCAATTAGGTTTTCTTATCATCTTAACCGTCAAATTTTGAGTTCAGACCATCTAAACGATGAGTACAAGGAATTTATCACTCTACTTCCTTTATGAATGTTGCATTTTATATTTTAATTTATTTTATTTTTAAAATACTAGTAATATGGATGATCTGGACCATTAGATCCACGTCCCAACTAAATTGTTACTGATTGATAAAGGGACGGATGGTGTGGATCTTATTTGTAACATGTCTAGATTTACTGTGTTGCATGTGGACCATAGTTGTTTGAGAATGTATTTTATGTGTGCATTAATTTATGAAAAAGTACATAAATTCAAGAGCTTATTAATAGACCCATTCATCATAAGATGGATGGAGTGGATTTCTAAAATGGACCCCATAAGAGAGAAGAAGAATAAAAAAAAGAAAAAGAAAAAGAAAAAGGAGATGCTGTCCAGCCAGCGCCCAAAAGGACGCTGCTGGCCAGCAGTGTACCTAGCGCTTAGCTATGGCGGGCGGGTTGCCAGCTGGGGATCCACTCGTGGACCCTACCTTGATGTATTTTTATATCCACTTTGTCTATCGTTTACTTAATTATGTGGTTTGATAGCGTACAGAATTTCAGCTTGATCCGAGACCCGAGCGGACAACACAAGCTTATATAAGTTGGACTATCCTACTGAATTTTTTGTAATTGTGCAGAAAATTTTGAATTTGTCTCTTATGGATAGCGGGTGATCCGTGGGTCCCACTCTAAAATTTTATCCAATCTATACCATTAATTTGTTACATTAGTATGTCAGGAGGCTGAAAACTAAATTTCAGAGGGTTTCGATAACCGAGTGGGCCACACCACCTCAAACAATAGACAATGTAATAAAATATAAATATGAAAGTTAGCAGATTTTAAGTGGGGACAATAAGCCACTCATCGGCCCCACACGTGAGCTTTTGGAGAAATCCATCTCGTCCTACACTGTTTGTTGAGTTGTGCGGGACTCACCATAAAAATATGGGCCAAACGGGGTTCCAGGTGGCCAACACCACTTGAAACAATGGGACTGACACCCTGAAAAATAATAGAATCTGAATCTGATTGGAATCTAGCTTTTAGGTCCCACTGGGGAATGTTTTGCCCAATCTAAGCCGTCCAATGCTTAGACCAGTAAGTCTTAGACATGTAAAGTAAGTTTCGTACACATCAGACCTTCTAAACAATCAGATAGAGTGAAATTGTGGGGATAATACCTGTTCATATCTTTTGAATATGTGGTTATAATATAGTCTAAAGTTCTTAAGGCCTTCAAAGATGTTTTATTTCATAATGTGGAAGTATTCTTGCCATCTTGACATGTGTACTTGATTTATTTCTAAAATACTTGTGTTATATGATTTATTAAATTGTATTAACATGCAATAATCTCTCATTATCAAATATTCATGCTTATATGATCACATATGATGCACCCATGCATAGAGTAGTACATGGCAAGGTTGATTCCACAGGGTTAAGTCAGAGTATGGTATGCGAATGGTCCTTACCCATGGTTGTCTAAGTATGGTTAAGTATGGACTGTGTATGGTCTTTGTAGGATGGATATGGCCGTGGTTATGTGGATTGGGCTAAGCATGCATGGTTTTATAGTGATTATTCTTTTCTGAAAGTTGTGTATGGTAATGTTGTCTTTATGGATATTGTGACCCGTGTCAACATCGGAACGTTATAATCCAACGTTGTCTCCATAGAGAATGCGTACTATGTCAGGATCAAGGCGTTGCCGTACCCCATTGAATGTGGCATATTATGTAGTTAATTTGCCAATTTGAGGCCTGACGAAAGACCTTGTATTAAAGGCTATGTGTATGGTTGATTTACACGTGATGCATGGGCTTTCATTATGGGAGGTTGGTTTAGTATCTGTCATATGTTGTCACGGGATGGAACGTGTGTGCATGACATACATTCTTATTTGTTATTATTTGGCTATTGTTACAATTTTATTTACATGTTCTACGAATGCTTAATCATATTATGGAGTGGAGTAAGTATTCCTGCTCGCTGGGCATTGTTTTGCTCACGCTTCTTAGGAAACCGTAGGTTCAGGAGGTGACATGGAATCCTTCGAGAGCGAGGCACAAGCTGAGGACATGGTGAAAATCCAAGAGGAGAAGAACGCCAATTCTAATGAAGACGCTTTTATCTATTTTTATATTGTGTTTATGTTGGGATTACTGGACGCTTATGTAGTATTTGATTATTGGAGATTTGAGGATTTCAGTTTATTTTAGACTTAAACATTCTGATTTATATTTGAAAAAAATATAAATGATTTTCAACTTGGTGAGTTGAGTAGATAATCGATTAGATTTTGTATTTATTTCTCTTAGTAACAGCTTGAGAATTCGTGCTCGGACGGTATATTCGGGCAGTTGAATTTCGGAGCGTTACTATTAAGTGAGTGAGAAGAGTGACTAAGGTTCATCCTAACAAGAGCCTCTGGTAACTAGTGGCTAATGAGAAGAGCTGCATACTTCCGTCTTATTTAGTCAGGGTGCCTTAGCTAGAGCATGCAAGTCATGCATCACATTTAATAGGATTTTTTCGTGTATGGTTTGTATGGGATTATTTTCATGTTTGGAGATTATTGTGTTAATCTTAGGGGGTAACCCTTACTGAGCTAATCACGAGAAACTCACGTCCTCCTGGGACGATGTTTTAAAACACCACCCAGACATTGCAGGTGACGATCTATTAGGCGAACCCGAACTGCAGGGTGAAGAATACGAAGTTTCGTGGCAGCAAATGACAAACAATGAAGTTAATGTGGAGTGAAGATGTTTCATTTATTTTCTTAGAATAGATTTATTTTCCTTTGAATATGTAATAAGTCTCGTATGGAGACACTAGGCGAAACATCAGTTGGATACGTTTTATTTTATGTTTGATTTGGAACTTAGAGTAGTAGACCATGGAATAACAAATTTACATTTTTGTCATTATGCTTGAATGTCACGATTGTATGTGTTTACAGGTAGGTGTGTAAATCGTAGCCTTAACACACATGAGTTGACACTTGGAAAACTCGACTCGTCGTGTCATGCACGAGAGTCGAAATTTTGGGACATTACAAGTTGGTATCAGAGTGTAAACGGGACTTTGGGTGTGATGCCCAACCCATCGCATAATGAATTCATACAATACATGTTTCTGAGTGTTAACTCATGTGTGTAAAGGTTATGATTGACACACCTACTTGTAAACACATACAGTCGTAGCATTCAAGCATAATGACGAAAATGTAATTTCTTATTCCATAGTCCACTACTCTAAATTCTAAATCAAAATTAAAATAAAACATGTCCAATTGATGATTTTCCTACTGTCTTCATACGAGACTTATTATATGTTCAAAGGAAAACAAATCTATTCTAAAAAAATAAATGAAACATCTTCACTCCACATTGACTTCATTGATTGTCATTTGCTGCCATGAACATTCGTATTCTTCACCTTGCAGTTTGGGTTCGCCTAATGGATCGTCACCTACAATGTCTGGGTGGTGTTTTAAAAACACCATCTTAGGAGGACGTGAGTTTCTCTCGATCAACTCAGTAAGGGTTACCCCATAAGATATTAACACAATAATATTCAAACATGAAAATTAACTCATACAAAACATACATGATGAAATCTTATTAAATGCGATGCATGACATGCATGCTTGGGCTAAGGCACCTCGGCCAAATGAGACGGGAGTATGCCACTCTTCTCATTAGCCACTAGTTACCAGAGGTTCTTCCTAGGATGGACCTTAGTCACTCTTCTCACTCACTTCAACCCATCTAGTGAAACAACCTTATACGCACTTCCACTAGATGGCAGGAGAAACATCCTTATACACACTTTCTCCACCATGAATGCATGATTTGTTTTATCCATTAATTAAGTGATTTAGAATCCAGCAGATTTAATAATGTCTACCCCCAAAGGTCACTCTTCACCCCACTCCACGGTCTATCATGACGTAGAATAGCCGTTTCCCTGCAATGGGGGCCAACCATGAAAGCGGTGTACACATCTTAGTTAAGACAATATACATGGCACACATTATCACAAACTTCTCAAGAATTCATCACATAGATCCTTTGGCAAATCACAAACATTATATATACGGTCTTGCCAATACATATTGAACAAGGCTCTTATGGATCAATCATTCTCCACTCATATAGTTATATCATCCATGGGGCAAAGGGTTTCCATTAGGAAGACATCCACATACATAAATCTCATTTTACATCACACATGAATCATAATATTCATCAAATGAATGGAAACAAATATATTTAAGCATAGGTTGTACATAGTCTCACATACACATGTAACTAATCATAATATCTTTCTCAACCGTCACATATAATTCATGGTTTATGTCAAGGATATTCATACAATACATGTTTTCATGGAGGGGTTTTAACCAATCACACCTTCAAGTAAACATTCAATAAAAACTCTATCTTCTAAGCATAGATTCAACAAAATATTCTATATTATTGTATTTAGGCTTAGGAAAAATTCTCATCTTTGAGTTTGGATGGGTTGAGATGTTATAAAGACCGAGTAATCTCTCTTAAATTTGACACCTATGATATTTAATGAAATTTATAAGAGTTAGGATGTACATAGGTACGGTTTTCATAGTTTGATCACCTAGGATCTATACGTAGTGTTATGGTTTAAGCTAGATTTAAGAGATTAACTATAGGTTAAAACGGCTTACCTATCTCTCAGTGACTCAACTTGAAATTCTAGCAGGTCAACTTGGTTTCGACTCAACGTTCTTCACTTTCTCTTTCCTTCCCTCCTCTCTTCTTCTTCTCCTTCCTTTTCTTCTTCTTCTTCTTCCTTTTTCTTCTCTGGAAGGAAAGACAGTAGTAACAACAGTAATAGAGAACGTGAGTTCTATATCTCTCTCTCTCCTCCCATGATCTCTCTCTCTCCTTACTATTTATCTCTCTCTCTCTCTCTCTCTCTCTACTAGATGATGGAGGAGAAGAGTCAAACGGATGGCTTTATAGCCTAACCTAATCGGTGCACAGGTGGTGGGAAGGTGCAACGTATAACGGGATTCGGTTTCCTTGTTCAACGAGGTGATGATGTGAATACAGTATCTCGTGATCTACATTGCATGGGGATCGTTAAAATGGCAGGTAAGGTCCACACAAAGCTCTGAAATTGATCCTGTGCATCCATGCAAAGCGGTGGGCCTAATCTTGATGAATCTTAATTTGGACGGTGATTTGGAGTAGGCCATACAAGTCACGGATGAAAATCGTACTTGTAAGAACTAGGTTTGAGAGGGTGGAACTCAAGATGGATGGTTTGGATTAATCAAAGGGGCCCACTTTGATGGATGGTTTGGAGGATGTGGGTTGGCAGCGGGCGGGCGAAGAAGAAGGAAGAATTTTTTTTTTTTTTTTTGTGCGTCGTGAACGAAAATTGTGCTTCACTCACGGCCGAAATAGGTGGGGTCCACCCTGATGGCTTCTAATCATGGGCTTTATTAGAAAGGTCGGAAACCTATTATTAACCGTTGTCATGAAATTTGGGACGATTCCGAGTTGAGATGGACCGTTTATTAGTCATTTTCGGATTGAGACATTTGTACTATGATCTAAGGGATGAAATTTGACGTGTACTGGTTATTTTGGGCCTGATAGACTTCTACTAAATTTTTGAGTTAAACGGAACGTGGAAAACTGATTTACTTAAATCGTGTGGTTTAATTATTGCATTTTCGTAATTAATGTAAAACAATGAGTTTCTTAGAATCTGATGCTTCCACACTATTACAGGGATTAATCCAAGCAATTTTTGTAATTGTAACTCTCTCTGATTATCTACCGATGATTTGATATAATTTTATCAAGTTTAAAATTCAAATAAATAATAAAAATTAATTAAATAGATATATAAATAAATTAATTAATTCATACTTAAAATACGAGGCGTTACAGGAGATCTTAAAAAATCATCAAATCAGCGAGACCAAGGATCTGATTGTCCCAAATCAAATTAAAAGTGAAGAAGAAGCACCAAATCCGCTAAAATAAAAAATCTAAGCACAATCCATGACATCAAGGTGGCCCCCAAGCATTCAAGCAGCAAAGAAAGTCATTAAGAAGGTACCAGAAAATAAAGGAGTACTTCGTTAATCAAAGATAGTTCATACATCATCAAGGAAGGGTACAAAGTCGAAGCCTTACAAAGTTGTAGGCAGTACAAGAACAAAAGTAAGAAAGATACACATCCAAGAAGTAAGCGGCTACAGATCACCAACATAGTCGTCATCTCCACGCTTCTCTTCCTGCTCCCGACGACACAGATCCATCATCGGGGCCATCACGGATCCTCCTGTATAGCGATGGCGACCGCGCGAATCATACAATGGAGGGAGGAGAGGCCTCTGCCCGAACTCGAGATACCACTCATCATAGTCACAGTGAGGGATGGTGAAGCGATACCCAAGCTGACCCATAAGAGATTCATCAACAACCTTAACCACATTTGTTTTGGAGGTGGCGGTAAAAAAAGAGGAACCCGTGCGACGCCAGTCACCTGGTGAAGCAATCTCTCGCCTAAGTACCACTGGAAAGACTCCGCGTCAGAAAGAATAATCCGTAAGCAAGAAGCCTCACATGCCTCAACTTGCTCTAGCGTGTAGTCTTGAGGAACGCTGGACATACGACATGTGAGTGAACTGGCAAGAAATGCACAATTAAGGCAGACATCCGAAGATCCAAAGTCAAGCATCTAGAAGAAAATGATACTCACATTTGCGTCAGTCAGGCCATCCACGTCGGCCTTCCAGTTATCTTTCAAAATACTTAGGTTGGGCTTTCGATTTTTGCTGTGCCAGTACATGAAGTGGTATGTAAAAGGCTCCATGTCGATCCTCATCATGTGAGATAGATGAGGGAGGTGCTCATAAAAACAGGTTTGACCAACATTAGAAGTCAAAATCAGGAAGGAGGAAGAAGGTTCAAGGCCTTTTGGGGAAAAGAGTTAGAGAATACCTCTATCATGGGTTAGGACTCGGTAAAGGATCGACTATTCCTAGAGGTTTTATCCAGACCTTGGAAGATATGAGTTAAAATAGCAGCATTCCAGTTATAGGGGTGATGCAAGTGTTGTATTTTAAATGAATTTTAAAATCAAAATGTGTTTCAAATTTGGATTTCCCTCCATGTTTTTGTTTTTGAAAAAGTTTTATCTTTTAGTGCTACTCTTTAGTCCTACATCGGAAATGAATAAAAGAAATCTCGAGATTATAAGATGGAGTTTTGGCATTGGGCTTGAGCCCCTTGAGACTCTTCTTAGGGGGCATGTGAATTTTGTCTGATGGGGGGGCTATATTATTAGCTCAAATCTATGCCATTGACCACACACATGCGCGCGCGCTCGCCGGCCGGCCGGCCGAGCTGAGCCGAGCCGTCACCGTCGCTGGTGTCGGGCTCGGGCTCAGGTCTGGGTCTAGGTCTGGGTGTATGTGGGATTGAGAGTACACTTCGCGTTATACGATTTTTCGTGACTATACTCACACCTGTCTTTTTGCGCGAATTTTCAAACCAAAGAGATGCATCTGTTCGGGTGGTCACTCTTGTTGGGTTTAAACCCAACGGACTTAACCCATTTGAAATATTGCATCAGGCAACTAATCTCGGTCTATATATAGACCTGTCATCTAATCTGTTTTTAATTATCAGAAATCAAGTTTTCCTTCTGGTTCTTTAAAATCCTCTCTGGTTCATTAGTTGTTTTGTTAACTGAGCTTGCAAATGAGTCAATTACTTCGGGTTTAAGTTCTGCACGTTGGTTCGAGCCAGTGTACATCGAGTGCACCGTTGGGACCGGGCAATAGTCGTTGTATTCTAGAGGCCAACTGTCTAAGAAATCCTGTTGCATTTGAGACGCGGCCTAAGGAGGGCAGATTTGGTTTCAAGCCGAGTGACTCAGTCATGCCTCGACTCAAACACATAAGTTCTTTACCTCTTTAATTTATTATTTTAATTCTGTTCTCGATTTTTTAATCTATTGTTTTCAGTAATTAAATCCAACTGCAAGTCCCCGGTCAATTGAAGAAAGATGGTGTCCATCCTCTCATTTCCATGACAGAAGAGCAATGAGCCAAATGTGTAAGCAATCATAGCACGAGCCTTATGTAAGGCCTCGAGCTTAGTAGTAGGTGCCATATTGGCAAAAGTGTTCTTCAACCAGCGAAGTTTCACTTTATTATGCTAAAACTTCGAAGCGGGAGGAGCAACTCCCACAAGTCACCACCAATCTTCAGGCTCAATGGGTGCGAGGGAATCAACATGAGTCACCCTTATCCCATGAAAAAGAAAACCTATTTGCATGTAAACGTCTGGAGGCGTGATTCCCCACTCACCACATGGAGGCTAGAAGGTATGGGTCTCATCACTCCACCTCTCACATAAGGCGGCAAGGAGCATGTGGTTGGCGGTACTCTTCCTAGACCGCAGAGTGTTAAGGCTAATAAAAGAAGTACCAACAAACACATGCTCAACCAATGGATGTGGCGGTTCCACCCAATCATCCCAGAGTTCCAGGGTGCCTCGATCTTCTATATTAGGAAGCGGTTGCTTTCTTTCGCCAAAGAGCACATGACTCCCAAACAACCATAGAGAGAACTTCAATCTCTACCGGACCTTAGCACGTGTGAGTTTTTTGGTGCATGTAGCCTTATAATTTTCACACAGCCTAGGGTAGTAAATGAGACCGATTCAAATCAAAATTTTGAATAGGCTGGACCGTCAGGCCTGACAAGAACGGTTCAAAATTCAGGACCAAGCCAACCCAGGCCTACCCAGGCCCGGCCTGTTGACAGCCCCACCTACACAAGAAAAATGAAAGAAAACGAAAAAGGAGAAAAAGCAAACCATACAACACGCGTCATTCCCACAACCGTTCATTGACCCATCTGAGGGTGCTGTTTCCAGTGCTGTGAACCTTATGGATGGCCCAGATCGATAATTTTAAAATGCTTTTACGAAGAAAAGGTCCCATTCTCAATGAAAGCATTCATCTAATGGAGTCCGTAGAAATGCAATACATGACGAAAGTTTCAACCGTCCATTTTCAGGCTTTAGTGGGCCAACCTGATCATTCATCAGGTATATACTCTCTTGACAAAGCACATCCACGGTTGGTCCACCAGCGTGTTGATTTTATTTTTTATTTTTTTATTTTTTTTGTGTTGCGTGCCTGAAATGTTTTGAACAAGTAGCCGCCCAGCGTTACATGGGATACCCCTTCTAGAATTCGGACGAGTCCTTGCGCCTTCCTGGACTGGGTCTTGCTTGGTCCAGGCAGTGGCTGTGGGGCCCACCTTGAATTATGTGTTTTATCCATTCCGTCCATTTATTTCTTCGGGTCATTTGAGCAAAAGATGAGGCAGATCCAAAGCTCAATGGTGATAATGATGCCCACCGTTGAAACCTTCCTAGGGCCCACGGGGATGTTTATTTGCCATCCAACCTGTTTATAGGGTAGCATAGATATGGATGAAGGGAAAACACATATCAGCTAGATTAAACTTTTCCGTCTTGGGATGTTCAATCCCCACTGTTACTCCACTTGAGCTTGGATCTACCTCTTTTATGGGCTCATACCCTAAAATGATATGGCAAAATAGATAGACGGTGTGGATGAAACACATACATCACAGTGGGGCTGATTGCTTTCTAAGCCATGGATGTTATGGATAGGATTGCCTGATAAAAGGAGAGATTTAAAACAATTAGCGATCCATGATGGTCTCTAACAAATGGATGGTTCAGATTGTTGATTAGACTTATTTATGTGCGAAGAATCTCAACCACCCCTTTTATAAGGATGCGTCGAGGTGTCCGATGAGTGTGGTTTTTTGCTTGGTAACCCATAGCATGCCTTTTAATAGCTAACAGGAAGCTTGGCTGATCGATTGAACTTACCAAGTGGCCCAACAGATGTTTCTAATATGTGGGGCCATGGTTGGCTACTGATCCACACCGTTGGTCATGCTTCAACATTGCGGTGTGACTGACAGTAGGGGTGCGTGTACTAACCCAAAAAAATAAAAAAAGAAGAAAAAAAAGAAAGGAAGAAAGAAAAAAAAAGAATCATGCTTTGAACAAACTAAAAAGAAGAAGAAGAAGAAGACGTGCGAGAGGTACAAGATTTCTCAACTTCCCTATTTAAAACTATATAATATATATTTTTATATAAAATGGAGTATACTACAGATGGTCAACTTATCCTAGCCGTTCCATAGATGAACGGTCCTGAACCTTTGGAAGAACCATTAGCTCAACCATGCTGTGGGTAGACCATGACCCAAACTCTTTTGTACTGTTCAAATGCAACCCACACTTCTTAACTGGCAAAGTACTGGGATGATTCAAACGCTGTATTCGGTCTTATTCCAGATGAGGGGCAGGGGATCCGTCTAACTTTGAAAAGGCACTACAGGATGTAGAAATTGAAAAGTGGAAGATGACAATGCAAGATGAGATTGACTCCTTGTATAAGAATGAGACTTGGGAGCTTGTTGAGTTTCCAGTGGGCCGAAAAGCCATAGGGTGTAAGTAGATTTTTTGGAATAAACATGATAGATACAAGGTAAGGTTGGTAGCAAAAGGTTATGCTCAGCGTGAATGTGTGGACTTCATAAGATTTTTGCGCTAGTTGTGAAACAAGTATCTATCAGGTTCGTGTTGGCGCTGGTTGCCCAATACGACCTCGAGCTGGAACAGATGGATATGAAGACTGCTTTCTTGCATGGGAAATTTGAAGAGCAGATATACATGGTGCAACGAGAAGGTTATAAAATACAAGGGAGCG
Organism: Liriodendron chinense; assembly: GCA_003013855.2. NCBI lineage: Eukaryota > Viridiplantae > Streptophyta > Magnoliopsida > Magnoliales > Magnoliaceae > Liriodendron > Liriodendron chinense. The sequence goes on along the minus strand of ML058370.1, from coordinate 2,538,115 downwards.
AGAACAAGGTTTGCAGGTTGAGGAGATCGTTGCACGGTTTCAAACAGTCGCCTAGGCAGTGGTACAAGAAATTTGATTTTTTCATGATGAGTCAGGGCTTTACCAGGAGTGAGTACGATCATTGTGTTTATTTCAAGATACAGAATGACGATAAGTTTCTCATATTGGTGTTGTACGTCGATGACATGCTTATTGCCAATTATAGCATGTTTGACATCGATGTGTTGAAGATCACTCAACTTTTAGGGACATTTGAGATGAAGGATCTAGGAGCTGCAAAGAAGGTTCTTGGTATAGATATTCATAGAGACAGGAAGATGAGTATGTTACGGTTATCTCAGGAAGAATACCTTGAGAATGTATTGAAAAAGTACGAGATGTAGGGCTGTTCAAAAAACTGACCGAACCGATCGATTTCGGTCGGTTTTCCAATTTATTTCGGGTCGGGTCGGTTTTTTATACTAGAGTGTCGGTTCGGTCGTCGGTTTGTGAAAATTATAAACCGTTTTCAACCGAACCGAACCGATATGTGTGTGTGTGTGTGTGTGTGAGAGAGAGAGAGAGAGAGAGAGAGAGAGAGAGGTTGGCCCCACTTCAATAATTACATGAAATCCACTATAACCAGTAAGGGTGCCACCCTAAGTTAGGCCCACGACTGAAATATCATCTTTATCTGTAATTCAAGTGGGCCACATTAAGAAAAAGAGTTTGGATGGTATTATGGCCGTACACTATTTTCCAATTGTGTGGTTCGCCTGTATCAAAGATGACGCTGGTTTTTCATATTTAGGCCTAAAATTGGGTTAGTCACCTACTAGTAGGAGTGGATTTTTAAAATGCATGATAGTGGGGCCCATTTAAACTACATTACCAATTACCTCATGTCAAGTAAAAGAATTTTATGTAGACATCAACTCTGCAGCACAGTGAGGCTGCAAATTAGGGTAACAGTTCAGTGGGTGTTATCCTAACTATGTGGACCCACCTTGATGTATGTTTTCTATATCTATTCCATTCATCTGTTTTCATCTATCATTTTAGGACATGATTCCAAACCTCGAGAAGATCCAAATCTCAAGTAAACCATACCATTGGAAACAATGATGAATAACCATTAGAAGCATTTTATGAGCCACAAAAGTTTTAGATTGAGGCCCAAACCGATAAAACCGACAAAACCGAACCGACTCGAATTTATCCGGTTCGGTAAGGGTGGTGATGATTCTTTGGTTTGGTTGGATTGTTAAATATTCAAAACCCACTAAGTCGGTTCGGTTGCATATTTTCCCTCAAAACCGAACCGACCGAACCGTGCACAGCCCTAACGAGATGGATAAGTCCAAACCGGGTAACGTTCCCCACGCGACTCACTTCAAGCTTGCTTTTGAGCATTGTCCCAAAACAGATGAAGAAAAGTGTGTTATGTCTCATGTGTTATATTCAAGTGCTATGTGCAGTTTAATGTATGCCATGGTCTATACAAAACCGGATATTTCACAGGCTATGGATGTTGTCAGCTGATTCATGTCTAACCCAGGCAAACAACATTGAGAAGCTGCGAAATGACTACTTTGATACATTTGGGTACATAGGACTACATCTTGACGTTTGAAAAGTCCAAAGAAAAGCTGATTGGTTACGTTGATTCTGATTACGCAGGTAGTGTGGACAGGAGGAGGTCGACTTCAGGGTACTCGTTTGTATTAGCGGGTGGAGTGATTAGTTGGATGTCTAAGCTTCAGTCTATGGTGGCTCTTTCCACTACTGAAGCTGAGTACATGGCGGTGACAAAATCTTTCAAGGAAGTTGTTTGATTGAAAGGAATGATAAATCAGTTGGGGCTTCAACAGAAAGCCGTGCCGGTTAATTGTGATAGCTCAAGTGCTATCAATTTGGCTAAAAATTCTGTTTATCACTCATGTACTAAATATATTGATGTGTGTCACCATTTTATTCGAAAGGTGCTTGAGGAAGGAGACGTGACTCTAGACAAGATTCACACTAGCGTGAATTCGGCGGATATGCTGATCAAAGTGGTCCCTGCAGAGAAGTTCAAGTTTTGCGTAACTTCTCTGGAATTGGCGAAAGCTTAATGAAGACGCAATGATGCATGAGAAGCAGTAACTATGAGAAATGATGAACTGATTTTGAAGAGTAGAGAAGGTGGTTTGAGGTTTTGATGCCTTGGTGGAGTTTGTTGTGAAGGCCCCAAGACTGCACAAATAAAGAGTCCACCGATCGGTTGTCGGCCAGTGGAGATCTTGGCTTAGTTTGAATCCTAAACTCTCTAGACGTTTTTTCGTGTTTTGAGATCGGCATTAGACCGATCGCAGGATGCTTAGACCAGCTGTCAGACAGGTCTGAGTTGAGGCAGTGAAGATGAATATTCTGGCAAAACTCTTTGGACTATTCTCAACCAGTTGTCCGACCAGTAGGCCATAGTGCGGGATTTGATGTTTTGCGTGGTTTCACGCTACAAGTTTCTAGTTCCGGGTTTCCTCTTATAAATATGTTTCCTAATCGTGTTAGGCTTAATGCTAAGCAATACCAATGAGTCCTAATAAGAGAGTAAGGTTTTGGCTGAGAGGATTGTGACGTTTGAGTGCGTTGTTCATCTTTGGGATCTACTCGGGTAGTTCTAAATCTGTAATCATCTGTTTATCATAGTGAATGTGTTGCTTTGTGCCGTGGTTTTTTCCCACAAGGATTTTCCACGTAAAATTCATGTGCTTTTGCGTTAATTGCGTGTATGGCTGTATGGTGATCATTGTTTGATCTTCTTCGATGCTTTCGTAGATTGGATTTCCAACACTCAGGCCTAGAGGTGGGCATAAACCAAGACAGCTCGAAAGCTCGGCTCGGATTGGCTCGGAAAAGCTCGGCTTGGATTGGTTCCAATGGAAGTTCAAACCAAACCGAGCCTCCGAGTCAAGCTCGTTTGAAAAAACAAACCAAGCTCAAACTAGGGCAGTACCAGCTCGGCTCGGCTCGAAGCTCGATTTGATTCAGCTCGGTTTGATTCGGCTAGTAGATTATAAGCACATTGTTTCTTCGGTGTGGTCCACTTGAGCTTTGGATATGATTCCATTTTGGGATCATGTCCTAAAATGATATGTAAAAAAGATGGACAGCATTGATAATACATATACATGATGACATGGATAATACATAATACATATACATGATGACATGGATAATACATAATTCATATACATGAATGCACACTGTTTCCTTGCACTTGTAAAATTATGCTTGTGTACTTTTGTTTGTAAAATACTCTTACATGTCTATTTTGAAGTTGCACTGCTTTGGAGGATGTTAAACATCATACAGTAAGATATGTTTGTACTTTTTTTTTTAACCTTTTAAATTCTTTTCTAATTAAATAAACAAGGGAACAAAAGAGCCGCTGCGTGTTTGAACTCGGCCAGGCCCGGTTCGAAATTTTCGACCAAACCGATCCCGGCTCGAATCAAATTTTTCTAGAGCAAACCAAACTCGGGCCGCATGGGTCGGCCCGAAACCCAAACCAAAACGATCCACAAACTTTGGTGGTACAAAAACAAACCAAACCAAACTAGGGCTAACTCGGCTCGGCCCGGATCGTTGCCCACCTCTACTCAGGCCTGGCCTGTTGACAGCCCCAACTATACAAGAAAAATGAAAGAAAACTAAAAAGGAAAAAAAGAAAACCATACAACACACGTAATTTCCACAACCGTTCATTGACCACCATCTGAGGGTGCTGTATCCAATGCTGTGAACCTTATGGATGGCCCCGGTAATTTTAAAATGCTTTTACGAAGAAAAGGTCCCATTCTCAATGAAAGCATTCATCTAATGGAGCCCGTGGAAATGCAATACATGACCTAAGTTTCAACCGTCCATTTTCAGGCTTTGGTGGGCCAACCTGATTATTCATCAGGTATAAACTCTCTTGACAAAGCACATCCACGGTTGGTCCACCAGCGTGTTGACTTTTATTTTTATATTTTTTTTGGGTGTTGCGTGCCTGAAATGTTTTGAAAAAGTAGCCGCCCGCGTTACATGGGACACCGCTCTTAGAATGCGGACCGAGTCCTGCGCCTTCCTGGACTGGGTCTGGCTCGGTCCAGGCCGTGGCTGTGGGGCTGAATTATGTGTTTTATCCCTTCCGTCCATTTATTTCTTCGGGTCATTTGAGCAAAAAATTAGGCAGATCCAAAGCTCAGTGGTCATAATGATGCCCACAGTTGAAACCTTCCTAGGGCCCACCTTAATGTTTATTTGCCATCACTTGTTCATAGGGAAGCATAGATATGGATGAAGGGAAAACGCAAAACCTCAGCTAGATTAAAACTTTTGCGTCTCCCAAGAAGTTCAATCCCCACTGTGTACTCCACTTGAGCTTGGATCTACCTCATTTATGGGCTCGTACCCTGAAATGATACGGCAAAATAGATGGACGGTGTGGATAAAAACACATACATATCGGTGGGATGATTGCTTTCTAAGCCGTGGATGTTATGGATAGGCCATTGCCTGATAAAAGGAGAGCTTTAAAAAAAAAAGGCGATCCATGATGGTCTCTAACAAATGGATGGCTCAAATTCTTGATTGGATTTATTTATGTGCGAAGAATCTCAACCACCCATTTTATAAGGTACTGTTTGGATGCGTGGAGGCGTCCGATGAGTGTGATTTTTTGCTTGGTAACCATAGCATGCCTTTTAAGAGCTAACAGGAAGCCTGGCTGATCGACCAAGTGGCCCAACAGATGGTTCTGATATGTGGGGGCCATGGTTGGCTACTGATCCACACCGTTGGTCATGCTTCAACATTGCGGTGTGAGTAACAGTACTAACCCCAAAAAAAAAAAGAAAAGAAAAAAGAAAAAAAAGAAAGAGTCATGCTTTGAACAAACTAAAAAAAGGAAGCAGAAGAAGACGTGCGAGAGGGGGACAAGATTTCTCTATTTCCCTATTTTCAACTATATAATATGTATTTTTATATAAAATGGAGTATAGAGCAGATGGTCAACTTATCCCAGCCGTTCCATATATGAACGGTCCTGATCTTTGGGAAGAACCATTGGCTCAACCATGCTGTGGGTAGACCATGACCCAAACTCTTTTGTACTGTTTAAATGCAACCCACACTTCTTAACCACTGGTACACTCCTCTTAACCATCTGACGAAGAAAATCCAAATCTTAGGGATCAATGGAATGTTTGTTTTCCATCCAACCCGTTTATAAGCTCAAAAGGACCTGGATGCATGGACTATACAAATATTAAATTGTTAAATTTTTATTTTTATTTTTTTTTGTACAAGAAGTTTTTAATGATTAATCACCACTGTTTCCTTTGGTGTGGTCCACCTAAGATTTTGATCTTCTTCGTATTTTGAGTAGTTCACTAAAATGATCTTTCCAAACGGATGGACAGAGTGGATGTAAGGAAAATACATCAAGGTGAGCTCCACAGTCAAGGAACCACCTACCTCGGTGGAGCCCGGATCCACCGAAGTAGCGCCCATGAACGTTGGCTTGCAATCAAAGGGTTGGAAATATCCGATTGGAGAAATTTCTCTCACTCTCTTTCTCTCTCTCATTTTGGAGTAGGATGCATGGTCCATCTAGTGTGGACCCATCCCATCGGGCCAATAGTCCGGCTCACCGAACTGTAGGGCCCAATTGTCCAAGCTGAGGACCATAGCATTCTTTCCTTCTCTCTATCCTCTCTTCTTGACTTATAAAAGTCCTTACACCATTGCATATTTCTAAGCCTCTCAGAGCTCTATCACACATCAAATTCCTCCCTTCTTCCCATTACCAAAAGGAGAGAGGAAACCAAAAAAAAGAAAAAGAAAAAAGAAAAAATGGTTGATTCGCTGGTCTCATTTGCATTAGAGAAATTGGATAGAATTCTTGGAGATGAGGTAGCTTCATTGGTCGGAGTCACGAACGAGGTTGAAAGGCTTTCCAGTACATTCACCTTGATCCAAGCTGTGCTTGAAGATGCTCAGTCTCGACGTGTGAAGGGCAAATCAGTGATGATCTGGTTGGAAAAGGTCAAAGACGTGGCCTACGATCTGGACGACATACTAGATGAGTGGACAACAGAAGCTCTCATATCACAAGCACCAGATGAAGATGATGGCTCCTGTTTCAACAAGAAGAAGGTAAAAAGCTTCCTTTCACCCGTTACTTGCTTCAATCATATCAAGTTACGCCACAAAACTGGGAGTAGAATAAAGGAGGTGAGGGGTAGATTAGATGATATCGAAAAAGAAAAAAACCAATTGGGCCTTAGAGTATATAGTGGGGAGAGGGAGAGAGTGGATAATGAAGTGAGGCGGGATGAGATCAGGGAGCGAGAAACAGGCTCCCTACTCGATCGACCATCAATCGTAGGTAGAGAACATGAAAAAAATGAAGTCCTAGACTTTCTGTTGCAGGGGGTAACTAAGGTGCCCTTTGTCATTTCTATCGTTGGAATGGGAGGCGTAGGCAAGACCACCCTTGCTCAGCTCGCTTACAACGATGAGAAAGTCAGGGGGCATTTTGGCATAAGAATGTGGGTGTGTGTTTCTGAAGATTTCGATGTGAAACAGATTACGATATCAATTATAAAATCTGCAGACACTGAGTTTAATGGTGAAAAATTAAACTTGGATCAATTGCAAATCCATCTCCGTGAAATGTTGCACGGAAAGAGGTTCTTGCTCGTTCTGGATGACATTTGGAGTGAAGATAGTCAGAAGTGGGATAAACTGAGACTTCCCTTCCAAACTGGTGCATTCGGGAGTCGAATCATCATAACCACTCGTAGTGAAAAGGTTGCATTGGCGATGGGAAGGGCTCACATTCACAAACTGGCAGTCTTATCTGATGTCCATTGCTGGTCAGTGTTCAGCCGAAGTGCGCTTGAGCATCGGAGTAAAGAAGAGCGTTTGGATTTGGCAGACATTGGAAGAGAAATCGTGAAGAAGTGTGGAGGGTTGCCTCTTGCAGCGAAGGCAATAGGGAGTGCCATGTGCTCGAGAAGGACCAGAAGGGAGTGGGAGTTTGTCTTGAGAAGCGAGATATGGAACTCAGGTGATGTCCTAGGAGGTATTTTACCTGCTTTGTTACTAACCTACTATGATTTACCTCCTTCTTTGAAGCAGTGCTTCTCGTATTTCTCTATTTTTCCAAAAGATTGGGAGATAGAGAAGGATATGATAGTCAAGTTATGGGTGGCACAAGGTTTCATCCGCTCCAAGGGAAGTGAAGACATGGAGGAAATTGGTGGGATGTATTTTGATGATTTACTAAGATGCTCGTTGCTCCAAGATGCGGAATTCAACTATTACAAGAACATACTCAATTACAAGATGCATGATTTAGTTCACGATCTCGCACAATTTGTTGCAGGGAGTGACTGTTCGCTGGTGGAGATTGGAAAGAAACCCTTATTGAACCTAAACAAAGTCCGCCATTCTGTTTTAATTGTCAGTGATGAAGCTGATGAAGCGGCTTGCATTTCGTCCACCTTGTATAAGGCTCCCAAGTTGCGGACGTTGCTAGTGGACTCAAGTGTCTCCATGGTGCCAGAAATTTCATTTCATCATTGGAGATGCCTTAGGGCATTGGACTTGAGTAACACTAGCATTAAGAAATTGCCTCTAACAGTGGGACAGTTGAAACACTTGAGATTTCTTGATTTGTCCGACACAGGCGTAGAGGAGTTGCCAGAGGGGGTTAGTAACTGCAGAAATTTACAGACCTTGAGACTCAATTACTGTAAGAAGCTAAGCAAACTGCCTAGAGGGATGCGGAAAATGATTAGCCTGAGACATCTAGAATTTGAAAGGTGTATTAGTATGAAGTACTTACCGCCGGGTATTGGGAGACTAACTGGCCTTCTGACGTTAACAAAGTTCATTGTGGGTGGTGGCGACGAAGGATGTAAATGGGGTGAACTGAAATACCTTAATAATCTTCAAGGAAGACTTGAAATTACCGGATTGGAAAATGTCAGGAGCGGGGACGAAGCTAGAGAGGCAGAACTGTATAGGAAGCAGCACCTTCATGTTCTATCATTGCAGTATGACAAGAGACGTGGTGAATCATCAGATGCATCGGATGATGAGGTGAAGAGAATGGAGGACGTGCTTGAAATCCTCCAGCCCCATACAAATTTGAAAGAATTGGAAATAGTGAATTACAAAGGTTCCAAGCTTCCCAAGTGGATAGAGGATCCGGCGTTCTCTAATCTAGTCAAGGTGATACTCTCGTCTTGTCAGAAGTGTAAACAATTGCCAGGTCTTGGGAAGCTACTGTCACTTAAACAGGAACTTTAAAACGATTACCCTCTCCACTCTTTCCACCCACCACTCAAATCACCCCTACTATTGTTACTCCTTTCACCACCACCACCACCACAGAGTAAGGGGTTCGATCTCTGGGAGTAGAAGACCTTGTACGGTTTTACCCTTCTCACCCTTAACTCTCCACGTCTACCTCTCCAATACGGTAGAGAGTGAGTTAATTGTTATTCAAGAACGGGTTTCGACTTTCTTTACGGAACGTTCAAGTGGTACGAAGTCCTTAACTGCTAGAACCCGACAGGTCAGAATTTTCTTGCCACGGTTCTACCTCCTCTTCTAGCTCTGTTCTAACGGGTGTAGGGAGCATAGTATTAAACAACTAAACTTACTAGGTTGGGTTATTCTTCTCCACCTCTCCTTGAGATGCTATCGAAAAAAAAAAAAAAACAAGGAATTGTGTTGTTGCTGTGGGGTCCACCTTGATGTATGTGTCTTACATCCACTCTGTCCATACATTTCTTTGTATCATTTTCAGGTGGACCATGCTACAGGAAACAGTGGTGATTGAACACCCACCATTGAAAACTTCCTAAGACCCACCGTAATACTTATTTTCCATCCAACCTGTTGACAAGCTCACACAGACCATTGAAAACTTCCTAGGAAAACACAAATATCAGCTTGATCTAAAAGTTTTGTGGCCCACCAGAAGTTTTTTATTGTCAATCACCACTATTTGCTCCGGTATGGTCCACCTGAGACTTGGATCTGCTGCGTTTTCGGACTCATGCCCTAAAATGAGCTGGCAAAACAGATGGACGGAATGGATGTAAGACACATACATCAAGGTGGGATTCACAGGGATCCACCCACCTCATTAAATTCCTGGATCCACCAAAGCAGCCCCCGTTGCTGTGTGTAACTATCGTACTTCTGCTGATAAGGATAAGCTGTTTTTCAGATGTTGGTTGCTTTTTTGTTTTTTTTTGTTGTTGTTTTGGAGGTCAGGATTTTTTGCCCCCCTCCGTATGTAATTTTTCTTTTAAGTAATAGCTTATGATTGTACCGTCTGCCTTCACCCACCCGCAGACACATACACACACACATAAAAAGAACTAAAGATCATGAGATGGCTAAATGTATATTGGATAGTTGGTCACTTTCTCTTAACCGTCCATTTATTTTTTAGACGTGAAACGGCTTCATGCATGCTAGACATATAGTACACATGCAGGGGCCACCACTTAGTATTCACCTTCGTCTTAAATACTTAAATTTAGTAACGGGCTCCTCCCTTGATGATGAGGCTTGAAATTTGTGATTGAGTGTGGACTGGAAGTACAAATGGGCCGGGCTCAGCCCAATATAACAACCATATTGAAAGATCCTGGACAATGCCCTGGCGGATTGGCAGGCCTTTCCTGATGCATTAACAGTCTTGATGAAGCAAGACTGACCATTGAAAAGAGTTATGAGGTCTAAGTACAATAGTTTTCTGGAGCACACCCCTAGCAACAAATATATGTACCAAAATTTTTATTGGAACTACTTTGGTGTGAATTAGCTTGAATGTCTATACTAAAGACCATTGATTAAAGGATTCATATTTGTCAGATAGGTTTAAATGAGTTTGATGTTTGCATGATAGCCCGTGAAATTTGCACTCAGTACACAATGAACATACAGTCTAAAATAATGCATTTGTCTAAGTGTTCCAGTGGAAATAGGAGCATGATAACCTTTAGTGCTTTCAAAGCAAAGGAGTATCTCTCTATATTATAAATCTAACAATATCATTGTTGATGGTATACTTATACAGGCAGATTCAGAGGCACTGCTCTTATTTTAACCAACAACTTTGGAAATTTACGATGCAATACACACATTTATTCCAATCCATGTAAGTGGACCATCCAATGTAACAGTTTCAATCCACTAATATCTCATTAGAAGCTGTATCATCTCCCTCAAACCTGTGCGAGCTGTTCGATATTCATGGGAGTGCATACGAGGGTGGACTGGTTGAAGCATCCGATGCCGACCATGGCATTTACGGCTTGAGTCGGGTGGAATGCATCCCAAAAGAGATGCTGGTCCCTGTCTTGGCATGGTGGTTGATCGGGAACGCAAGATTTGGTCCCATTATGGTCACTGACGACACAGCACGGTATGTTCGTGTATTTGAAACCTAGCACAATCAACATGGGCCGATCACTCATCAGTCTGTAGATTTATCAGTGTGGAGCTCATATGGACCACTACATGCAGTGTGGGGCATCATATCCATACACCAAGTGGGACCCACCATGTTTAAGACCTGACCCAAGAACAAGTTATCCTCCAGAAAAGTTAAGAACTTGACTGAATTCAATGTCCATGTTTGGCACACCTGATTTTCATAAGCCAGGTCATCTAAATGATGGACTCACATGATACACGGCTGAGATGTTCCTCATGGATAGCACATATGGCTCCCTATAGGGGCACATTTGGTGTCAGCATTAATTGTTGGCCACCCAAAGCCGATCAATGCACTATATATCTGAATTGAGCAATGCGATTCAATCTCAACATTCCATTTTACCTGCTGTAGATGTTGGTGGAGCCTTCAATCGACTGAATTCATACGGAGTTCGGGCGACCGACCGGGGGTCGGGCACCCGATGTAATTTCAGATTTTCTGTAGAAACTCTTAGGACATTTTTCATCCAGGTCGGGCTCCTGGAGACCGTGTTAACGTTGGTGTATTTGTGCAGATGTGCCCTAATTATTTTTATTTTCAATTTTATCTTATAAAAATGTGTGTAATTGGGTATTAGGATATCTAATACATTGTTCTACGTGTATGAGGTGAGTGAGAGAGAGTTTTGGAGAGAGGGAACTAGGGTTTTCTCTTGGGTTTTACATCTTGGGTGTTCATCTAATGTACTTTTAATATTCATAGTGATCGCTCTGTGTCGTGGTTTTTTCCCACAAGGGTGTTTCCATGTAAAATGGAATGTGTTCTCTGTGTGATTGTTTGCTTAGGCTTGTTGGTTTTGCGGTTATCGTTTGATTCTCTTCTGTGCTTCGGCGAGGTTTCCTAATAAGTGGTTTTAGAGATATTATTGGGTGGTTGCATATTCGAATTTTGAGACGATCACATGGCTTCAAGTGCGAAGTTCGACATTGAGAAGTTCTCTAGAAAAAATAACTTTGAGTTATGGAAGATGAAGATGGAGGCCATCCTAATTGAGCAAGGGTTCGAGTACGCCCTTGTGAAGCGGCTGAAATTTATGAAGGAAGATGAGTGGACTCAGATGGACAAGAAGGCCAGAACCTTTATACAATTGTGCTTGACGGATGACGTACTCTATTATGTCATGAGAGAGAAGACCACAGTAGATACATAGATCAAGCTAGAGAACATGTTTCCGAGGAAATTTCTAGAGAACCGGATATATCTGATGATGCAGCTTTTCACCTTAAAGATGACAAAGGGGACCGGTGTGGATGACCACATTAACACGTTCAACTGGTTGATTTGTAAGTTACTGGATATTGGTAATTAAATAGATGAATGACGAGTATCAATCCCGCTGAACTCGCTTCCTAGTTTATACAAGTCGCTCAGAGACTCGTTGTGTATAGGCAGAGAAATCATAAACGTTGAGACCGTCCTCTCAGCCCTCTAGTCGAAGGCAATGAGATAGAAGAGCGGCAACGTTGGGTCTTCTTCCGATAAACTGATTATGAGAGGAAGAAATTCAGAGTGGGGTGAAAGATCGTCACGTTCTAGATCTAAATCTAAAGGCAAAGGAAAAGCCAAATTGAAGTGTTGGGGTTGTGGCTAGGGAGTGCACATGAATAAGGATTTTAAGAATTCTAAAGTAAAGAAAGAGAAGACAGTAGAGTCTTCAAGGGAAGCAAATATCGTTGAATCTTCCGAAGGCAGTAGTGATGTATATGAGGTCTTGACAGTGTCGAGGATGGGATCTCTCAATGATGAGTGAGTCATGGACTCCGGGTATTCATATCACATGTGCCCGGATCAGAGCGTCTCTATGTCTTATAGGGAGTATGAGGCCTGCTCGATATTTTTAGGCGATGACTACGCCGGCAAGGTTATAGGGATTGGAACTGAGTGCATGAAGATGTTCAATAGGATCAAACAGATCTTGACGGAAGTGAGGCACATTTTCAAGTTGAAGAAGAATCTGATTTCTCTTGGTACGCTTGAGGCAATGGGGTACAAGTTTACCAGTTTTGACCGGTTCTGTAAGGTTTCAAAGGGGGCCCTTGTAATAATTAAGGGACAGAGGCATGACAATATTTACAAGTTGATTGGGAACACTTCATTGGGTGGAGCTGCAACGACTGTAGCGGATTTCACGTCTGCACGTACGTGGCATGCCTGTTTAGGCCACATGAGTGAGCAGAGCATGAAGGTACTTTTCGATCGTTTTTTGATTCCTGCTTTTAAATCTCCAGACTTTAAAATATGCGAGCATTATAGCATTATATGTATGATAAAATTTAGATTGTCATTTAAAAGGGGGAAGCATATATGTAAACGAGTGCTTGAATATGTTCATTCTGATGTAAGGAGGCTATTGCCCGTAGTTTCTGTTAGGGGGTCATCGTGGTTCATGTCATTTATCGATGATTATAGTAGGAAGGTTTGAGTTTATTTTCTGAAAAATAAATTCAATTTCTACACAACTTTTAAGTATTGGAAGGCTATGATGGAGAATCAGTCAGTAGAGAAATTGAAAGTGATGAGAATCGACAACAGTGGGGAATTTACTTTAAGGGAATTTAATAAGTATTGTAAGGAGGAAGTGATCATGAGGCACAAAACAGTGCGCCACACACCAAAGCAGATTGGTCTGGCTAAGCAAATGAATCAAACTCTCTTAGAGAGCCCGGTCCATGTTGAGTAATACTGGCTTAGGCAAAAAGCTATAGATTGAGGCTGTTAACACGACTTGTTACCTAATAAATTAGCCATTTTTTAAGAAAATTGAATGAAAAATTCATGAAGAAGTGTGGAGTAGTCATTCGATTGACTACTCATGTCTACATGTGTTTGGTTGTGAGGCTTAGTCTCATGTATTGTCTATTGAGAGAAATAAGCTTGACCAAAGGGCAAAAAAATGGATCTTTATGCGCTATGATGATGGTGTGAAGGGTTACAGGTTGTATGACCCTGTAACATGGAAAATCACCCATAGTCCTGATATCAGATTTGATGAGGGTTCATTATTTCGAAAGGATGAGCGAAAGGAACTGGAAAAATCAGAGGTTATTGACATTCAGGTTAACAAAGATGAGACATGGGCCGATACTGTGACACAAACAGAGGTACAAGATCAGGTGGAGTAGACACCTGTGCGAAAAAATCCACTTGGAAATCACAGGTTATCGGTGAGGTATAGAGATGACTCGAATATTGCATTCACCCTTATTATGGATGAGAGGAATCCATCTACTTTTCAAGAGATACTTGATGACGTTGATGCTGAAAAGTGAAAGACGGCAATATATGACGAGATGGATTATCTGTAAAAAAATGAGACATGGGAACTTGTGGAGCTTCCTGTAGGACAAAAAGCGATCAGGTGCAAGTGAATTTTTCGAAAGAAATACGATAGATACAAGGCTAGATTGGTGGCGAAGGGGTATGCTCAGTGGGAAGGTGTAGAATTTAATGAGATATTCGCACTAGTTGTGAAGTAAGTGTCTATCAGGTTCGTGTTGGATCTGGTTACCCAACACGACCTCGAGCTAGAATAGATGGATGTAAAAACTGATTTCCTCAATGGGGAAATAGATGAGCAGATTTACATGTCGCAGCTAGAAGGTTATACAGTACAAGGGGCAGAGAACAATGTTTGCAGGTTGAAGAGGTCATTGTACTGCCTCAAACAGTCACCTAGGCAGTGGGTCAGGAAATTTGATTCCTTCATGATGAGTGAGGCATTTTCAAGAGTGAGTATGATCATTGTGTCTAGTCTAAGATACTGAGTGATGGAAAGTTTCTCATACTGGTGTGATACATCGATGACATGCTTATTGTCAGTCTTAACATATCTAACATTGATGTGTTGAAGAGTTAGTTTTCAGGGACATTTGAGATGAAGGATCTCGGGGCTGCAAAGAGGGTTATTAGCATTGCCATACACAGAGACAGGAAGAGGAGCATGTTATGGTTATCTTAGGATGAATACCTAGGGAAGGTATTGGTGAAGTTTGGGATGGATATGATGAAGCCGGTTAACATTTCCCACGCATTTCACTTTAAGCTTTCATTAGAGCAGTGTCCCAAGATAGATGAAAAAAAGCAAGAGATGTCTCATGTGCCTTATTCGAGCGCAGTGGGCAGCTTGACGTATGCTATGATTTGTACAAGATATGATATTTCACAGGCTATGGATGTTGTGATCAAATTTATAGCAAACCCTAGCAAGCAACATTGGGAGGCAGTAAAATGGCTACTTTGGTACATCCATGGTATGCAAGACTACGTTTTTATATTCCAAAAATCTAAGGATAAGTCGATTGGATATGTGGATTCAGATTACGTAGCTAGTGTGGATTGTAGGAGATCAACTTCGGGATACTCATTTGTGTCAGCAGGTGGAGCGATTAGTTGGATATCTAAGCTTCAGTCTGTGGTGACTCTTTCCACTACTGAAGTGAAGTATATGACAGTGACATAAGCATTCAAGGAGGTTGTTTGGTTGAAGGGAATGATAAATCAGTTGGGATTTTAGCAGGAGGCCGTGCCAATTAATTGTGATAGCTCTAGTGCTATAAATTTGACTAAGAATTCTGTTTATCACTCTCATACTAAACACATTGATGTGCGTTACCATTTTATCCGATAAGTGCTTAAGGAAGGAGATGTGACTCTAGACAAGATTCACACAAGCATAAATCTGACGGACATGCTCACCAAGGTAGTTCCTGCAGAGAAGGTCAAGTTCTACACAACTTCTCTAGGATTTACAAAGACGGAATGAAGACGCAATGAGCATGAGAAGTGGTGGAGCTATGATTGAAGATGGGATGATGAATGAAGGAGTGATGAATATCAGATGGAAGCCTCGGTGAAGATTGAGGAAGGAGATGTGACATTGGACGAGATTCACACCAGCGTGAATCCGGCAGACATGCTTACCAAGGTGGTTCCTGCAGAGAAGTTCAAGTTCTACATAACTTCTCTTAAATTGGCAAAGACAGAATGAAGATGCAGTGGGCATGAGAAGCGGTGGAGCTTTGATTGAAGATGAGATGATGAATGAAGGAAGAAGGAATATAAGATGGAAGCCTCGGTCGAGTTTTTTGGTGAAACCTTCAATCTGTTGGATTTAGAGGGGGTTCGGGTGACCGACGAGGGGGTTGGGCGCCTGACCACCCGATGTAATTCTGGATTTACTGTCCAAACTCTCTAGATGCTTTTCATCTAGTTTGAGCGCCCGACCCGAGCCCATCGGGCGACTGACATGGGGCTCGATTGCCTAACCTGGAGATCGACTGTATCAATGTATTTGCGCAGATGTGCGCTAATTGTTTCTATTTCTGATTTTATCTTATAAAAAGGGGTGTAATTGGGTATTAGGGTATCTAATACTTTGTTTAACATGTTTGAGGTGGGAGAAGGAGAGTTTTGGAGAGAGGGAACTAGGATTTTCTCTTGAGTTTTGCTTCTTGGGTGTTCATCTCATGTACTTTTGATATTCATAGTGATCGCTTTGTATCATGATTTTTTCTCGGAAGGGTTTTTCCACGTAAAATGGATTGTGTTCTTTGTGTGATTGTTTGGCTTGGCTTGTTAGTTGTGTGGTGATTGTTTGGTTCTCTTCTATGCTTCGGCAAGGTTTCGAACTGCAGATTGAGTCTTGCAAGAGAAAATCACCATTAATGGCTTTTTAATGCCATGGTCCTAACAACCATCCCTACCCATCAAACATAAATGTTTCGGAATCTCACCAAATTTGGAAGGATTGTGATAGACGTAGTAGCCAGACTCAAAAACTTGACCCTCAATGAAAATCGATTCTTCGAGGAGGAATTGCAGTTTCTTCAGTAGAAATGAAAGCTGTTGATTGTAATCCTTTACGAGCTGATTTACTTCTTCCTTGCAATTTGTACTAACATCTGCTGCGTTTGTTATGCTCGGCATACACCCGATTATGCCAAGCTCAAATACAACGATCTTCCTTGCTCCCAGTTTATACAGTCTCTGAGAATCACATCACAAGAAAAAAAAATTAAAAAATAAAAAAGATGGAAAATGGTGATTTTCATAATGGGTAAGAACAAATCTATTGGCTTATCCGTCAAGATCACCGGACCCAAAAATCAGCTGAATCACTCTTTGTGCACGCCATGCCGGTGAGATGAAAGGATGACCAAAATGGTCCATCAGAGAATAGGACAACCAAACGTGCCTCATTGAATACGAACATGTATGCCCAAAATGATTACTCTGGTTCCTATATAAGTGATTCACTTGTATGTGAAAAGTTATTCGCCTAGGTGTTAAAGTTGCTCATCTTCCATCCACCTTGATTATTTCCCTGTTCACCTGCTTGTACCCGAGAGGACCCATAATGTTTTGTATAATCCATCCAACCCATGCATTAAATGCGTCCCAATGTGATGATGGGATGCTCTAAAAATGGGGCATATCTAATCATTTGGTGAGCCACACAATAGAAAGAAATTGACGACTGCTCAAAAACCTTCAAATATGAAGTGGTCACCCATATGATGGTTGGATCAGCCTCATCTTGGGGCGGCCAAATTTCAAGGTGAGATGATCCTTCTAGATAGTTTGAATACTACACACACCATGGTGGGTCCATCTGATATGTGCCTCACATCCAACCTATCCAACAGATGCACACCAACATTATTACTAGGAAACCAAAAATATGGTGGATCCAATCACAAAATGGGCAAATCCATTAAAAATAATATACACCATTCAAATATTCCAATTCAGGTGTAGCCCATCCGTCTGACTGATGATTTGATTAACGTAATGTGTTGTTCATGTTGGTATGGTGCATAAGTTGTTAGATGTTATACGCATACCATGTGGGCCCAATTTCACTACTTAAAAAAAAAGAAAAGAAATAAATGAGGGCATTTCGTAATTTCATCCCTTAAGAAAGCACCACTTGCATTTTCTAAAAGGAGGCCTTATTTGGTAAAATATAGATTTCTTCAGAATTTTGCAATAAAAATCCCATAATTTTATGGTACATCAGTAAGATTAAAAGGCAATAAATCAATTAAAATGATTAAAGCATTCTATGTGCATTAGTCAATGTTCATTGGTGATCAAAATTGTGGGTCTATTATCATTTAGCTCTTTTAAACCCTTCATTTGTGTGTAATTGATATATAAATTGATTCCAATCTTTCATTCAATCCTATCAACATGGGATAGGATAACAACCAATCACCATATATAAATCATTCTTGAAAGTTTTTTTTTATTTAAATAACATTTTTTTAGCAAAAAGCAAAATTTATTCACAAAAATGGCTGTTCACACTGGAACCTTCGGGCAGCCCGATCACCAAAAAAATGCCTCAGGCAGCCCATCGTAAAGACTCTACAGCCTACAACTAGCACTACAAACGAGCTGAAACTCTCTCTAATCGTGCCCAAACCCACCCGATCTAGAAAGATTATACCCCAGACGAGGCAAGGAACAATGGACTCTCCCTCAAAGACCCTCCGCCATTGAGTTAGGCTGCCTAACTTTGCAAAAGCATCCGCGACAACATATGCTTCCCTAGGGACGAAAGATATAACTACTCCATGTTCTTCCTAAGGGACTCGATGTGGGCCTTCCAATACCATAAGCTCCAGTTGGCAGAGCCCTTTGAATTAACGAAGCCTAACGAGTTTTTCGAGACACTTTCCACCTGAATCTTAGCAAAGCCCCTTTTCATGCACAAGGATAGCCTCTCTAAAATAGCCCGCGCCTCTACTCAAACATTAGCTCACCCTTGGAATAATGTTAAAGATGAATAACCAATCGAGAAGGCAAAAATTAGCTCATCCTTGTTACCCTTGCAGACGGCCCCCACTGTTACTTTCTGAAAAGAAGTTTAACTTGATTTTCCTGATAAATGAGGATTTTTTCATAACATTGTTTTAAAATGTACGGAGTTTTAATGTTAAGGTTGGGTTTGGATGTAGTTAATCCTATGAAATTTTATTTTTGTAATTTAATCATAGAATATTGTTTTTATAATTTTGAATTTTGTAAAATTTTTCAAGTTTGGAGTGTTTGGTTCATTATATAACATCTTTTTAAAAAAGATGAATTAAGAGTTCCTTTTGTTGTGGTCAACTCAACCTTCGTTGATTGGTGAAACAATGTTAGCATCTCTAATGATTCCCGGCTTTACCAGCACATTACCATGGTGGGACCCAAGTGATAAATGGTCAAGATTGATCGTTAGACACATTTTCCTACAATAAATATGGACCATCCATTTTTTTACTGGTAAACGATTGGATGGTAAGGATGGTCTGATGAAAGTGATTTTTGAGCAACTCGTCCAAACAAAAGTGGGGCCCACATGATGGATGATCTAATTGATGATTAGATCATTTTCCTAAAA
Source organism: Liriodendron chinense (assembly GCA_003013855.2). Taxonomy (NCBI): domain Eukaryota; kingdom Viridiplantae; phylum Streptophyta; class Magnoliopsida; order Magnoliales; family Magnoliaceae; genus Liriodendron; species Liriodendron chinense. The sequence goes on along the minus strand of ML058370.1, from coordinate 2,519,192 downwards.
AAAATGAATGGCTCGGAAACGGGTCTGATCATGGATCTAGACTATCTTATGATCACACTTTGAGTTGCATTTTATCTCATAAAAAATAATTTTGATTAGATCATTCTAATCATCAAGCCAATGGCCAAGGAACAGATAGCTAAGATTAATTACATAAAATGGTCTGATAGTCAATTTGGACCTTCCATCACGCGAGCTTCTTTCTTGATTTAATGTGCCTTGTAAGGGTCACTTTGACGCGGGTCTCACTATGGGCTATGTGCCTCTAAACTCTCAATAATCTTTTTAATTGGATGATATTAACATAAAATCTAGTCTTTTATAATGGATTAATTTGACTGAGCTAATATTAAAAAAAAGAAGGTTCGATTGGGCAAATCTTGAACCCAAATCTCCTTATCTAAATGATGCTAAAGATGAATAGTCCAACTGAAGCATGTAAACACCCCATCCAAGATGAGACACATTACTTCACAGGACCAAGTTAAAACTTCGAAATTAGGGCTCCAATCAACCTCGAGAAGCATTGAAAAAATGAATGGTTCAGACGAAGATCTCCATTTGGGAATCAGATTCCTGCCAGTCACCCTAGCCCACTCTGAGCTGCCAGCTGGCACTTGGACAAATGACATGAGTGAAATTACCTAGAAAATGTGCAAAATAGATTGGAAGGAATCCAATTACCACTGGTCCTCAAAAAGTCCTCTTATCAGGAGACAAATCATATCACCTAAAAGTTCCTCAAAAAATGCATAATCAGGCCACATGGCCAACGACGGGAAAGGATTTGGAGAGAATCTTAGGTGCAGGAAAGGGCTTGTGAGAGGAGATTTATTTCGGGGTGGTAGAAGAGGCATCTCAGGAGAGAGAAGAGAGCGCCATAAAGAGTGTCATGTCTGATCATCTTTTAGTGGAAAGAGTGTCATGTCTTACGTTTTCCTTCCAACATATCATCTAACCTTGCATTTGCATTCCACACATTCCATTTATTTGCATTTTCTATTGCTTCCTCTTTTTCTTTTATTACTCCTATCAACTAGCATGAAGCAGAGCAAAGTATCTTCCTAGGCTAACCTGAATGTAGACTTTCTAGAACTTAGTTAAATCTCCGAAGAATCTAAAAATCCCGTGAAGTAGAGATCATATGTAATATGTGCAGAAAAGAGTACCTAATCCCTTCCTTTTTGTCTTCACTAACAATCTTTGGTTGTAGAGAAACTTCACGAGTCGTTGAGTTGGGGAGAATTGCGATTCCCTAATCATAATTGATTCTACGATTTCTAACTAGCTATATACTTTAAGCTTCATTGACTAGTGACGACTTTAAATTGAATGTAGTGTCATATTAGAGTCAATACCACCCCCATCTATGTAAACAACCATAGGAGAAAGTGAGCCCCGCTTGTAGAGAGTTCATAGATTTGGCAATTTCATTGGGGACTATCTAGGCATTAGCCAAGGCCTAACTTGAGACATGAAATTTTCTAATTTTTTCTTTAGGATTTTGTAGTTTTAGTCCATTTACTTATCTACATTTACTCTTTTTGCCCTTCAATTCCAATGATCTATTGGTCCAGCCTTTACTGTTTTATCTTTACTTTCTATTCTAGTAATTACTGGTTCGGGTGGAATTGGTAGACCCATGTACATTGATTAGCTACATGTACCTTCAACATTAAACAACTCTACGTTTTCAATTTTTCTCAAAAAGAAAATAAACTATTGGTCTAGCTTTACTTTCTAGTTCATGTTCTTTGTACTTTATACATCATCTCATATTTGTAGAGTAACTTTACCCAACTCCTTTGCATCAAAGAACAAGTCGAAGCCAAAATAAGAGTTGGGATGTTTTCTCGTTGGCCTCATCAGGCCTCCTGGTAAAGTGGAAAGTGGAAGGAGGGCCTATCGGATACGGAAATAATAATAAAAGTGTTACTGTCCCCCGTCCATTCACTTTGACAGGACGATATGGGAAAAATGCATAAGTAAATAACCTTGTCGCCTTTGTCTAAGACGCACCATTCACGCTTTATAATTGGGACAACAACAATAACAACAACAACAACTAAAATAGAATCCATAGTATCCTAATCAAAATTGGTAGATTGGGGCGAGTAGGAGCCTAGGCAATTCACAAAATTGGCTCGATCTTACAACGATGTGCCATGCATTCTAGTTCAAAAGAAACTTTTGGCCCCACTACAGCCTAAGCCCCCCATTGAACCCTTTGTCATTGAACTATAATGAAAATGAGTTTTGCGCATTGTTGAGTTCCGAATTTATACATATTCTAATCCATATCATCACATTGTATGCGTGATTTGCATGTCTAAAAGTCCTATCTAATGCATGTTTTGTGGATGTAGGAATGAGAGAGAGATTTTACCCAATTGATGACTAAAAGACTTCATTTGGAAGCCTTTCGATGAAGACCAAAGGTGGGCTAAAGAAGGAAGAAGAGCAAGGAGAGGAGAGGGAGAAAGAAAGAAAGAAAATCAAAGAAAAGAGAGGCTAGACCAGTCTTGACCGGTCGGCCACCAAGCAGCCCTCCCTCTCAATCTGCTGGAACACGGACTGGACTGGCCAGAAGCAGGCCCTCTTTCCCACACTCTCTAGACCTTCATCAGATAGGTCTGACCAGTCAAGACCGGTCGGCCACTTGAAAATTCGAGTTCCAGCAGCTTGTACTTCAAGCTCCAAAAATTGTTGCGCGATTCGTAACCTCTTACGCAAATCTAGAAGGTTTTGGGGCAGTGGAACCTCTCCATTATAAAAGGACACCTAGGGATCATAGCTAGGGCATCATAGAAGGCTTGAGACTTTGTGGGAGGCAAAGAGGATCACTGTGGAGCGTCTACAACTCTCCCGAATTCGGTTTTTCATGTTTTTCATTAGTTTTTCATTGTTGTTAATTGAAGCATGATAATGCTCGGCTAAAACCTCTTAACTAAGGCTAAGAGGTGAAGCTTGTAGTTAGTTATTATGTAGAATTCGTTTGATTTAAGTACTCTATTTAAAGTTTGAATTTTTAAGTTCTAGTTTGAATAAAGTTGATATTTTTGGATGTTTTATGAAAGTTCATATGCTTTGGACATGGGTTCCTTGCAATTCTCTGAGATTATCATGTTTGGATTGATTAGATTTGAATTGTAGTAACCCTAGAGCGTACTATAGTCCCTTAGCATGGTTGTTACTTCGAAGGCTACATATTTAAATTTTATGTGCTTTATTAGAACTAGAATCTTATTTTCAGATTTAAGTGGAGATAGTATTTGTTTGAATGCCAAATCTTCCAACTAGAAGAGAGATAGAACTTCGAATCTAGTTGTGCTATGCTTTGATGAATGAATTAATATGGGACTACTATAAGTGGATCTTTGAGGCCTTAGTTCTATTAAATTTACAAATTTTTACAAAGTTACTGTTTTAAGTTAGTTTATGAATTTGAAATCACAAATTGCTGAGATTGGAGTTGCTAGAATAATTTGAATTGGTTTGCCCTAATTCCCTATGGATGGACTTCAGTCTTATCGAGTTATTACTACATCGCAAGCCTTGCACTTGAGGCGAGCGAACATGCATTCCATCAAGTTAGGGGTCACACAACGGATCACTATTTCACCTTGAAACACGTGGTTCAAAATTTAAATGACTAAAAGAAAATTTCGATCATGACCCTTGATGCAACAATTAACAACATACTCCTAAATCCTCAGCAACGACATCATGCAAGTCCTAGTATATTGGCAATCCTACCTTTAGTGTCATCTTGGAAGAATCTCTTCCTCATCTAATCCAGTTCATCCATGTGATGGACTCTTATTTGGAATTCAACCCGCTCGTCTTGCAAGGGGCATCATCTAACCCAACATTACCTTCAATTTTGGTCCTCTATGGGAGGGCCCCTAAACTAGCATACCCTCCAATATTTAGCCATGGTCAAATGCACCATTGGTCCCTCAAAGTTGGACCATAGAAGAATACTTTCCAGTCTCTAGTCAACTATGGTCCAATGCACAATTGGTCATCCAAGGGAGGGCCTTAGAGTTAGCATACCCCCCCCCCCCCCCCCCCCTTGGGGGGGTTTCCATCAATCATGGTTTAATGCACCCTCAACATATTCTTTACTCTCCATTCCCAATCAATCATGGACCAATGCACCTTTGGCCCTCCAGGGGAAGGTCCCTAAGCTGGCATGCAACCCGACTTCCAGTTACAATATAAATTAGTCTAATGAACCCATCATCTTCTGAACAAAGGCACCTGAGCCAACCTTCATGCCTCATACCTTGGCCAAATCGGGATGGCCAGTCCACATAATTCCAGGATTGAAGTTTGGCTCCCTACTCGATCATCTAACATTCAAGCAGCCCTTGTTCCTTTAAGTAAAAGCCTGCTCCCCGGTCAGCATGCCATATGCCATGGCAAAAGCCGGGCTAGATTCAATCATACGACCATTGTTTAAGGAGGAGGGGTGGAACTTCGCATGGGAGCATACTAGTTAAGGTTGGAGGGACACTCACTCAAACCATAAACGATAGACATTATGGGAGAATATATTATGGAGTCATATTTTGCTGCCCCGGGATTCGAACACTTGACCTTCCTCTCTGATACCACGTTAAACAACCACTTGCTCTAGAAGCTCAGTCGTTAGAAGATAGTTTATCAATGTATATCAAGGAACTTTAACCGAAAGAGTTTGATTCGCTGCTCCAATCCTTTCAACTCTACCTCTCATCAACCTCCGGTTCCTAAACCCCATTGGTTCTCTAGGGAGGGGTGGTTCCCTTGATCAAGCATAAAAACCCACTTATGGTCTTATGATCTTGGATTAGAAGTGTGTGTTGAGGTGTGGAGCCAAATCACATCTGGGGATGGTCGGGCGTCCGGACGGTCAGTGGACCGGGCGCCCGATATTCAGTATTTTTGAGACGAATGTCTCTGGACTGTTTTGGTAACAGTCGGGTGCCTGGACGGTCTGTGACCGGGTGCCCGATATTCGGCTGATTTTCTTCGTAACTGACTGGACATATGTTGCATTGGTCGGGCGCCCAACCAAGTCTGATTGGGCACCTGACCGGCCACAAAGTTAAGTGTGGGGTTTCCTATTTTGGGCTCTATTTTCACGTTTTACTATAAAAGAGGTTGTAATCCGGGATTAGGCTATGGGATTAGGGTTTCTATACGTCCAAGGTGAGAGGTTAGTAAAAAGGGTCATTTCTGTGCATGGGAGCATCGGAGAAGTTGAGTATTATGCTTGTAACTTTGTCGTCTTCATAGTAGAAGTTTGCACCGTGGTTTTTTTACCCTTGTTTGGGGGTTTTTTCACGTAAAATCTATCTTGTGGATTGTTGGTTTGTTTGAATTCCTCTTCTAGTTATTATTTCTTCCTGTTTATCATTTGTGGGTGAGACCGGATATTGGATCTCGGTTCACCGGCGTTGTTGGCGTGCTGCGTAACAACTGATATCAGAGCTATTGGTTTAGTTCAAGTGGGAGCAATGACGGAAGAAGGAAAAATTAGAATTGAGAAGTTTGATGGTTCAAACTTTGCCTTATGGAAGATATAGATAGAGGATTATCTGTATCAAAAAGACCTCTATATTCCTCTAGAAGGAAAAGAGAAGAAACCAAAGAAGATGACAGATGATGAATGGGCTTTAGTGGATCGGAAGGCTTTAAGAATGATCCTACTCTCTTTGTCTAAGAGCGTCGCCTTTAATATATCCAAAGTAAGGACCACAAAAGAATTAATGAAAGCTTTGGCTACGATGTATGAGAAACTATCGGCGTCCTAACAAGGTTCATCTCATGAAACAACTATTCAACATAAAGATGTCGGATGGTGGGGGCGTGGCTGAACATTTAAATGAGTTCAATATAGTCACGAGCCAATTAGAATCCGTTGGCATTACTTTTAATGATGATGTCAGGGCATTATTAATCTGTTAAGTTTGCCAGACAGTTGGGATGGATTGGTGATTGTCGTGAGCAATTCCTCAGGGTCTACGAAGTTGAAATTCGATGATGTGGCTGGTTTAATTCTCAGCAAAGAATCTAGAAGGAAGGCATCGGGAGCTTCAGGGGATTTAGGGAATGCTCCAAATGTTGAAGGAAGAGGAAGATCTTCGAACAAATGTAGCAATAAATATGGGCATTTTAAGTCGAGGAATAAGTCCAAGGGACCGAAAAATAATGACGAGTGTTGGCATTGCGGGAAGAAGGGGCACATGAAGCGAGATTGTAGGGCTCTTAAAAAACAAGAAGGAAGTTCTCAAGGTGGGAAGGATTCAGTGAATCTATCTAAGGAGAGTAGGGCTGTAAATGGGTCAGTGGACTCGATGGGGTACCCAGACCCGACCCATTTAGACTCGACCCAGACCCAACCGATTTGTTAAATGGTACGGGTCTGGGTCCAAGAATAGACCCAGTTGCTAAATGGGTCTGGGTCTGGTTTTCTTTATATTAGGCCAGACCTGACCCGACCCGACCCGAACCCATTTAGTAAGTGGGCGGGTTTAGTCTATGTTTCAAGGCACCCATCCAGCCCAGACCCGTCCGAACCCAGTTTTAAGCCTTATAAAATGCTTGCATACTTGATCCAAACTTGGACCCATTACACCCGCCCATTTATAAATGAGTCTGGGTGGATCTCCCTCTAACAGACCCGAACCCATTTATAAATGGGTCTGATGGGTTGACTCGGACCCGACCCGAACTCGCCCATTTAGTAAAAGGGTTTGAGGTCTAAAATTTGGACCCAGACCCGTTTAGTAAATGGGCGGGTCTGGTTTTGGCTAAACCCTCCCCGAACCCGACCATTTACAGCCCTAGGGGAGAGTGATACAGAGGCATTGATCTTATCTCTTGATGCGAGGAATGAGTCTTGGGTTGTAGACTCGAGTGCTTCGTTTCATGCCTACTTCGTCAAAGGAATTTCTTTGGGAGAGTCTACTTGGGCGATGATTATTCGTGCAATATTGTTGGCAATGGAGATGTTCATATAAGTCAGAAAGATGGAACGGTCTTGAAATTGAAGGATGTCAGACATGTACCGAGTTTGAGACGGAACTTGATCTCAGTAGGGTAGTTGGCCGATACCAGATATATGACAACATTCACTAGTAATTCTTGGAAGGTCATAAAAGGTGCCTTGGTGATATCTCGGGGCAAGAAGGAAGGTACCTTGTACGTGACTTCTAGATCTTATAGTTCACTTGCAGTCGCATCAACTGGAGTGAATGGGCAGTTATGGCATCAGAGGTTGGGACATACGAGTGAGAAATGGATGAAAGAGCTATTGTCAAAGGGGAAGCTACCAGGGTTGAAGGCAATCAATTTGGAATTCTACGAGGATTGCGTGTATGGCAAGCAGAAGAGAGTAAGCTTCAAGAAAACAAGACGAGCTCCAAAGACACAGTTGTTGGAACTTGTACACATTGATGTGTGGGGACCGGCACGGGTATTATCTCTTGATAGTTCACGTTATTTTGTTTCCTTTATTGATGATGCTAGTAGAAAATCGTGGGTTTATTTCTTAAAGCACAAGTCAGATGTATTTGATGTATTTAAGAAGTGGAAGGTAATGGTAGAAAATGAGACAATAAAATAGTAAAAAGTCTTAGATATAATAATGGGGGAGAGTACTGTGATAAGAGGTTTGAGGAGTATTGTATAAAACATGGGATCAAACATATAAAAATGATTCCAGGGACACTGCAGCAGAATGGTGTGGCTGAGCGCATTAACAGGATCATCATTGAGCGCGCTAGGAGCATGAGGCTACATGCAGGGTTACCTAAGACTTTTTGGGCATATGCTGTGAATACTGCCATATATCTCATCAATAGAAGTCCCTCAGTACCATTGGATGGTGAGCTACCAGAAGAAACGTGGACTGGAAAAGAGGTGAACCTTGCATATCTCAGAGTGTTTGGTTGCATTTCTTATGTTCACATTGATGTAAAGCACAGAAACAAGCTGGATGCGAAGTCCAGGAGGTGCACATTTATAGGCTCCAGGTAGAATGATTTTGGTTATCAGTTTTGGGACATAGAGAATTGAAAAATCTTCAGAAGCAAGGATGTAGTCTTCAATGAAAAATTGATGCATAAGGACAGTTTGCAGTAAAAGCAGAATAAGGCTGATGAAAAGAAATTTGTAGAGTTAGAAGAGTTACCGGATACAGGTGTCACAGTGCCACAGGACGAGCATGCATATGAGCATGATGAGGCAGTGCCGCAGACACCGATTGTGAGGAAGTCTACTTAAGAGAGGAGACCCAAGGTTCGATACCCACCCTCCTTACATTATTTACTGCTGATAGATAATGGTGAACCAGAGTGTTTTGAAGAGGTATTACGGTCAAATATGTGGGTTAAGTGGGAGCAGGTCATGGATGATGAGATAGACTCTCTTGAGTCTAATAGTATGTGGGAGCTAGTCACTCTACTTAAGGGTAAGAAAGCTCTTCATAACAAGTGGGTTTACAGATTGAAGGAGGAGCACGATGGTTCGAAGCGATACAAGGCCAGACTGGTTGTGAAAGGTTTCCAACAAAAGGCAGGTATCGACTTCACTGAAATATTTTCACCAGTGGTGAAGATGTCTATGATTTGCATGGTCTTGAGTATAGTGGCTACAAATAACTTACATCTAGAGTCACTAGATGTTTAGACAGCCTTTCTTCATACGGACCTTGAAGAAAAAATATATATGCATCAGCCGATAGGATACGTGGCACCAGGAAAAGAGAACAAGGTGTGTAGACTGAAAAAGAGTCTGTATGGCCTGAAACAGGCTTCGAGGCAGTGGTACAAGAGGTTCGTCAGTTTTACGTTGGGAAACAGGTACATGAGGTGTTATGCAGACTACTGTTGCTACTTGAAGAAGTTTGATACATCGTACATCATCCTTCTTTTGTACGTTGATGATATGCTTGTAGCCGGATCAAGCATGAAGGACATCTCAGATCTCAAAAGACAATTGTCTAGAGAGTTTTTCACGAAGAATTTAGGAGCTGCAAAATAAATCTAAGCATGAGGATAAAGCGTGACAGGGAAAACAAGAAGCTAGTTTTGTCACAGGCAGAATACATAGCCAAAGTACTTGATTGATTCAGTATGAGAGGTGCTAAGCCGGTTAGCACTCTATTAGCCAACCACTTCAAGCTTTCTAAGGAGCAAGGAGCTAAGACACAGGAGGAACAGGACTACATGGCTAGAGTCCCATACGCGTCAGCTATAGGGAGCCTCATGTATGCTATGGTTAGCATGAGGCCAGATATTGCTCAAGCAGTGGGAGTTGTTAGCAGGTTCATGAACAACTCGAGGAAGGAACATAGGGAAGTTGTGAAGTGGATCCTCAGATACCTAGTAGGTACTATGGATGTAGGGCTGTGTTAAGGAGGATCAGAATTCAAGCTACAAGGCTACGTCAATTCAGATTTGGCAGGAGATATTGACAGTAGAAGGAGCACTACAAGGTATGTCTTTACTATGGGTAGTGCTGCAGTCAGTTGGGTCTCTCAGTTACAGAAAATAGTATTCATCAGTACAATAGAAGTAGAATATGTTGCAGCTACAAAAGCGTGCAAGGAGATGGTGTGAATGTAATGTTTTATGGAAGAGTTGGGGAAGAAGCAAGTAGATTGCAAGCTGTACAGTGATAGTCAGAGTGCAATACACTTGGCTAAGAATTCAACGTTTCATTCAAAGACCAAGCATATTGACATCAGATATCACTTCATACATTCGTTACTGGAAGATGGATCGATTGCTTTGGAGAAGATCCATACAAGTGAGAACCCTGTGGATATGTTGACCAAAACGATCACACAAGAGAAGCTGAAGCTTTGTTCAGCTTTAATTGGTCTTCAAGCTTGAAGACGGGGAGGTGGTGTACTCTGGATGTAGAAGACGAAGGTTTATGGTGATGTATCTCCAAGTGGGAGATTGTTGAGGTGTGGAACCAAATCACATCTGAGGATGGTCGGGCGCCATGACGGTCAGTGGACCGGAAGCCCGATATTCAGTATTTTTGAGACGAATGTCTCTAGACTGTTCCGGGAACAGTCAGGCGCCCGGACGGTCTGTGACCGGGAGCCCGATATTTTGCTGATTTTCTTTGTAACTCACTGGACATATGTTGCATTGGCCAGGCGCTCGACCAAGTCTGACCTGGCGATCGATTGGCTGCAAAGTTAAGTGCGGGTTTTCCTATTTTAGGCTCTATTTTCGCATTTTACTATAAAAAGGGTTGTAATCCGGGATTAAGCTGTGGGATTAGGGTTTCTATACGTCCAAGGTGAGAAAGAGGCGAGATGTTAGCAAAAAGGGCCATCTCTGTGCATGGGAGCATCGGAGAAGGTTAGTATTATGCTTGTAACTTTGTCTTCTTGACAGTGGAAGTTTGTACCGTAATTTTTTACCCTTGTTTGAGGTTTTTCCACGTAAAATCTGTCTTGTGGATTGTTGGTTTGTTTGAATTTCTCTTCTAGTTATTATTGCTTCTTGTTTATCGTTTATGGGTGAGACCAGAGATTGGATCTCGGTTCACCGGCGTTGTTGGCGTGCTACGCAACAATGTCGCTCACATGAACTTGGATTATCCATCACGTTTGTGTGCACCTATCCACGTAGAGATAGAGAGACGGTGTGCATTCACACACACACACACACACACACACACAAAGGGAAATAGAGATTTCTGTGTGGCCACACACACATGGAGAGAGAGAGAGAGAGAGAGAGAGAGAGAGAGAGAGAGAGCTGATTAAACTTTGGCAATTGATCTAATTAGGAGTACTTGGAAGTATCACAAATTGATCTATTCTAGGCTGGAAGACACCTAGGCGTTTCAACAGCAGTCTCAGGTTCGAAATGCCAAGGAGACAGACTAACCCTACCTGTGGGTAGGTTCATTGTGTGACTAACCCCTTTTGACACAATTAAAAGTACTTAAAAATAAGAAAACATCATTTCACAAAAACAAATTTCATATAGTTTCTTAACATTTAGTGCAACCAAACACATCATAAAGTCGTACATTTCTGTTCTAAAAAAATATGAAGTTAAAAACGGAGTTTTGCTAACTATGGTCCAACACATAATTATGGGATAGGAACTCGTTGAACAAAAATCATACGGAGAAATGATCCTATCGGCCCAAATTTTGGCCTTCTTACCATCATCGATTGTCTAAGCCATGAATGAGAACCTAGGATATAGTCTGATCACAGTAATTCTTTAGATCACAAGCAACCTGATGGGCCCACAAATGAATGGTTCAGTACGTAATTGATTGGACCTATCATCCAAATTGGTCATTCATTTTATAAGCTACAAAACAAATGGTTGTACTTATCTAATCCATGTGATTTGGCACCATGTTCCATGATGCATGCATTATTGCTACTGGGCATTTTAGATTATTGATTGGATTATCCACGCATCCCAATGAAACTAGGGACCTTGGAACATAACTCTTTAGATTTAAAGAGATATTCATGGTTTCAGCCAGTTTTACCTTCAAATGCTGAGATAATTGATCCACCAAGATTCTAGCAAATCCTTGAGAAGAATATTGGCTAGTATTATAGTAATCAGGCTGTAGATAGTTGTTGATGTAGTCATTGCTTCCAACCAAGACTATGAAAATGGACTTAGATAAGTGCTCGAGAAGGGCTTTTGACCCCTTGAAATGCCTTGGAAGGTCTATTTCAACAGTCCTTCGGAAGAAATCAATCTGTTCCCCCAGCCAAATACACTTACCCTGCACAAAGCCAACTTAGTTGGAAAAATATTAAGAAACCAGGTGATGAACCAGTGCATATGTGTGCTAAAATAGCAAAGAGATTCATGCAAGATCCCAGTAAGAAACCGTGTGATGCAGTACCAGTGCACATATGTTCTAACATAGCAAAGAGATTCATCCAAGATCCAAGTTATTTAGTGGGATTGCCCCAATTTGTCGGTGTATTGGTATAAAATCAGATGACCCGACGTCACCTATACCATTTCCTTGTATATTATTCTAATTTCTTTCTTTGGGTAATCCACTAAACACCTAAAAATTGTATATTTATCGACGCAATTTTTGCTCATCATCAAGTAAGGCTAAGTAGGAAGTTGTATACATACAAATGTAATGGGCATTTTAACGGTTATTTTGGTCATTTTATGGTGAATGGCTCATATGTGGTTTGTATGCTAGACTGACTATATGATAAATGATGTAAAGATCAAGGTTTAATTGGGAATATTAATAATAGAGAGGTCGTTATAGCAATGGACCAAACGAAGGGGGTCTATATTTCCAAAGCCGCCCCCTTTTTTGGCTTTATAGTGTAAAGATAGATTACCCATTCTTTTTTTTTTTTTCTTTTTTTTTTCCTGCTCAATTACATACTCTTCACCATGGATAGTCAAATTGGTGAGATCCTGACAACCGTTGAATGCAACATGTCAGCCCTGCAACATGTCTAGGCCTACAGTTCGGATGGTCCATGTCAATGAACAGATGACCAAGTATAAAACATGATGGTCCACATAATTATGCTGCAATTCCTCATAGGCTTAACGTTACTCTGTTATGGGTAGACCATTCCTGGCCAAATCCAAGACCAATACATAAGCCTAAGGCCCTATGTCTATAGTTCAAAAACCTGATGACCAATACATGAACCTAAGGCCCTATGTTTATAGTTTAAAAACCTAAGATCAATACATGAACAAAAGGCCCTATGCCTGTAGTTCAAAAACCTGAATAGTGGACTCTATGTTCACTGGGTTGGGTTGAAGTGCATGCCTTCTTGGTTGAAGCAATTGACTTTCAAAATAAAATTGTAGGTTTGAATCTCTTACTCCACACTAGTGAATGACTCGATTGAGTCACCGAGTTTCAGAATTATGCCAGTTTCTATGCTCATTCGGGCCTAAATCAGACTTAGATCAGCTCAAGCATGATCTGGCTGGCTAACCCAATGCCACGAGGCTCAACAAAAACCCGTCCCGAAGTGGACTGGGCTCAGTCTGGGACATGCTAGCCGAGCCATTTGGACAGTATATCATAGTAGAATGGAACTGCTACCCTTCTTACCAATCTACTTCCTGTTTCTGGAAGAATGCCTGCGGATCCAGATGCGTAGTTCAGACCTGTTATGATTTTGGATCTGTCAGCGTTTGAAAGGCCCAAGTATGGTGGGGCAAACGGTAGCCTGAGAAACATAGCTGCAATGGAGAAAAAGGAGAAGTAAGAAGACAACCCAAACTAGCACAAAAGGAGCCCCAACTTTCGTGACTGGACACCAAATATCTGGCCATCCTTTCTATGATGGGCGGGAATCCCTGTCACATTTAGAATGAGATTTTAAAATCCCAACAATTCGATGACTGACGATGGCCTTGTTGCCAAAGTTCAATATGTTTGAATATATTGTATCTAATATTACCAACCTTGGTTTTATGCATGGTCCATGCATTTGAATTTATTGCATCAGCAGATATTTTTGTGATGCATGGTTTCTATCACACCGTCAGGTGAATTTATCACAATACATTCCTAATTCGGTGTAACAAATTCATGTAAGGAATAGGATATTAAAGGCTGAAAGTTTGTGTTGTATGTTCGATTTTCACTTAGTACAAGTGGGGCATGGTTCGATGATCCAAACCATTAAGATAATGGGCATGCACCAAAAGTTCTTGTTAGAGAATCCTAGCTATCGAATGTTTTGCCCTCTTTTTAGTTGAACATGAACAATTGTTGTGTTTTTCCTTAACCGTCTACTCATTGGGTCACCTCGAAGGGTTAGGACTTTTTTATTGTTTTTATTTCTTTTGTAGGGTAGTTTTTCGGAGTATGGATCACTGAATCACTGGCTCCACTTGTACAAACACAAAACTAATACAATATCGTACAAACATTTCTCTTCATAATAATGTAAAAGAATTTCTTTGTTTTTGGTTACCAATGAAATCTGCAAGTGTATTGCCATTGGTGAATCTTCCCATGTCGCCATCGAAATCTATTCCGTATGGCCTGTAATTAGCTTTAGCTTGCGTTGGTAGACCATTGTTGTTGCCACTATCGGCTAGAGAGTCACCGAATACATAAAGAGCTGGTGCGAGTGACTCTTCTCCGGATTTTGCTGATAACGCATTAAAGAGGAGACTCAAGAAGGGGAGGATGAAAATCCAGCTCTTCTTCATATTCTCTGTTTTCATGCCTAGAAGACCTGAATCTAGTTTGGGTGTGGAAGGATTGGTATTTATATAGAGGTAGCAAGCACGTTTGGAATTTCGGATTTTACAAGTGGGCGCATGGCTCGGTGGTGCAAACAGTTGACATGATGGGCCTGGCCCATGCACCAATTCCCACGTTTGCAATTTGCTAAGTATAGTAAAAAAAAAAGGTATCCAATGGGCTAACTATGTCGAACCTTTCCATGCACCTATTGTCATTTGCATTTGTTTCGTTTGGTCTGTGGTCTGTTTGTTCCTGCTGATGTCATTTGCATTTGTTTCATTTGGTCTGTTTGTTCCTGCTGATGTGAGGAAGGATATGCTGGGTTGTTGGTGGTGTCGTTTTGTTGTGTGGCTGATGCAGATGTTTGCTGCCAGGTGTGATATATTGTCTGTTGTGTTGGAGTTTTCCTCCTCATGTGAACAGATCGAGGAGAGAGAGATGTTTTTTTTTTTGAGGTCCGACTGGCCTGCCGGACAATGTGGCTGGAATTACAAAAATCTCTGGACTGTTTTTGTGAAGTCTGGCCGGTCGGAGGTCCTGGCCGACCGGTCGGCAGATAGGTCGGGCATATTGGTTTTCTCTCTAGCCGGCCGGAGGTGTGCGCGGACTGCTACTACAGTTTTCAAATTGGGTTAGGACTCTTGCTAAACACTATAAGAAGGGCTCTAATCCGGGATTTAGGTATCCCATCAAGTATTCTGCATGTCTAAGGTGAGAGAGAGAGAGAAAAAGAGAAAGAGAGGAAGAGAAAGAGGGAGATGAAGCTTGTTGGTAGAGGAGGCTTTGCTCGCGAAGGTGATTCAAGGTGCTACGACGTCTCAGCTCTTCAAATTCTTGTGCTCGGGTGAGATCTCTCAGTTTCTAGTCCTTTTATTATTATCCATCCCTACGTGGGTGAAGAAGGTTTGATCCAAGCGATGTGTGCTTGTGATCGAGGTTGTAACGGTTCTACTTCATAGTGAATTGTTGATCTGGACGAGGTCCCGAGGTTTTTACCTCTTTGAGGGTTTTCCACGTAAAAATCTCTTGCGTCGTGTGATTGATGATTTGATTTAGTTTATTACTTTATCATAACCCATAATTCTAGTAGTTTAGGGGGCGAGATCTTAAGGTTTTGTGTAACGCACCCAACAAAAATGGTATCAGAGCGTTCAGGTTGATTGAACAGGAAGTGGGATCGATTCTGAATTATGGAACGTGACTCATCAAGGATGATTAGTTTCAATGGATCTAACTGGACCATATGGAAGGCTAAGAAGGAGGACTTGCTTTATTGCAAGGACTTGTATGCTCTAATTTTAGGCATATCAGCGAAAATAACAGATATGCTAGATGATGATTGGAAGAAGTTGGACCGAAAGGCGGTGGGGTTTATTAGACAATGGTTGGATGATTCGGTATTCCACCATGTGTCTATAGAGATCTTAGCTGCTAGCCTATGACAGAAATTATAAGGTTTGTATGAGAGGAAGACGACCGGCAACAAGATATTCATGATTAGAAGACTTGTAAATCTCAAGTTCAAGAATAATAGTTTTGTGGCTGAGCACATGAATGAAGTCAACACTATTGTGAACCAGCTCTCTGTTATGAATATGGTCCTGGACGATGAACTACAGGCTTTGTTATTGCTTAGCAGATTGCCTGATGGTTGGAAGACATTGGTGGTGGTGTTTTTAAGTAACTCCGCGCTAGGCAGAAAGATGTTCATGGAACAGGTAACATGTTGTTTATTTAATGAGGAGACAAGGAGGAAGTCTCAAGGGTCTACTCAACAAGAGGCCCTTATGATACAGGATCAGGGGAGAGGAAAGAACAGAAAGGGCGAGAAAGCTCGAGATAAATTTCGAGGCAAATTTAATATCAGGAGAGATGATGTTGAATGTTGAAATTGTGGCAAGAAGGGCCATTACAAAAGTAAATGTCACAAAAAAGGACAAGAGAGGAAAATGGAAGGAAAAAGATGATGAATTAGATTCTACTGCGGTCGCTTCAGATGGCAACGTTGTGGTCATTCTCTTAGCAAATCATGATGTTTGTCTCATGACTGCAATCAAGACACCGATTGGGTGATCGATTAGGGAGCGTCGTTTCATGCAACTCCACGAAGGAATTTCTTCACAAGCTACAAGCAAGGCAGCTATGGTACAATAAAGATGGGGAACTTTGGAGTATCCTAGATTGTGGGAGTTAGTGATATTTTTGTGAGGACCGATGTAGGCTGTACATTGGTTCTAAAAGATGTGAGACATATTTCAGACTTTCGCCTCAACTTGATGTCGACGGGAAGGTTAGATGTAGCTGGCTATGAGAGTCGGTTTGTTGGTGAGCACTGGAAACTTATCAAGGGTTCGATGATCGCAGCAAGAGGGAAGATGTGTTGCACCCTTTAAAAGACATGTGTCAGTATATGCAAGGGTGAGTTGAACGCAGCGGAAGATTCAGTGACATACATGTGGCATAGACGACTCAGCCACATGAGCGAGAAATAGCTTTAGCTACTAGCGAAGAAGCACCTTCTTCTAGAGTTGGCAGGTACACCTCTTAAAACTTGTATTGATTGTTTATAAGGAAAACAACATAGAGTTTCATTTATAAATATTGCTTCTCATATTAAGAAAATGTATGCATTAGATTTGGTTTATTCTGATGTTTGTGGTCCTATTAGGATAAAAACCTTGGGTGGGGCATTGTATTTTGTTACATTTATAGATGATGCATCTAGGAGGGTTTGGATTTATACTTTAAAATCCAAGGACGAGGTTTTTGGTGTGTTTAAAATATTTCATGCCATGGTCGAGAGAGAGACATATAGATCATTGAAGTGCATCCGCACTGATAATGAAGGTGAATACATTGGTGACTTCTATAAGTATTGTAAGTCTCGAGGTATGCAACATGAACGGATAGTACCCAAGACCCCTCAGCATAATTGTGTATCTGAGCGTATGAATCGCACCATTGTAGAGAGAATTAGATGCATTTTATCCCATGCGAAGTTGCCTAAAATGTTCTGCGGAGAAGTAATGCACACGACAGTGTATTTGATAAACAGGTCTCCATCAACCTCGTTGAATGGAGAAGTACCTGAGAAGGTGTGGACTGGACGTGATCCTTCTTACAATCATCTCAGGGTGTTTGGATGCAGGGCATCCATTCACGTACCAAAGGACGAGAGGTCCAAGCTCAATACGAAGATTAGGCAGTGTGTGTTCTTGGGGTACGATGATGAGAAATTTGGCTTCAGGTTGTGGGATCCGACTGAGAAGAAGCTCGTTACACTACGCCAAAATAGCATTAAAAAGACGGTCGAAAACCGTCTTAAACTGTGATTCCAGACGGTTCTGGACCGTCGTAGGGGCCATCTTATTTTGCTGTGTCGTAAAACTTGAACGACCGTCCATCACCGTTGTTCTAAAAAGACGGTTATGAACCGTCCCAAAATCAGACGGTCCCTAACCGTCCTTGGAAGTGCTTTTTACACTTCCCGGACGGCAATCAACTATCATTAATCGTTGTCGATTGCGTTGCTCGGCCGTCGGTAAGGGAGAAAATAGAGACGGACTGGAACCGTCGGAAAATTTCTTGTATTAAAAAAAATTAATTATTTTGCTTATTTCGCCTGTTATGAAAAAAATATTCAAGCAAAATAAAACGAGGATATAAATCCAAGTAGAATTGCTAAGGTTAAAAAATAAAATAAACTTCTTTTGCATTGTTTTGATACATCTATATTTGAATTGGTCATGGTCAAAATTCACTATTTTGATAACACAAAAAGGGGAAAATAAGGAGTACAGATCTAAGGAGAATCTCATTTTGAAACAATTGAGTTATTTTTCAAGTCCAAAAACATAGGCACGCACAAATAGAAAAGAGCATTCTTACTTGATTGTACTTGTAACCATCATGACAATAGTATTGGTTGTTGATGATCAGATAATCGGCTGTCATTGATATGAATGTCTTCAAATGAGATCCCTTTAGCATACCCAGACCCTCCCTGTAGACGATAAAATATACAAGGGAATAGGGGAAAAAAAACAGAAAACTACACATTTATATGAAAATAAATGTTTAGGGCGCATTTGGATGCTAAGTTGAAATGAATTGCAATAGATAAAAAGACTATCTTGGTACCAATCTCAAATCCATTTGTCCAACTTGAAATAAATGAAATTTCTGTTCACAACTTAGTTCACATTGTAATGCATTATTAAATTGCATTGTAGTACTTCGTTCAAGTGGAAATGACAAAAATTGTAGTTACCCGTCTTAATTAAGGTGCATTTGGTGGCACCGAATATCACTAAACTTCATGATATTTAATGATTAATCAGTCTAGTTTGGAGCAAAATATGATGAAATTTCATGATATCTGATACAACCAAATGCACCCTTCAAAAAATCATGATTGCATTTCTTTCAGCTTCAACTCGAAAGGAATGCAAACGCAAATTGAGGTGGACTTGCTCCAATTTGGAGATTGTGCAATGGAGCTGGTAAAATCATAATATGGTAGGGACATCTTTACATGGTACACTTGGATAGTGGGCCCTATCATGGATGGCTTGTGTTTGAAAAACCAACCCAATTAAGCAATCAATCCTCTCCATCGCTGTTCTTCACTCTCTGACTTCGTATTCCCCATTCATAATTTTTGGTTTACCATTTTTTTTTGTTGGCCATTGACCCATTGGATAGGATCCACTACAAGAAAAATGACTTTTACCTAGGAAATTTTTACCGAGGAAACAAATTTCCTGGGTAATAATATACTTTTCCCGACAAAAATTGAATTTCCTTGTTAAGTACTGCTTTTCTTTTACCAAGGAAAAGTTTCCTTGGTAAAAGTGACAAATACCGACAAAATTAAAATTTCGTGGTTAAAAGAGGGGTTTGCTTCGTGGCTATAAATATAAAGATGTTACCGAGGAAACAATCCTCGATAAAAGCCCACAATTACTAAGGAACTTTGTTTTTCATTGGTAATTATCACTTTTACTGAGGAAAGTTTTCCTAGGTAAAATAATACAAAAGTCCAATTAGTGAGATTTAACCCAGTTTAAAAAATTAACATTTTTAACATAGAAAATGTCATTTTGATGTATATCCATGCCGCCCATAAATTTTGGCAGCTCATTTTAGGGCTTAACCTCAAAAGAGGAGGCAAATCAAAAGCTCAAGTGAAACACACGATAAGAAACAGTGGATGCAAGTGACTATCATTGATTTTGGTATGGTCTACTTGGGCCTTGGATTTGCCTCATTTTTTGGGTTCATGCTGTAAAATGGTTTGTAAAAAAAGATGGACGGAGTTGATAAAATACAGAAATCACGGCGTGCCCTACTAGCCCCTGACTGGACCGTCTCGTCTCTAGCCCCAATCACCGCCCAAAAAAAAAAACCTCCCAGAGATCTCTCACCCTCTCTGTCTCTCTCTCTCTCCAGACGCCGTCTCTCTCACCCCCAACACTCTTCTCTCCAGATAGAGCTCTCCAGACGCTTTGTCTCTCTCACCCCCAACGCTCTCTCTCTATCTCTCTCTCTCTCTCTCTCTCTCTCTCTCCAGACAGAGCTCTCCAGACACTGTCTCTCTCACCCCCAATGCTCTCTCTCTCTCTCTCTCTCTCTCTCTCTCTCTCTCTCTCTCTCCAGACGCTCCTGTCTCTCTCACCCCCATCGCTCTCTCTCGCCTACTCCTGATCTCTCTCTCAAATCGTCGATCGTAGGAGCAGTCAAAAGCGCTTTCTAGGGTTAGTACTCTCTCTCCTCTCTCTCTCGCTCTCCTTCTACTCCTCTCTCTCTCTTCTCTCTCTCTCTCTTCGTTCTCTATCTTCAAATCGGATCTGGGCTCAAATCTAAAGCTAGAACAACATTTTGGTGCATATCTAGGGTTCTCTCAAGCAGTTAGCAAGCAAGTGCTCTCTATGCAACTCAAGCAACAAGCACAAGCACAAGCACAAGCACTCTCTCTCTCTCTCTCTCTCTCTCTCTCTCTCTCTCTCTCCTTCTCTCCTTTTCGTTCTTTTGATGTCAAGTTGGAGGATTTGCGGCCCAGTGTTGAAGCCCTAATTGAAAGGAATTTACAATGTTGAAACCCTAATTAGGGATTTGCAATGTTGAAACCCTAATTAGGGGTTTATATTGTTGAAACCCTTATTGAAAGGGATTTACAATGATTTGGATGATCATTGCAAGGGAATCCAGAAATCAGCTCGCCCCATGCATTTTTTTAGGTTCTTTTCTCAATAAATCTCTTGTTTTTTTATTTTTCTTTATTTCTTTGTTGATGTTTCTTATTAGATTTAGTTGTATGTCAAGCTTCTATGATTCTGTTCTTAATTTCATAGCTGTGGCTTTTTACTTTTTTGTGTTCTTTTCCCAATCGTTTGTTGAAGAGACTTCCCTACTCTTTTCAATGAAATTCCTGAGAGGAATTTGATTGCTTGGAGTGGGATGATTAGTGGGTATGCAAGGGTTGGGTTGGTTAATGAGGTTTTCAGTTTGTTTAAGGAGATACAAATGGTGGGGATCTGCTTGGATGAGGTTACGATGGTTAGTGTCATTTCGGCTTGTGCGAAGGTGGGCACATGTGAAGATTGGGCTGTTGAATTTCTATCAAAATGTGAAGTAATTGGGTCTACACATGGGGTGTTTGCGGAAATTCCTGAGAGGAATTTGATCACCTAGAGTGCGATGATTAGTGGGTATGTAAGGGTTGGGTTGGTTAATGAGGCTTTTGTTAGAAGTTCTCATATTTCATATCATCTATAGTTTCCAATTTGAAAACTTGGAGGAATGTAGTATCCCTAATAGATTTCCAATCCCTCAATCATGGCAAAGAATGCTTCATCTCTAAAAATCCCATCATTCTTTCCTTCCATGTCGCCTGCATGATCACTAGAGGGCAATAGTATCCACTAATTCTTAAGGGGCTGAATTCTATGCATCCAACAGCTTTGTGAAAGAAAGTGTTTATTTATTTATTTACTTGAATGGTAACAATAATTTTATTCAATGATCACATCATCATAGCCTTATCTAAGGTATATCTGGAGTTGGCAGTTATTGACATTGTACGATCTCTTGCATGTGCCTCTATTTTTTTTCCCTTCTTCTAGCTATAATATTAGAATGGTAACAATATTAGTTGAAAAAAAGAAAAGAAAAGAAGAGTCAGAGTTAGAAGTACAAAAGTGGGGTGTATGTATAAAAAACATCAGGTTTAAATGTCACTTCTCTTTTAGAGCTTCATTCATGTTATTCATCCACAATAGATGAGTGATTATAGTCCACTGATTATCCTTGATCATTGTTCATGGTTAGCTAGGTGTGGTTGATGACATGTGGGACCCTTTGGTTCCTGTTATGCTTATTATTCAGTTTTTTTTACAATGCTAGCCAACCTATTTCCTAACATTTATAGACCTCACAGTGGTCTTGACAAATTGAATGTTTTTTTGTTGGCTATATTAGCTCATTTTGGCATATAGGGATGATACTTCCACTTCTCTGTTTGTTCTTTTTTTTTTTTTTTTCAACAACTTATCAAAAAGTGCTCGTAGGAGTTTGGGATTTTTGTTCCTGTGTTATCTTTTTTGAAGCGTCCTGTGCCAGCCACTTTAGGACACTTTGGCACTTGCACTCGTGCCACGTGTCCAAGGTAATGGTAGACCAACTAGGATTTAGCATACATGCCAATGGTGATACCAAACAATAGATGGTTTTTTTTTTCTCTCTTTTGTTTTCTTTCATTCTTTTCCCTTTTGTACTTGATATTAACCAATTTATTTTCTGTTATTATTTACTAATGCAGGACATAAAGTCAGATAGCATATTTCCCAAGGAGGGAGATAAAAGGTTGTCCTCTTATCTCATGATATTTTGATATGTGTGATGAACTCTGTTCTAGTTTTTGCATTGAGATGTCAATTTCCTTTATGTTGTGCTTATCTATGTTCTTTGAAAAGGAATTTATGCATTTTACATCTTGTTAAAATATAGAGGACATTCGATGCCAGTACCTGCAAGCATTAAGCATCTCAGAATTTCCAAATTGCTATGAACTGAGGTGGATATCATTTCTGCATCCTAACAGGCCAACTTTTCTTGACCACATGTTAAAGATTACTGACAAGGTTTGATACTTCTTACTTATATTTGAGCCTCCTTTTTAATTTGTTATTGCAATAAAGTCTTGTCTAATTCATTTGGGTGTGATTGATGTATCAAGGAATGTTCTCTAGTAATTGCTTTATTCAACGTTGACGCAGTGGGTGGAGCTTCATGGAGACTGTGTAGGTTATGATGATCCTGCAATTGTCACAGGCATAGGAAGCATAGATGGCATGAACTGTTTGTTCATAGGTCATCAGAAAGGTAGAAACACGAAGGAAAACTTCAGTCGAATTAAAGTGAATGTCTTGTTTGAATGCACATACTGTTTCTTTGTTCTTCATATTCTTATTTTTGCATTGCTATCATGTCCATGTACCTGTGCTTTCCTGAAGGCCCATAGCAAAAGCTACAGGATTGGAACCTAGAGATGGCGATCTTGATTTAGCTGAATTTTCCTAGTAAGTTGATAGCATTGTAGACTGTGTTTGTGCTGATTGATTTTTTTTTTTTTTTTTTTTTTTTTTTGTATTGGTTGTATGTACTGGTGGGATTGACATTTTGATTTTATTCAAAATATTATTATGGTTAAATGGTCATTTTGATTGGTATACAATTGAATGTTCAATCAGGTGATTGGGATATTGAATATTGAATGTTCTATCAGGTGATTGGGATATTGAATATTGAATGCTTTTAGGTGGTAGGGATATTGAATATTGAATGCTTTTAGGTGGTAGGAATATTGAATGTTCCAAAAGAAATATTGAATGCTTTCAGGTGGCAGGATAGTGGATGTTCCAAAGAAATATTTCGTTGGCAATGAAAAGGTAATTCTACTACCTTTTCCTAGGAAACATTCCTTGGTCATAGAGTTTTTCCAAGGAAAATTTTCCTCAGTAAAAATCGCATAATTACCAACGAATTAAACAATTGCCACGAAATTGTTGACTTTTACCGAGGAAATTTTTTGTTGGAAATGGTCGACTTTTTACCGACAAAAAATTTAATTTCATCTTTTTCCCCGGGGTGATATTTCGACGAAAATAGCGACGAACATTTTCGTTGGGAATAGATTTTACCGAGGAAATTATGACATTTAGCCAGGAAAAATTTCCTCGGTAAAAGTCATATTTCTTGTAGTGATCATCTACTCTATATGTAATTTGAACCGTTGGTTAATCTAAGAATAGGGACAACTGGATGGATGGTTCCAAATAATGACACAAGTGGCCACACGTACCTTGAAGAGAAATTCTACCAAATTCATGTTCTACTATTTTATAATTCAAAATGGGTGCACTAGAACTCGGTTCATTTCTTGTATATGGAAATTTCAATGTACTGTTGTGAAAAACTAACTTGGCTAGGTGATTTTCTTAGAGCTCAATTACCTGCCATGTCTTGTCCTGGCCTCATTTAAAGTTCCAGTGAATGTACAATTCAACACTTGGACATGTTCAACAGATGCAAATTGGTCATCTTTTCCGAAGCTTCCAATGTTGGGAGAGGACTAACTAAATCAGGATGTTATATTTTACAGAATAGTGTTTGGACCGAAATCTGATATGTTCGCATGAGGAGACTGATTCTAGCCTATAATGCATGGTTGTACAGCTCGTGAATCTAGACCGGTTATTTTGGTGGAAATTACCATGGATGGAAAACAGTATCATCCCATGGTTAGTGATTTAGACCATTGATCTGATGGGGCACGCTGTGGATGGAAAAATCAAGTATATCCTGGATTGACAGATCCTAACTAGTGTTATAAAAAAAAAAGATTATTGCTGTCAAGGAACCATATTCCATTTCTATGCCTAAGTAGACTAGTAAGCATGAAGCACCTCCCTTCCTCTACATTTATACCCATTCAAATCCACAACTCATACGACATGCGTAATCTGAGGTGAGGATACACAACACATTCTATCCTTTCCTTCTTTTTTTTTGAACGGCGCAACACATTTAACACTATTGAAACATTCGGCTAAATTCTCAAAATCATCAAGGCCCAATTAAAGCTGTGTACAAAAAAATTCCATGTATTATTTAAACCAGATATAGAGATTTAGTTGTCTAGCCTGAAGGCTGACCACAAAGAATGATGTTTGAATGTGCTCACTCATGCAAGGCATCTACTATAAATGGTTAAATGGAACTTGTGACTTTCTCTGTAGTCGGGTGATGTGCTACTTTATGACATCCAGGTGTATAACAGGTGTTTCCATGAATAACTAAAAGAGAACGAAAGAGCAATGACCTAGGACCCTCCCCAGACAAGTATATGCCGGTTCCATTGAAACATGATGAATACCTAAATCCTTACTTGTAAAAGTGTTTGCTATTCTCAAAGTAAATCAGAAACAGAGAAGCCCAATTGAAAATAGCGAAGGTTGTTCCATCAGTGGAGATAACAATAATTTAAGAGGGTAGATCCAATACTAACTTCTTTAAGATAAGCTTAACCTACAAATTGGCGTGTGCAGCCCACCATATGTATCATGATCTCCCATTGATCCAATGATCAGGACAAAAATCAAAGGTCCATAGTAACCTTCCTAAAAAGAACACACAAATTGAGGCAAGCCTCTAAGAAAATAAAACAACTCACCTGACATGTTTTGCGTATTCCTTGTAGTTCTCGAGCAACATCTTGTCAGCCTAGTTCATTTAGAGATGATTTTGGTAATGGCTCTCTCTATAGACACCTGACCACCTACAATAAAAAAACAGTGATCTATGTTAAACCGTTGGAGTGCTTCTGGTCGTGTTAGAATACTTCCAAATTCGAGATTCAAGGATTCAGCCCCAATATTGAACTTACAAATGCTTCTGGTCCAACTTTAAATGCTTGCCATTGCAAATTAGTAGTATGGTCTTTATTATTAAATTGATGACCACCAACCCACTTTCAACATTTTCACTATATAGAATTGTATCATACTAATTTAGTTGAACTGAGCAGCTATCTGAACCCTTGAAAAACATTGTGGAATTGCCACCACCCATACCCTTCAGTAGAGGTTTGTTAAGCCGACCATTAGAGGAGCCTACCCATCTACACGCCCCTTTAGCAGAGGCTTCTAAGGCCACATCCATGGAGCCCTATCCACCCACACTTAACTAAAGGATTGCTAAGCCAACACTTGACTGAAGAAAAAAAAAACTGAAATTCACTTCAGCTATGAAATCACGAAGCCCAACTACTATTAATTGTAAAATACAGAAACAGATCCATTAGACAAATCTAAGAAACGCAAGTAACAAATCCTAAATCTTCAAGGAGCAACAACTAGCTTCTATTGTTCGAAGATGAGACACGAACTCTGCAAAGTACAGTTCATGACCACGTTTAGAGAAGCTCCTCCAGCCATCAAAGACAAACTATAAGAGAGGGATTTGCTCTGCCCACACGAGTAGAAGGCATCCCATCTACACAACCCCACCACATGCACCAGTGTGGCACAAGGGTAAAGGATCCAACCATTCATGAGGTGGATATGACGTGCAGATGATCTAGCCTAAAACTGAGGCTGTCACAATATAAGAAGCTAATGGACATATTAGAAAACTTTGGCCAAGTTTTTTATCAGCTGCATATCTATTTCTTAAACAGTGGCCTTCGTGATAAGTGGAATGACCTGACTTTTGATCCAGGATATCTAAATAAGTAGGACCCACAAAATAGATGGATTAGATCTCAGTCTATGTAACATTCTGGTACACATGGTGGTGGTGGTACATGAGTTGCCTTATGCACATGCATGGGCTTAGCAAACCTCTATCAACAAACAGGAAAATTTGATACTCTATGTTGAAAGTTAAATAAGAATCATTTTTTTAACAAAAAGAATTGTATTGATATCTGTGGTATGGACAATACGGGCAGAGACGTCACAAAAGCCCAGACTCCACTTGAGATGGAAGAAGCATCATATGCAGGAATTGCGATACCCAATTTTGCAAATGAATATAGATCAGAAATTCACAAAAGAAAAAAAAAAAAAAAAACAATCAGAAGAATTGAATGCAGATTGATAAAAACAGAAGTCAAACTTAAAAGGTAACCAGAAGGAAATTTTACTCTATGAGCAGTTTGAACATATGGTGACTTCCTAGACAAGGCAACCTGCAAAAAAGTAAAATCATGAACTCCAAAGAAACACAGACATATTGACAATAATTAATTTTAGACTTTCATCTAGTGGAAACCTGAATGCTTGCAGGGCCTATTCAATGAATTAACTAGATTTCTTTCCCATATTCTCTGCAAGCTTTCGTGCACCTGGTTCAAAAAAACACAAAAAAATTAGGAGTACTATAAGCTGTTGCCGCTGCTGCTGCTAGAGGATTGTATGGCTTTACTGAAAATCAGGCTGGTCTACTAATAAGAGGTGTGCCATGGTCTCTGCAAAACTGATGAAACATACACACTTGTCATCGTCAATCTAGCAGTAAAATCAAGGATTGGATCAAATACAGAATCGCCCTTGTAGGAGCATCTTGGCAAATACGCATCGAAAAATTAGCCAAAAGAAAGTACCTATAACCTATCCAATTGCTGCCATTTTGAAAAAGAAAAACAATGAATTTTGTATTGCTTCTATTAGCTTGTTTTCGAACAATGGTTGATTAATGAAGCCCTTTGTTGCATCATACTATCAAACAAGGCACATCGAAAAACAACAAAATGCCCTAATTTCATGCATAAACATTGGAAGAAAATATTCACATCTCTTGTCCAACCACTCCGTTGTACCTATCATAATTCCCAATTAGGGATTTGACAATTTAAATCTCTAATTAGAGATTCAACAATACAAATCCCTAATAAGAGATTCGACAATACAAATCCTTAATTTGGGAATCTACAATACAAATCCCTAATTTGGGATTCAACAATACAAATCCCTACGTAAGAGGTTCAACAATACAAATCAAAACAAAAAAGAAGTCCGGGTTAGGGTTTTTTACCTGGCGGAGTGAGTAGAGAAGGAGAGAGAGGCAGTCATTGTACACCCACATGTTGGAACACACACACACACACACACACACACACACACACAGAGAGAGAGAGAGAGAGAGAGAGAGAGAGAGAGAGAGAGAGAGAGGCAAACCTGCTGCAAGGAGGGGGAATTAGATTGCGAGAGGGGGTTGTCGTGTCCATTAGGAGAGATGAGAGGAGTGAGGGGGGCGGTTTGACGCCCGGGGGGGGGAGGTTGAATTAGATTAACTCAGTACGCCAAGAGCTCTGTTATCGGGGTAACAGCTTAGTGGGTGTTATGCTAACCATGTGGGGCCCACCTTGATGTACTTTCTGTATATCCACACCATCCATCTATTTTTAATATCATTTTAAGCCTCGATCCCAAAGATTAAGAAGATACAAATATCCGGTGGACTGTACCACTAGAAACAGTGATGATTAAAAATTGAAAGCTTTTCATGGGTCACAAAAGTTTTGGATGAAACTAATATTTGTATTGTACCTTCATCTGTATCTTCCTGACATTATCAACAAGTTAGATTGCAAATAAAAATTATTAAAACCTTACAATAGCCTCTTTGAAAATTTTAATGGTGAGGCACTCAATCACCACGGTTTCCTGTAGTATGGTCCACCTGATATTTGGATCGGCATAATTTTTATGACTCCATTCTAAATTGGTCCGAAGAAACGGACGAACGGTGCGGATATGCAAAAAAAAATCATCAAGGTGGGTCGTACTATATGGGTAACCCCCCTAAGCTGTTACATGGTGACACCTAACACCTAATTCGTGCTCTTATGTGTGGGGGACACCGTGATTTATATATTTTATCCACTCCTTTCATACATTTTATTCCATAATTTTCAGATTTGAACCCAACAATGAAGCATATTCAAAGCTCAAGAGGACCACACCACAAGAAATCGTGTGACTTGAACATCTATTGCTGAATTTTTTTTGGGGGCCATAGAAGTTTTACATTAAGCTAATATTTTTGTTTTCCCTTCATCCATGTCTGTTTGATCTTATGAACAGGTTGGATGGCAGATAAACATTACTGTGGGCCCTAGGAAGGTTTCACCAGTGGAAATCATTATTCCCATTATTTCCTATGGTGGGGTCCACTTGAGTTGAGGATATGCTTTAATTTTAGGCTCAACTACTAAAATGAGTGAGAAAATCGGATGGACGATGTGGATAAACCACATACATTCACAATGGACCCAATAGAATTTACTTAGTACGATAAGAGGGCACTGAAAAAGTCTGCAATCCAATTTTCTTTCGGCCAATGACGTTGCCATGGTTTGTGGACCCCACCATGATGTATGTGTTTTATTCATACCGTCCATTCATTTTTTAGATCATTTTAAGGATTGATCCCAAAAATGAAGCAGATATAAATCTTAGGTGGACCACACCACAGGATAATTGTGTCCACCATTAAAAACCTCCTAGGGCCCACTGTAATGTTTATTTGATATCCAACCTGTTGATTATGTCATACAAACCTGGGTCAAGGGAAAAAACAACTATAAGCTTGAACCAAAACTTTTGTGGCCCCAAGAAGATTTTAATGGTGGGCGTTCAATCAACACTATTTCCTGTATTGTGGTCCACTTGATCTACCTCATTTTTGGCTCATATCATAAATTGATATGGAAAATTGGATAGACAGCATAGATGAAACACATACATCATGGTGGGGCCTACAAATTAAAAACAATGATGAATAAGCAATAAAAAACTTTTCAGGGCCACAAAAGTTTTTGATCTAAATCTTAGGTGGGCCATATCTTTGGAGCAATTATCCAGATCTTAACATTATCAATAGGTTGGATCTCCACAATTACCTTATTGTGAGCCATTTCGAATTTTTAATAGCGACACACTCAATTACCACTGATTCCTATGGTGTGGTCCACCTTAGACTTGGATTTGAACAATTTTTGGCACCTCGCCCTAAAATGGGCTGGAGAAACAGATGGACGGCATGGATATACAAACTTATCAATTTTTTTTTTTCAAAATTTCAATTCTTATCGATTTTTAAGTGTTTTTTCAAACTTCTCCATTTTCTTTCTCAAAATGTCAATTTCTTTCAAAATCTTAGCTTTTTTTTAAATCTTAATTTTTTTTTTCAAAATCTCAATTTTCCAAAATCCCAATTTTTCTCTAGCATTCTTAATTTTTTCAAAAACTTCTCGACTTTTTTTTTTTTTTTCAAAATTCATAATTCTTCTTAAAGTTCTCAATTTTCGTTTTGAAAATGTCAATTTTTTTTTTCAAAATCTCATTTTTTTATCAAACTTCTCAATTTTTTTTTTCAAAATAGAAAATCTCAATTTCTTTTTAAAAATCGCAATCTTTTTCAAACTTAACAATTTTATTCAAACTTCCTCAATTTTTTTTAAACATGACAATTTTTTTTAAAAATATCAATTTCTTTCAAAATTATGATTTTTTTTAAATCTCAATTTTTCTCAAACATTGTTAATTTTTTCATACTTTTCAATTTCTTTTTTCAAAAATGTAATTTTTTAAACTTCTCAATTTTCGTTTTTCAAAAAGTCTTTTTTTTTGCAAAATCTGTTTTTTTATTTAATCGAACTACTTAATTTTTTTTTTCTCAAAATACAAAATCTCAATTTCTTTTTGAAACTCATAATTTTTTCAAAATCTATTTTTTTCAATCTTATAAATCTTATTCATACTTCTCAATTTTTTTTCAAAATGCCATTTTTTTTAAGAATGTTAGTTTCTTTCAAAATTTCAAATTTTTTAAACCCCAAATTTTTTATACCTCTCAATTTTTTTCTCAAAATCACAATGTTTTTT
Organism: Liriodendron chinense; assembly: GCA_003013855.2. Lineage (NCBI taxonomy): Eukaryota > Viridiplantae > Streptophyta > Magnoliopsida > Magnoliales > Magnoliaceae > Liriodendron > Liriodendron chinense. The sequence goes on along the minus strand of ML058370.1, from coordinate 2,488,992 downwards.
ACACTTTTCAACTTTCATTTCTAAAATGTCAGCTTTTTTTCGAAAACTATTTTTTTTCAAACTAAAATTACCTTAGTATAATTTTAGATTTACAACGGACAATATCCGTCACTATATCCCGGAAAAGTCCGTCGGTGATTACTTAATTCCGTCTACCAGGTGTCGGATGAAGAATTAATACAACGGACCAGAATCCGTTGCAAACTATTACTTTACAACGGATCCTATCCGTTGTAAAATGTCCAATGGATATAATTCGTCGTTAATTAACACATAACGACGACTTTTGGTCCGTCGTAAAATCCCGACTTTTAAGCCGCCAAAACGGGGACGTTTCAGGATTTACCACGAACTCTTTCATTAATTACGACGGATAGGATCCGTCGTAAATATTAACAACGGACTATATCCGTCGTTAAACTAAGCCTTTTTGCGACGGTTGAAATGCGTTGTTAAACCAAGAATTTCTGTGTCCTTATTACATAATTTTGGTGTAGTGTTAGGAGCAGAGATGTGATTTTTATTGAAGATCAGTATATAGAAGATATTAAAAAGACAGAGAAGACCCAACCAAGTTCAGGTGAGCTGGAAGATTTAGATCCTATTACTCTTTCTGTAGTGCCTAATGACGGGAGAGTACAACAAGGTGCAGAGGACGAGGGAGTTGTTATAGAAGATGGACCGGGGGAGCAGCTCCTAGTTGATCCACCTGTTAAGCCACAGGTAAGGAGAACATTTAGGGACAGGCACCCGTCTAAGAAGTACTCGCCACATGAATACATTATGCTTACTGATGGGGGAGAACCAGAAGATTATTCTGAGGCCTTAGTTGACGAGCATAAGGGGGAGTGGTTGAAAGCTATGCAAGAGGAAATGGAATCCTTGCATAAGAACCACACCTATGACATGATGAAATTGCCTAAGGGCAAGAAAGCTCTGAACAATAAGTGGGTGTTCAGAAAGAAGATGAGCAAAAAAATTCACAGATAAGGTTCAAGGCCAGACTCATGGTGAAAGGTTTTAGTCAGAGGAAAGGTATAGACTTCGATGAGATATTCTCACCAGTGGTGAAGATGACATCCATACGGATGTTGCTTGGGTTGGAGGCTAGTATGGATCTGGAGATAGAACAGTTAGATGTTAAAACTGATTTTCTTCATGGTGACCTTGGAAAAATAGATCTATACGCACCAACTAGAGGGGTTCGAAGTCAAGGGCAAAGAGCATATGGTGTGTCAGCTTAAGAAGAACTTGTATGGGATGAAACAAGCTCCTAGACAATGGTACAAGAAGTTCGACTTGTTCATGTTGACACATGGGTATGATAGAACGGAGTTGGACCACTATGTGTTCACTCGCAGGTTCTCAGATGGTAATTTCTTAGTTCTGCTATTGTATGTTGATGATATGCTCATCATGGGAAAAGACATAAAAAAGATTGATAGGCTGAAACAGGATTTGGGCAAGTCGTTTGCAATGAAAGACTTGGGCCCAGCCAGACAGATCCTAGGAATGGAGATAACCCATGACAGAAGCAGTAGAAGGCTTTGGTTGTCATAGAAGAGGTATATTGAGAAAGTCCTAGAGCGGTTCAATATGAATGCAGTGAAGCCAGTCAGTACTCCACTGGATGGTCACTTCAAATTGAGCGACAAGCAGTGTCCTAAGACGTAGGCTGAGGTGGAAGAGATGCAGAAGATACCTTACACCTCGGTAGTAGGAAGTTTGATGTATACTATGGTGTGTACGCGCCTAGACATAGCATATGTGGTTGGTGTTGTTAGCTGGTATCTTACCAATCCTGGCAAAGAACATTGGGCAACGATGAAGTAGATACTACGGTATCTGAGAGGCCATTCAGGTTGAGCCAATGCAATGGTGACGGGAAACCTGTGTTAGAGAGTTACACAGATGCAGATATGACAGGTGACACAGATTCCAGGAAGTCCAATTGGGGTTCATGTTCACGTTTGCTCGGGGAACGGTCTCTTGGTATAGCAAGCTACAGAAGGTCGTAACGTTGTCCACGACAGAGGCCGATTACATTGCAGTCACAGAAGCATGCAAGGAGATGCTTTGGATGAAGAGGTTCCTATAGGAACTTAGCCTGAAGTAGGAGAAGTATGTGGTCTATTGTGATAGCCAGAGTGCGATACACTTGAGCAAGAATCCAAGTCAGCATTCCAAGTCGTTCGTTATCACTAGATCAGGGATACTTTGGAACGGAAGTGTTACAGCTTGAGATGGTCCACACGGACGACAACGGGTCAGACATGATGACCAAGGCTTTGCTCAAGGGCAAATTTGAAGCTTGTAGAAGCCGGGCTGACTTGAAGATGGTCAACTACTCCTGAGTCGGAAAGGGGGAGATTTGTTGGAGTTTTCCTCCTCATGTGAACAGAGGAGAGAGAGGGTTTTTTTAAGTCCGACTAGGTCGGTGCCCCCTGACTTGCCAGTTAGACAATGTGGCTAGAATCACAAAAATCTCTGGACTGTTTTTGTGAAGTTCGGCCGGTCGTCCGACCGGCCGGAGGTCCTGGCCAACTAGTCGGTAGACAGGTCGGGCATGTTGGTTTTCTCACAGCAAACTCTCTGGACATGTTTTGATTCATCCGGTCGACTGGAGGCTTTTGGTCGACCGGCTGGAGGTGTGCGTGGACTGCTACTGCAGTTTCCACATTGGGTTAGGACTCTTGCTAAACACTATAAGAAGGGCTATAATCCGGGATTTAGGTATCCCATCAAATATTTTACATGTCCAAGGTGAGAGGGTGAGAGGGAGAGAGAGAGAGAGAGAGAGAGAGAGAGAGAGGGAAAGGGAGGAAGAGAAAGAGGGAGAGGAAGCTTGTTGGTAGAGGAGGCCTTGCTTGTGAAGATGATTCACGGTGTAACGACGTCTCGGCTCTTCAACGTCCTCGTGCTCTGGTGAGATCTCTCAGTTTCTAGTCCTTTTAATGTTATCCATCCCTGCGTGGGTGAAGAAGGTTTGATCGAAGTGGTGTGTGCTTGTGATCGAGGTTGTAACGGTTCTACTTCATAGTGAATTATTGATCTGGACGAGTTCTCGTGGTTTTTACCTCTTTGAGGGTTTTCCACTGTAAAAATCTCTTGCGTCGTGTGATTGATGATTTGATTTAGTTTATTGCTTTATCATAACCCATAATTCTAGTAGTTTGGGGGGCGAGATCCTAAGGTTTTGTGAAATGCACCCAACATGTTGTGGGGTTGTTGGGTAGTCTGCATTGTGGTTTTTTGCTATGCATTCGGAAGTGGCAGAGGGATATTACTAGAGGACTGGCCAGATCTGTTTCTTCAGGTTCATGAACTTCTTTGTTCTATTCACCTTGCGCTCCACCCTTCTATAGTCAGCGTCGTCATCAAGCCAGGTGCTTCTGTTCTGTGTTTTCCAGTATCCATTCAAGCAAAAATGGATGGGCAAGGTCATTAATCAAGGATAGGCTGAGTGGGATGTTTAAGACCATCATAATAGTATTTGTATAGTAGAGATAAAGAGCAAATTTGAAGAGATTAAAACCACCACCAAGTACTTGCTGCAACTAAAACTACTACAGAAGCAACACGCCATCAAAATCAAATACCTCTTTGATTCCAGTGGTGTCGGAATATGCGAGGATCGTGTGCAATAAATAGAAAGAAAATAATGGAGAAAAGCCCAAAAATCACAACCATACAAAAATATAAGATATACATGATTCATCTCTTAGCTACATTCAAGAGCAATCCAACAAAGAAAAATCCAATATATCAAGGAGAGATTATAAAGAATATGGAAAGAGTACCTTCTTAAAAAATACAAGAAAACTCTCTTGAATCTAAGTTCAATACGAAAAGAACCTCCATCATTGCGATGCTAGTAATAGATCACCTTCTCACCTTAGATACTTTGAAAAGAAAACCTTGGATAACCTCTTGAAAAACCTAGAAATCTTGAATCTTGTTTTGAAGAAGAAAAACCCCTTCCTTGAAACCTTGCAAAAAGAAAACTACTTTCTCTAAAATTCGTAAGTCTCTCTTAACCCCAATACATTTTACCCTCGAAGCCCCATTTTGACAGGTGAAATGCCAAAAATACCCTTTTAAGGGTCTACTAATAATTGGGTATTGTTCGCTTAAGTGAAACATGGGTCATATGGGCTTAAAAGAGTGAATAATCCCATAATAATTTTGGTGTCACTATTTTCATAATCTCCACTTTGATAGCAAAATCACTTCCTTACCTTTTCAATCCACTATGCATTGCCTTCCTTTGAAGCCTGGAAAAGTTAAGCTCCAATCTAAATCCTCCACTTGAACGATCTTTGTGAGCATATCTTCTACATTATCCTTCATTCCTACTTCCAACAAACGAATTTGGCCATCTTTAATAACTTGACAAATGAAATGGTATCAAATTGCAATGTACTTGCAATGGAAGGGCCTGTAGCCTAGCTGGTTGAGTTTGAATTTATCAACCAGCTGGTCACAGGTCCGAGACACACCAGCAGCACCTTTGGGTGCTTTCGGTTGGGCCGGGTTATGTTCGGGTTCAGGCCTGGTTGTTTTAAAAAAAATAAATAATAAATAAATGGATCCTTTACCAAATAAATGACGCTCATATTACCACAAAAAATCCACATGTTTACAAATAAAACCTATCTCTCCCATAAGTTCTTGAAGCCAAATCACCTCTTAGGCTTTCACTGCTGTCATATATTTGGCATTCGTAGTTGACAATGCTATTGTTCCTTGAAGCTTTGACATCTAACTTATATGACCATTTGCAAAATGAAATATGTATCCCTTAGTCGATCTTCACCTGTCAAGATTGGTAAAATTTGCATTAAAAAAATCATGCATCACGTTCGCCCATTTGCTATATGTAATGTAACACTTCAAGATTTCGCCTCTCACAGATAATGCGAAGAGTTAAGTTCTCAAGTGTTAACTAGGAATGCGCCAATGACAATATCCTCTGCATTCACCAATCATTTATACATTTAATACTTTGTGGCATTTAAGCACAGTGACAAAGTAAATTATCTTATTTCATGGATTTTTAAACTGAGTTACCAACAAAATGTCTTTAACATACCAAATCAAATATTCAATCATTGTCTCCACCTGGAAGACTTACTACAATTTCATAGAAAATAGTAAATTAAACTACTCTGACTTCGTCATCCATAATCCTTTGCCACGAACCTTCGTACTCTTCGTCTTAGAGCTTGGTTCGCCTACTGAATTTTCACTTGTATTATCTGGGTTGTGGTTGGATATTGTTAATCGCTATCATAGTAAAGTGTATCCTTCTAAGATAATCACGATAATAATAATCAAACAGAGACAATGCAAGCATGATAACAATAATAATCAACCAAAACATACAAGATAAAATCTTATTAATGCATTGCATGGTATGCATGCTCTAGCTAAGACACCCTGGTTGAAATCATAATACGTGAAGTGGGATACCCTCGTTACACTTCACGTTAGCCGCCATTCACCAGAGGAAAATAACCCAACTAATGGAAGCGAGAAACCCCCAATACACTTCCTTTGTGACACTTAGAGGGGCTGGCCCACCAAGTCAGGCCCCAATGAATGCATGAATTTATTTAACCATTAGTTAAGTGTTCACTCGCCTCAAGTGCAAGGCTGCGATGTAGTAATAATTCTCAGGTAAGACCGAGGTCGATTCACAGGAAAAGATGTAAATGAATTCAAACTATCTTAATAACTAGAATTTAAGAGGTTTAGGAAAAATAATTTTTAAACATGAAACAGAAAAATTGGAGAAATAAAAGAGACTAGAGCATCAAGGATCCTCTTCTAGTCTTAATCACATTCAATCCAATAATTCGATTTAAGCACAACTAGAATCGAAGTTCTATCTCTATCCAGTCGGGAGATATAACAATCAAAGTACATAAATAATTTGAAATAGATAGGTGTTTATTAATTTGATTGCCCTCAATCAAGCTCAGGCCTTGGCCACACTTAATTGTATAGGCTAAGCCTCTTTCCAATTTAGTTGAGATTCACAACCATAGCTTTCATCTAATCCTATCATTAGATTCGACTACGACCAATGATTTGAACTCTAATTAAACCAACTTCAATAAACAACAAACCTATCTCAGATTCTACAAAGATACATGAACTATCCATCATAGGTTTTAATAGAAATTTCACTATTTGAATCATGGAGAACTTGAATAAAAAGCTTCTATCAATCAACAACCCATAAACTAATTTGATTAATTTAAAAAATCCAACAAGAACTCATGTACTTGGCATACAAACTCCCTGAATTATCTAAAACTATCAATTTTATTCAAACCACCATAAAGTGTTTAAGCAATAAATCATAATTCAAAATTCAAGGATTAAACTATAATTGGAAACTAGAAGATTCACCTCTCAGCTCTAACTGAGAGTTAACTAAAAGAAAACATTAAAAGAAAAACTATAAATAGAACTAGAAGAAGAAGAACTAGTTCTAAGAGGCTAGGAAGTCTTCTAGGTCTTAATTCCTTTACTCATCACGTTGCTAAATAGCTTAGGAAGAGGCTGTAGGTGTCCTTTTATAGCTTGGAGGTGTCACCACATGAGAAAAATCACGAAACCGCAGTGTCCTAGTCGTCCTAGGAAACCAAAAATCCGAGTTTTAGAAAGTACAAAAAATCCGCACTTGCTTTTTACATGTGGCCGACTGGTCTTGATCGGTTGGACCCACCTGTGGGCTGGTCCAACAACTTCTGGAGGTGGCAGCCATAGTGGCCGATCGGTCTGGCCTGCCTGGTCCGACCGGTCATGACCGATCGAACCTCTATATAGCCTTTGTTTTCATCTTCTTTCCTTTGCTCCATTCCTCCTCTTCTTTAGCCTTTCTTCCTTAGTCTTCAATGATGTTTTGGAAGATACTTTTAACACTAGATTAGTGTTGTTTCTCTCTCGTACCTACAACTACAAAAACATGCATTAGATAGGTCTTATATCATAGAAAACATGCATAATGTAGTGATGAAAAGGAGTTAGAATATGTAATATTCATGGCTCAACATTAAGTAGTTTTACACCTAATCATATTAGAAGAACTCAATAGTCACTATAAGGAGTTGTAAACAACATAACATAGGCCGACAGCTCGAGTTTAGTGTCTATATCACCAATCCCAGCTCATGAGACGATATTTACAAGTAATGTCTACTCCTTACCACAATCCATGGTTCAATTCCATCCTTCCCTGGATCCATCATAGGTAACGTATCAATACGATGATTCCTTTGACACTTATCCAACAATGCGTACAAGGTAGTGCCAAAACTTAATAAATTCAACAATACTCATACAGTGATGTCAACACTTAATACCCAACAATCAGGCACATTCATTCAACAATACATATGGTAATGCCAATGCTTACTACATAACAATAAGGCATATTCATCCAATAATACCCACATGGTAATGCCAACGAAATAAGGCCCCGTACGGACCCATCTCTTTACATCAAACGGTTACATCAGTATGCATAGGGTTAAGGAGTGTGCATTAATATAACATCTAGATACATAATCTTATACACACATCACATAGATCATCTAAAACATCATCAGCTCATGTAAAGCATGATTTTAAAGTAATTTATGCATGGTTTTCACATAAGCACAATATAACACATATTTTCTCATATAAACATCCATACAAGCATCACAAAGGCACCTATATTGGAAATCAGTGATAAACCTATGTAAAAGATCACATTTAAATTAACAAACACAAGTTAATCATAAATAACACCATAAATATGACTATTAACACATGAAAACGCTAAAGAAGTATATTATTATTGTATTTGGCTTGAAGGGATATCCTCACCTTTGTTTAATAGAGATTTTAGGTTGTAGTACAAGGGAGGAGCTTCGTCTACACGACCCATAGTGATGCGTTCGAGCTATGGTGAAGATCCACGCTTGATTATCAAGGCCCAAATTTAGAGAAAATGTGAAGTCATGATAGGTAAACGATTGGACAAAATTTGGTAGCTGATCGATGGTGGGAAACACCTAGATCTGAAATTCCACCTTTGGCGGATAAAGGAAGGGAGTGGCTCCAGGGTTCAACGGTGTAGAATTATAGATCGGGGTCTAAATTTTTTGTAAATTTGTAGTCACATGAGGACAATAGGTGGATCCAAATTTGAAAAGTGATTGCGGTGGAAAGTGGGTTAATTGAAAGGTCCAAATTTGAGAAGAGTTGATAACTCGGTTATTTCCTAAAACGTGATAACTTGGTGAGTAAGAAAGAGACTTATTAAGGTGGGGCACTCAAATCACACTATTGGTCCATGATAAGGACGATATATCCAAGTCACTCACATGAAGAAAAATATTCAACTACGACTATCTATCCACTTTCCTCACTTGATGGACACTAAAATGAAGGGTTAAGGGCTGATTTGAGAATTGGGTCACTTATACTATGATCTAAGGGCTGAAACTTGACTTGTACAGATAATTATAATGAATAGGCATTGAATAAAATTTTAAGTCTAATGGATTATGGGAACAATGTGATCTAGAAATCAAGGGTCTAAGTTAGTGTGAGTTATTCACATTTTGGGCACACAATATTCTATAAATATATACCTTAAATAATCACTTAAGAATTTATCGCCAAGAAGATCAATTTGGTATGGCTCCTTTCCCGACTATATTTCTCGATCAATATTACGGATGCTCCTAGGTTAAGATTTCAATGATCACAGGGTGTACTTGAAAATCTATCTACACAGCATTGTTATAAACCTAAAATTATCCTTATGTTTTAGACAGATTTGAAAACTACCTATCTGATTAATAAAAAATGACAAATTAGGGGATCTAAAGGCATTATCATAATTATCAGAAAAATATAGGTTTTGTGAAATCTAATCATTCTACGTCTTTCATGACATCATTATAAGAAATTTTTGTAAAGTGTCGTCCATCAAAACTCTCACGGATAATTCATTGTTTTCAAATCAAAGTAAATGCTCGATATTTAATTCAAATAAACTCAAAATGAAATTTCAAAAATTTCTAAATAAATTTTGAAAATCCAAGGCATTACATGTAAGAAAATGATTGCTTGTGCCTCTCAACTATTGAAGTACCCATTTTGCCACCTCCTAATGTAGTTTTTCCAGATTTGGCATAAAACGACTAAGATCAAACATCAAACTTCCAACCACACTTGCATACGAAACCTAAGCTATATATTCTTTTTCTTCCCACGACTTTGGACTTTGTTCGGAAGATAACATGAAGTAAGCAGCCAATGGAGTCTTTCTGACTTTGTCCTTGCTTATGCCAACCTTATCGAGCACCTTTTCAATGAACGTTCTTTGAGAAAGTGACAAGGTTCCACTTTGTCTATCCCGTTCTATCTTCATTCCAAGGATTTGATGTGCCACCCTTAAACGCTTTATCTAAAAAATTTCACTTAATTGAACCTTTAGGTCATCAATAATTCCCTTATCTTTATATACCAAAAGCGCATATCATCAACATACAAAATCAAGATAAGAAAATTTCAATCATCGAAAAACTTAAAATACAAGCAATGGTCATAATCACTTTTTTTTTTCTTTTTTATTTTTTATATTCAACACTTAACATAAAAGAGTCATACTTTTTATAGCCATTAGCTTAATGTTTGCTTGGGGCCATATATATAATGATTTATTCAACTTTTAAACATGGTTCTCCTTGCCCTTCATAATAAATCCTTCTGGTTATTGCATGTGGACTTCTTCTTCAAGGTCCCAAGATGAAAATGTCTTTTTATATCAATTTGCTTAAGTTCTAAGTCTAGCAAATTTGTGAGTGCAAAAACAAACCGAATTGAAACAAGTTTCACAACCGGTGCAAAAATTTTCATAAAATCAATACCTTCCTTTTGTGCAAAGGACTTGAAAACTAGCCTTGCCTTTTATCTTTCAATTTTACCGCTTACGCTCTCCTTGATTTTATTGACCCACTTACAACCAACTGCTTTACGACTCTTTTGTAATTCCACCAAAACCCATGTTTGAATTTTTTTTTTCAACTGCAAACATTTCTTCTTGCATGATCTTCTTCCAACGTCAGATGTATATAACTTTTGGATATGACTATGTGGGCCCACTTACTGATTCTTTTAGCCCTGTCTCTTAATGGGAGGAAGTGCAGGGTGGTAGTGGTTTTGTAGTCCCCATGGTGGCACAATAAAAGCCGAAGTAGATAATTGTAACTAACTCGAAATTTTGGGTACATGGTTACACGCACGTCAGTATGTACAGTAGCATTTATTCAACCATACATATGTATATTGATCGATTTTAACCATCCATCTATAGTCTAGCATGAGTCTAAACCATATGGAGTAATCTTCACCCATAAAGTAAGTCATCTAATCATTGATTGTTAGGATGAACCTCCAAATACCCTAATATTCTCACCTGATTATCACAACTAAGTGTAAAAATATCTTAACATCATTAGATAAAAATATCTAAGCGTCTACTTTAAGTTTGGATCAATCGATCATAGTAAACTAACTACTTGATCTCGACATCTGCTTGTATGCATATCAAATTAGAATTCTGATTTGCTCATCTTGCTTGGCACCTATAAATATGCTTAACCAACTGTTAAATTTATGATTTAAGTAACTTACATAAATTGTTCACATAGACCTCATCCAAAAAACCATTTTGTACATTTTTGTTTCAAAACCAACCACAGGAAAACCTATAAACATGATTAGGATATTAACCATTCATTTTAATTTTTGGACATAATCTAACCGTCCATAACAATTATATCTGCTAAATGGGTCATTCGAAGATCAAAATAAACTGTTCATTAAGAAGATCGTAGAATATATTTCTAATCCACCGGTTAGCTTTCATATAGGATGCTACTATACGTTTTTTGAACTACGGCTAGAAGTAACTCATTAAAAAGGCATCTTTCATCTTTGGTAGATGAAGGCCCAAGCTTAACCTGTCAATATAGAACGTCAAATAGTGGACCACATTGAAGTTTCAGACTGATCGAACAGTGCAAATATAAGTAATGAGGGCCTAAAGTTTTTCTTTAGAAAAGTAAGATGAAGATGCCTCAACTAACTCGTCTTTAATGTGCCGTAATAAAAATATATTATAATAAAAATGTACAACATCCATCTCTTCTAAGCGCGGGTTGCCATAAGATCATTTCAAAACTATTGATCTAGCTTTGGATCTAGGACCGTTTATAGGCAGCCCATTTAGTTAAAAATAAAATAATAATAATAAAGGAATTTAACAAAATAGTACCTCATTTAATATGGTATTTATGTCGGGTACCTTTCCTAATTAAGTTTTCATTAAACTACCTTATTAATTAAGTTAATTCCAACTTAACACCTTCGGTTAGTTTTCTCTACCTTATGTCCGCTTAAAGTATTGTTTTTCCTAAAATGACAAAAATGCCCCCCAAGCCTTTAACTAAATGCGGATTGCATTAAGGTATGTATTTAATCTATGCCGTAGATATAATTTTCTAAATCATTTTATGACATGAGCCCGAAAATAAGGTAGATCAAAATCTTAAGTGGACCACAATGCAGGAAAAAGTGGTGATGAACGCCCACCATTAAAAATCTTGTTATGGCCTACGAAAAGTTTTGTATCAAGCTGATATTTTCTTTATCCCTTCATCCAGGTCCATGTGCCCTTCTCAACAAGTTGGATGGTAAACAAAATTATGGTGGGCATTGCATTGGGCCCTAGGAAGTTTTTAATGGTGGGCGTTCAATCAGCACCATTTCCAATGGCATGGCCCTACGGAGATGTAGATCTACTTCATTTTGGGTTACATGGCTTAAAAAAGGAGCCTGAAAAATGGATGGATGGCATCGATATAGAATCCGTACATCAAGCTAGGCCCCACAGTCATGGCCGCATCGTCTTGGCAGAAGCCCAGGCTGCGCCTATTTGGGAAACCTTTCAACTCGCGGTAGATCAGACAGACGGGTTAAAGATGGGGGATGCAGATTTCTGCAGAGCCTTTTGTACGAACTTACCTGCTAAGGAGAAGCTAGGTGGGGCCACTGTAATGTTAGTGGAAAATCTACCCCCATCCATCCGTTTTTCCAAGATCATTTTAGAACAAGGGCCCAAAAATAATTTAAATCCAAGACTCAAGTGGGCTGCAAGACAGGAAAGCGTGGTTTGGTAAATGCCTACGATTGAAGAGGTCTGCCTTGATGTTTATATGCCATCGATACCCTTCATAAGGTCATTTTTACTGGGATTATCTGAAAACTAAAAAAGAAAAACAAAGCCTGATCCAAAACTGCTGTAGCCCCATGAATATTTCAACGGTGGGTGTTCAATCCTCTGTCATGTGGCCCACTTGAGCTTTAAATTTCTGTCATTTTTAGGCCCAGGTTATAAAATGATATGAAAAAACGGATGGACAGGGTGGATTTCCAACAAACATCAAGGTGGGCTCCACCTAGCTTCCCAGTCGTGAAAGTTGCGCAGATTGCCTGTGCTTCAGGAACTTCCTGTACGTAGTTAAAAGATGTTCGGTTTACACATAGATTTTCGTAATAAATCCACTCCATCCATCAATTTTGAAAGACAACAAAAAAACAGGAATTTAAAAATCAGCCAGATCTAAAACTGATGTGGGCCACAACACACAAAACAACGAGGATCACCAATGGAAACTTCGTAGGGGACGAAGAAGTTTTGTATGAGGATGATAGTTGTACCTACGGTTTACCTAAGTGGTAATAACTCTATTAACGGTTTGGATAGCCTATAAACATCATGGTCAGCTCTAAGAAGGTTTCAACGGTCGAGTGTTGTATGCCTACTATTTAATGTGGTGAGGCCCACATGAGTTGTCAATGTTCTTGATGTCTAGAATCCTGTCCCACTGTGATCTTGAAAAACTGATGAATTGAGTGGATTTGTGATGGGAATCTCTGCGGCCCCACATTATTTCCGACTACAAGAACTTTCTCTGCACAGGACACGGGCATTCCGGGTTGGGCAAAGACACCCAAGTAGCCCCTTCATCCTCGATTATATACAGTATTGTGGGCCCTGTTGGAAATCCGATCAACGGAAGCACCGAAGAAGATCAAACAATCACTACACAGCCACACAAGCAATTAACACAAAGACAAATGAATTTGACCTGGAAAACCCTTGCGGGAAAAAACCACGGCAGAAAGTGACACCTCTACTATGAATTCTAGAAGATTACAAAGCTAATCTACCCTCAAGCAAATCCCAAAGATAAACAAGGCACTCTCAAACCTCACAATCTCTTCCCAAGCCCTAATCTCGAAATATGACTCATTGGTATTGATTATGATACATTTAAGTCAGATTAGGATGTGCTTTTGTAGGCCTCTAATCCGAAATAGAAACATACAGTTCGTATTTATGCAAAATCGTGTGTACATTCGACCGGTCCCTACCGGTTGGACTTGTGCAGAAAGAGTCCAGTGAGTTTTGCCTTGAAAAAACATTAAAATATGCCTCCACTGACCGGTCAAGACCGGTTAGGCACTACTGTCCAGTAAGCTTGCATCTCCTTTGTCTAGTCATGGGGTTGGTCAGACCGGTCGGCCTCTAAAAACAACAGATTTTGGAGCCTCTTTCAACACTCTCTACCAAGGCTTCAAAATCGAACCATTTTCCCGTTGCTTCGTCGATCAACTCATCTTTAAACATAGTATCGTCGCTTCTCGTGCATCACTGCATCTTCATTAAGTCCTTGCCAATCCCAGAGAAGTTACGTAGAAACTTCTCTATTGGGACCACCTTGGTCAGCATATTCACCGGATTCACACTAGTGTAAATCTTGTCTAGTGTCACATCTCCTTCCTCAAGCACCTGTCGAATGAACTTGGTGACGCACATCAATGTATTTAGTACGAGAGTGATAAAAATTTTTTTTAGCCAAATTGATAGCACTAGAGCTGTCACAATTAACCAGCACGGCCTCCTGTTGAAGCCCCAACTAATTTATCATTCCTTTCAACCAAACAGCTTCCTTGAAAGCTTCTGTCACCGCCATATACTCGGCTTTAGTAGTGGAAAGAGCCACCACAGACTGAAGCTTAGACATCCAACTAATCGCTCCACCCACTAACATAAACTGAGTACCTTGAAGTCGATCTCTTACTATCCACACTACCTGTGTAATCAAAATCGACATAACCAACCAACTTGTCCTTGGACTTTTCAAACATCAAGACATAGTCCTGCATACCCTGAATGTATCGAAGTAATCATTTCATGGCTTTCCAATATTATTTGCCCGGGTTAGACATGAATCGGCTAACAACACCCATAGCCTGTGAAATATTCGGTCTTGTACAGACTATGGCACATACATTAAACTGCCCACAATACTTGAATAGGGCACATGAGACATAACATACTTTTCTTCATCTGTTTTAAAACAATGTTCAAAAGAAAGCTTGAAGTGAGTTGCGTAAGGAACGCTAACCGGTTTGGACTTGTCCATCTCATACTTTTTCAACACCTTTTCAAGGTATTCTTCTTGAAATAACTATAATCTGCTCATCTTCCTGTTTCTATGAACATCTATGTCAAGAACCCTCTTTGCAGCCCCCGGATTCTTCATCTTGAATGTCCCTGAAAGCTGAGTCTTCAACATCATCGATGTCAAACATGCTATGACTGGCAATACGCATGTCATCGATGTAAAACACCAGTATGAGAAGCTTCTCATCATTCAGTGTCTTGAAATAGACACAATGATTGTACTCGCTCTTGGAAAAGCCCTAACTCATCATGAAGGAATCAAATTTCTTGTACCACTGCCTAAGCGACTGTTTGAGACCGTACAACAATCTCTTCAACTTGCAAACCTTATTCTCGGCCCCTTGCATTGTATAACCTTCTGGTTGCATTATGTAAAACTGCTCTTCCAATTCTCCATGTAGGAAGGCAGTCTTTACATCCATCTGTTCCAGCTCAAGGTCGTATTGGGCAACCAATGCCAACATGAACCTGATAAATACTTACTTCACAATCGGCGTAAAAATCTCACTGAAGTCCACACCTTCACGTTGAGCATACCCTTTTGCTACCAACCTTGCCTTGTATCTATCATGTTTCTTCCGAAAATTCACTTGCACCTAATCGCTTTTCGGCCCACTGGAAGCTCTACAAGCTCCCAAGTCTCATTCTTGTACAGGGAGTTCATCTCATCTTGCATTGACATTTTTCACTTTTTAGCATCTACATCCTGTCATGCCTCCTTAAAGTTAGACGGATCCTGCTCATTTGTAATGAGAGCGAATGCAATGTTCGAGTCATTCTTATACATTGTCGGTAACCTGCGATCCTTAAGTGGATTTCGTTGCACAGGTGGCTGCTCCACCCAATCCTGTACCTCTATCTGCGCCTCAGTATCAGCCAGTGTCTCATTTCTGTCATTGTGTATGTCAACAATCTCTAATTTTTTTTGTTCCTTTGTAGCATCCTTACTGGAATAGAGAACTCTCATCAAACTTGATATCGCGGCTCAGGGTGATCTTCCGTGTGACAGGATCATATATACGATAACCCTTCACACCATCACCATAATCCACAAATTCATTTTCTGGCTCTGTAGTCTAGCTTATTTCTCTCAACTAACGGTACATGAGAGTAAGCCTCATAACTAAAGACCCGCAGACTTAAGTAGTCTAGCATACAACTACTCCACACTTCCTCAGGGATTTTACATTCAATTGCCATAGAGAGTGACCAATTTATCAAGTAACAAGCCATGTTAACGGCCTCAGTCCATAGCTCTTTGCCCAACCCAGCATTACTAATCATGGATCGGGCTCTCTCCAAGAGAGTCTGATTCATCCGCTTTGCCACACTATTCTGCTCTAGCGTGTGGCACATTTTGTTGTTCCGCACGATCTCCTCTTCCTTACAATATGTGTTAAACTCCCTAGAAGTGAACTCACCTCCATTGTCGGTTCTCAAAACTTTTAGTTTCTGCCGTGAATGATTCTCTACTATTGCCTTCCAATACTTGAAGGTCATGAAGACATCAGATTTATTTTTCAGAAAATAAACCCAAACCTTTATATTATAATCATCGATAAATAACACGAACCACGATAGATGACCCCCAACAGAAATAACGGGCGACGACCCCCATACATCGGAATTGACATATTCAAGCACCCTTTTACATATATGTTTCCTCATTTTAAATGAGAATCTTGACTGTTTCCCATACATGCAATGTTCACATATACTAATTAAAGTCTACAGATTTAAAGGAAGAAATCAAAGATCATTCATAGAGTACCTTCATGCCTCGCTTGCTTATGTGGCCTAAGCGTGCATGCTACATATATACGTGCAGACGTGGAATCTGTTGCAATCGTTATAGCTCCACCTACTGAAGTGCTCCCAATTAGCCCGTAAATGTTTCTATGCCTTTATCCCTTCATAATTACAAAGATCCCCTTTGAAACTTTGCAGAACAGGTCAAAACCGGTGAACTTGCACCCCAATGCCTCAAGTGCACCAAGGGAAATCAGATTCTTCCTCAACCTAGGAACGTGCCTCACTTTCATCAAGATTCGTTCGATTCCATCGAACATCTTGATGCGCATAGTATCAATTCCCATAACCTTGTAAGTGTAGTCATCGCTTAGAAATACCGAGCCTCCATCATACTCCCTGTAGGAAGTAAAGACGCTCCAATCCGGGCATATGTGATACGAAACTACGGAGTCCATGATCCACTCATTGTTGAGAGATTCAACCTTTAACACCGTCAAGACCTCGCACACATCAATACCACCTTCTTCACCTTTAGCGGTATGAGCTTCCCTAGAGTAGTCTCCCTGACTTCTCCTTCTTATACTTAGGACTCTTGCAGTCCTTCTTCATGTGCCCAACTTGGCCACATCCCGAACGCTTCAATTTAGCTTTGCCCTTGCCCTTCAACTTGGATTAAGAACTGCAATGATAATTCACCTCGCTCAAAATTTATTCCTCTCATAATCAGTGCATCGGAGGAAGAATTAGCATCACCATTCTTCTGTCTCATTGCCTTCGACTAAAGGGCTAAGACAACGGTCTCAACACTAATAGTGTCCCTACCCGTACACAACGAGTCCCTGAGAGACTCATATGAACTAGGAAGCGAGTTCAACAAGATCAAGGCATGATACTTATCCTTCATTTATTCACCAAAATCAAGCAACTTGCAAATCAATTTGTTGAACGCGCTTATGTGGTCCTCCGCATCTGTCCCCTCCGCCATCTTCAAGGTGAAGAGTTGCATCATTAGATACAAGTGATTTTTTAGAGACTTCTTCACATAGATGTTCTCTAGCTTGGTACATGTCTCTACAACGGTCTTTTACTTCATGACGTTATAGAGGATGTCATCAACAAGGCACAATTGAATTGAGGCCATAGCCTTCTCATCCATCTTAGTCCACTCATCATCTTTCATGTCGATAGTCTCTTTCCAAGGGCGTTCACGACCCCTTGCTGAGTTAGGACGACCTTTATCTTCACCTTCCACAACTCAAAGTTATTTTTACTCGAAAAATTCTTAACATCGAACTTCGCACTTAAAGCCATGAGATTGTCTCAAAAAACTTTTTCTTCAACCTTCCAACAATAGGTTTGATACCACTTGTTGGAAATCCAGTCAGCAGAAGCACCAAAGAAGATTAAACAATCACCACATAGCCATACAAACAATCAACGCAAAGTCAAACGAATTTTAAGTGGAAAACCCTTGCGGGAAAAAACCTACGGCATAAAGCGACACCTCTACTATGAATTCCAGAAGATTCCAAAGCTAATCTACCCTCAAGTAAATCCGAATGATGAACAAGGCACTCTCAAACCTCACAATCTCTCCCTCAAGCCCTAATATTGAAATAGAACTCCTTGGTATTGATTAGGATACATCTAACTCGGATTAGGAGGTACTTTTATAGGCCTCAAACCCAAAATAGAAACATTCAGTGCGTATTTGCACAAAACTGCGTGTACATCCGACCAGTCCCGACCGGTCGGACTTGTGCAAAAAGAGTCCAGTGAGTTTTGCCTTGAAAAAATATTAAAATTTGCCTCCACCGACCAGTCGGGCACTACTGTCCAGCAAGCTTGCATCTCCTCTATCTAGTTATGGGGTCGATCAGACCGGTCAAGACTAGTCAGCCTCCCAGAACAACAGATTTTGGAGCCTCTTTCAACAGGCCCAACATGATGTATGCATTTTTGCACATCATTTTAAGGCATGAGCTAAAAAATGAGGCAGAATCGAGTCTTGGTGAACCTTATCGCATGAAACAGTAGTCATGAATGCCCACCATTAAAAGCTTCTTGTAGGCTACAAAAGTTTTAGATCAAGCTGTTATTTGTTTTTTTCCCTTTCATCCATATCTTTGTGATCCAATCAACACGTTGGATGGAAAATAGACATTATGGTGGGCCCTATGAAGTTTTTAATGGTAACCTTTTAATCACTAGTCTCCTATTTCGTGATCCACCTGAGATTTGGATCTACCTCATTTTTGGGCTCATGCACTAAAATGACCTAGGAAAATGCATGGACTGCGTGGATACATCATAGTGGGTCCCATAGAACACTGATCAGTAACCACGTCTATTACCATGCAATCCGCTGAGATTTGTTTTCCTTTTTCAGATATTTTTATAATAACACATTTACCTTTACGTACCTATTTAATTTTTATTGAGGTCATTTTCATCATTTTAGGAAAAATCACTTTTAAAACTACCGGTAAATAAAACTAACAAAAGGTATCCCTTTGGGAGCCACTTGATTAATGAGGTAGGTTAATGAAAACCTAATAAAAAAAAGGTAACGGAATGTAAATACAATATTAATAAGGTACTATTTTGTAAAATTCCCTAATAATAATAATAATAATAATAATTAATTCAGGGAGATTTCAACAGGGGGTATTTTCTACTACTCTTTTGTCCATTAATATCCGGACACAAAAGTATCGGAATTTGTCTCATTTTAAAGCCACTGGCCTAGCTCGACCTTAGCAATCTGATGAAGGGAGTGGATTTCTCAACAATCATTACAGTAGACGCCACGTTAACCAGTAGTGTTCACACGTCGGCAAGCCAGTCAAGATGAACGTCATCACACTTGAAGTAAGATTGAAACAGGATACTTTAGTTTCCGTTTTCTAACTTGATTCAAAGATGGATTTCACACGGATCAGAGTGGAAGACTTCTCCACCAATGAGAATCAAATTACCATAGATCTATCGTCCATGTGAATCCCAACCATTGAAAACAGTGCACACATATCAAAACCATCTGTCTTATGTATATAACAAAAAGAAACATCCACCACCAGTTGATCTAGGCCGTACATGGACCATATGAATAAAGATTCCGCTGAATCTAGACCCTTCATCAAATTAACCTAGCTCATCATGTGTACTCTTAACCGTTCCATTTAGTTATAAATTCAAATGTCTCCAAACCATTGATTTGATAATAGTTGTTTACTTCTACCTATCTAAAGATCTAAACCACCAAATTCCCTTACAATCTACGAAACCCATCATTACTTGATCTGGATGGTTCAAACTCATGTGATCAGTCATTTAGATCACCGTCGGATATAATCGAGCTTTAATTTTAAATTTGAAAGAGTAGAGAGCCACCAAATCTCTCCCTCTTATCTCTCTCTTCTCTTTATCCCTCTTATCTCTTCCTCACCCCTCGTATCTCTCTTTCCTAAACGGTTTTTCCTTCTTAAGGAAGGAAACGAGAAGTATCTTCCTCCCCGAGATCCTCTTCCTAACGGTTTAAGAGAAGGAGAGAGAGAGAGAGAGAGAGAGAGAGAGAGAGAGAGAGTCTTACTTGAGCAAATATAAATAAAAAAAAGGAAAGAAAACCTAGGCAGAGAGAGAGAGAGGAAGATTTTGGAGAAGAGAGCTCGATCTAAGTTGGTCTTGTTTTTATTTCCTAATTTTAACTATGTTAATCATTGTTAAATCATAGATCGTTGTGATGGACGGTTTGGATTAGTCATCCATCCATCAGGCGCACTTAAATAATCTAACTAGAAAGATTTGTTCCTTTGTGCTGTAGCCTTGGTCTTTTTACGTAGGGAATTGTTTCTTATAATCTAGACGTGTGTTGAGTGACAAATTTTGCATGTTTAACCCCACGTTCATCTTGCATTTACATGAATTATGTGGCTAAAGTGATCTAATTACATGTGTTTTCATGTTTAATAGTGATTGTGTAAATTATGATGAATTCAAGTTAAAAGGGTGATTTAAAGTCCAAGAGATGGTGATATGATGCTTGAATGGTGTAGAAAATGTCCTAAAAAGTCCAAATCCATGACTGCAGGGCTAGAAAAGCAATATGCAAAGAGTGCAAAAATAGTAAATTGTGAATTTCGAGACGGTGCAAATTTATAAAAGGGGAGCCGAATTCCACAAATGATATTCTTATTTTTTCCTTTTCTTTTAGATTTCTTTCCTAGGAGTTTCTGGAGAGAGAGAGAGAGAGAGAGAGAGAGAGAGAGAGAGAAATTTTTTACTTGATTCTTTATTAATGCAAGTTCATTAAGGTGTAATTTCTTCAGATTAATTCAAGTTCTTTTTTCATTATTGCAATTCTTCTCCTCTTTTATTTATTCTTTTCTTGTCCCTTTTCATATTTTTAAAACATGTGCTTCTAATTCTATTCTAGCCAGATCTAGAAGGGAAGCACATGGATTCAATAGATTATCCATCATGATGATTCCTTAATAATTTCATGATGGGATATTAAGATTGATAGATGTTATCATGTATTAGGAAAATCTTTAATCCATTATGTGAGAATCGTATGTTGGATGCTTAGATCTAGCTAATATAGATTTCTTAGAAGCTTTTGATCTTCCACATTAGTTTGATTTGTGATCTCATGGATCTCAAATCCTTACAATCCTTGGAGCCCAAAAGTATATTTTAATGATGTAGAACTTGAGATTTCTAATAATAGACAGTTTTCTACTCCTTTTTATATGCTTTAATTGTTAAATATTCTGACTAGACAGACCATAGTGTTAATGCAAAGATTTGTCAATTACCATGGTTAGTGTGTCGTCGAGTCTCCTTGCGGCTGAAGACAGTCTCCAGTGCGGCTGAAGACAGAAGCTACTCAAAGAAGATCGCTCGTCAGTCAACTTCAAGCCTCTCCATCCAAACCTTTGATCCCAAAACCTTTTATAGATGGTCCAAATCCTTCCTAGGTACACCCTTAGCACCATCTATAGCCCTCCTTCCATTTAGATCAGCTTTGGAAGGGTTCATGTTAGTAGAAGTTGCTTAAAAATTGAAAAACAATATGTTTGCTCTCTCCGATACATACCCGATCCATCGGAGATTAGTCCGATAGGTGTCCGATCAATCGGACAATATGTCCGATCAATCGGAGAATTGTCCAGTAACATTGAAAACTTCTCTAGACACTTTTTCGATCAATCGGAGGACTGTCCGATCCATCGGACAGGGTCTTCCGATCAATCGGACGGTATGTCCGATCAATCGTAGAAATGTCCAGCAAACATTGAAAATCTCTCTAGGACACTTTTTCGATCACTCGGAGGTCTGTCCGATCCATCGGACAGGGTGCTACGATCCATCAGACATACATACGATCCATCGGAGGAAATTTCAGAAAAATTACATTTACTCTCTGGAAGGAATTCCGATCAATTGGACCATCTTTCCGATCAATCGGACATGGTCTTCCGATCAATCGGAACTAAGTCCGATCAATCGGATGACTTGTTTTTCAGTAAAATTCAAATCTGGCTAAAACTTATGTCCGATCGATTGGATCCTATCGAGCTGACCATTTTCTGATCGTTGAATATCATTTCTATATATGGAACTCGGTTGGATCTTGTGAGATATGCCTTGAGCATCATCTAGGGTTTGTGTGAGCCTTCTCCTTGAGATCCCCTTCTCTCATACCCTAAGATTTGTTGAGTTCATACTTCAATCCATGTTGATCTGACCAACATGATTGAAGCATTCAAAGATTGGATTGAATCATGAACTCAACCCCTCTTTAATGCATCCTTGAATCCTACCTCTCATAGATATACTCTGTCATCCATGCCATAATGGTGGTTTAGGTAGAGCCGTCCTCATATAAAAGCCATATACCCATTTTAGACTTCAACCCCTAACCCTAATCCCTCACCTTGGAATCTACAATGAGTCATCGAGAAAGGTTGTGACGAGGGAGCTGAAGAAGGTATCTTCCGTGCAAGCCAAAGCTCTTCAACAAAGGCATCATCAAGGGACTCAATCAGCTAAGTATATTTAGTCTTTCGAGTCCAAGAAACCTCCTCAAGTTGAGATTTGGGTTTCAGAGTTTGAAGACCCAAACTCGTAAGAGTCCTTGTGTAGAACAAGTCCTTGAGTAGGACAAGCCCTTGTGTAGGACAAAGTGGTCATGGATTAGTCCTATGGAAGGATGAATCCATGTGTTGAGTCTTAAGTGCTTTTGTAGGCTGTTAAGGTTTATGGTTAACCTCATTTAAAACCATAGTAATAGTAAAATCCGGCCACTCAAGGAGTGAGTGGATCAGCCGGGAGTGGAGTAGGTACATAACCGAACCACTATAAAAATCTCTTGTTGTGTGATGAATGGATGAACTGATTTACTTCTTTCCCATATGCTTTTATTGACTTATATTCTGCATATCTTGTGTTTGAAGTAAGTTTCCTAAGAATACTTTGCATGATTATAAGTGTGTAATTGGGAAATTTAAAAAGTGTCCTATTCACCCCCCTCTAGGACAAGGTATCTTGTTTCTTGCTTCTACAAAAGCGGTAATCAAACTTACACCGCATTTTCACATAGTATTTTGATCTAGTTGAGTTATCATTATCAGTCATGATAGATGATTTGTTAAATTCATGTGTGGAACTTCGATGCTTTGGTTTGATTTTTCCATATCAATCAAAATCCTTAATCTATTTGGGATAGATCCTTTTATATCTATTTTCATTATCTGTTTAGTTGATCTGTAAGAAGCTTTCTCAGCAGACTGTCTTTGTGGGATCGACCCTGTACTCACAGGAATATTACAATTGAACCTCTGCACTTGGAGGAAATCAATCAAATTTTTGGCACCGTTGTCGGGGATGGTATTGAAAGTTTGTACAAGTCAGTTAATCGGGTAATTTTCTTCCTCAACTCTTCTATCTATTCTTTTTATTTAAGTTCTTTATTGTTTTCTCTTCCAATTAAATGATTCAAGAGATTTCTCTATGGTCAGCTGAGCCGCCTCTGAGATTCGGTTTCCCATAAGTGGTTGAGAATCATTGCAGTAGAGTATTTCTTTTATTTTTGGTCTTATTTGGTTGTGGACATTAAATGGAAGGCTGAACCGCCTTTGCCTTATAATTTTGGTTTATTATTTAGTTTATTATTATTATTATTATTATTATTATTATTATTATTATTATTTCTTTTTTAATCTTTAAAACACCCCAGAAGATCGTGACATAAGGTTGCCCTGCTTGGTGCATCAAAGTGATACGGTTGTCCTACGACCTAAAAAAAAAATTTAGCTCAAGTCTTGTGGTGTAAATTGATTGATTAGTGTAGTTTTTGGATATTTTTCATTTTGAGTTGAATTGGGCATACTTGAACATTGTGTAGTAGTTTAATCTTAGTGATTGAGCAGTGTGGCTAGTTTATGTCCCATTGGACTCGAGACCAACATAATCAACTTACAAGTTCAGGTGGACTGGTCATAAGCCTTTCACATTCATCTAGAAAAGGAACACAAAATATTTTAGACAACATGGTGGATGTTGAAAATCGAGAGAACAATCCAATTGAAAATCCAATTCCAAATCCAGCCAATTTGAATGGTAGGGAGAATCCTCTTTTTGAGGATGCATATGACATTGTAAATAGACCAGCAGGCCATAGGACCTTGCGTGACTATTTGCAACCGGCTCGCACAACCACATCGTCATGCATCGTACCTCAAGCTAACGCTAAAAATATAGATTTCAAGCCAGGTATTATTTAACTTCTACGCAAGTTCCATGGGCTTGAATCTGAAAGCCCATACCTCCACCTCAAAGAATTTGAGGAGGTGGTGGCAACACTGCAAGTTAATAATGTTAATGTTTATCATATCTGCCTAAAAAATTTTCGTTCTCTCTCAAGGACCGAGCCAAGGTATGACTTCATTCATTGAGGCCCAGGACCATTGATTCTTGGCAGACTATAAGCCGAGAATTCTTAAAGAAATTCTTTCCCACGCACAAAACGAATACACTTAGACGGAACATTATGACATTCTCTCAAAAAGAGAATGAAATATTTTTTCAGTCTTGGGAAAGATTCAAGGAATTACTCGTAACCTGCCCACACCACTACTATGAGATCTGGCGAGTGCTTAGTTTTTTTTTTTTATAATGGTGTCAATTATGACACATGTCACTTCGTAGAAATGATATGTGGAGGTCGTTTTCTTGACACCGAGCATGAAGAGGCTTAGGACTTCTTAGATAAATTGGCAGAAAGTACCCAATCATGGGGTACTTCTCAAAAAGTGAAAATTGTCAAACCTATCCAAAAGAGAGAGGGGGGATGTATTTGATCAACCTAGAAGAGGATTTGCAAGCCACGGTGGCTAGCTTGTCAAGAAAGATCGAGGCTATGAAAATTGGTAGAGGGAATATAATTAAATCAAGTGAGCCTTCTAATAGCTTTTGCAGCATTTGTGAGGGAAGTGACCATGACCCACATGGATGTCTAACAATTTCTTCTTTTCAAGCCATGGTCACTGACCAAGCAAATGTAGTTAATAACTACCAAAGGCCACCTGCTCCACCTCTAGGGAATTCATATAACCCTAACTGGAGTAATCACCCTAACTTCAGCTGGCGAAATGGACCACAAATTAATGCGCCTAATGCACCCCAAGGTCCTCCACAAAACAATTTCTTTGGGGCACACAACAATACACCATACGTGCCCCCACAAAAAAGATCGTCAGTGGAGGATGCATTGAACGCATTCATAAATACATAGGCTCAAATGAATCAGTCTTTGTTCCAAGCGAACCAAGAACTTAAGTCAGTGATGGCTAGAATTGAGACTCAACTCAACGCTAGGGAGAAAGGCACTCTTCCCTCTCAACCAGTGCCTAATACTAGAAATGTGCACTTTGTAGGAGAATCAAGTTCATCTGAGCCCCACCATGAACAGGTCAAGTCCATTATCACCTTGAGAAATGGCAAAATCATTGAAAATAATATTCCACAACCAGTAGAAATACCAGACGATGAGCCCACTTCTCAAGATAATAGTGAACCGACTAGTGTTCATGCGCCGCAACAAGAGGAAAAGACTAAGTCATATGAGCCTCCAGTCCCCTTCTCATCTAGGCTTCGAAACCCAACCATCCCCATGAAGTATCAAGATGTTTTGAATGTTCTCCAAAAGGTGACAGTGAACATTCCTCTTATGGATGCGATCAAACAAATTCCATCGTATGCCAAGTATTTGAAAGACATGTGCACTGTGAAACGTAAATTAAATGTGCATAAGAAGGCCTTCCTTACTGAGAAAGTGAATGCAATAATTCAACACAAGGCCATACCCAAATATAAGGATCCGGAAAGCCCCACTATCCCTTGCATAATTGGGAATTTTCAGGTTGAGCATGCACTACTAGATTTGGGTGCAAGTGTCAATCTAGTGCCATTTTCGATCTACCAACAATTGGGGTTGGGTGAGTTAAAACCAACCACAATCACATTACAACTCGCTGACTGCTCAATTAAGGTACCAAGGGGAATAGTAGAGGACGTGTTAGTCCAAATTGAAATTTTTTATTTCCCCGTGGACTTTATTGTGCTTGACATTGAGCCATGTGTGAACTCTAGCACTCAAGTTCCCATTATTTTAGGCCGGCCATTCCTAGCCACCTCAAATGCTATTATTAATTGTAGGAATGGAATGATGAAAGTATCATTTGGCAACATAACATTGGAATTGAATATTTTCAATCTATGCAAGCAGCCGTGGATGAAAATGAAATACATGAGCTGAATTTTGTGGACTGCTTGCTAGATGAAGGGGAATATGAGTCTAACCAATCTGAGGAGTTAAATGATGTTGTTGGAAAATTGAAAAAATCTGATTTTGAAAATATTGTTGCTGAATTTTGTGAAACCATTGATAGAAACACTACTCAGGACATTGGTATATACTAATGGAGGCCCATTATGAAGTCCAAACTACTGAGGACTTGCGACCTTTACTGTCACTGACCAATGCTCTTAAATTTGATCTAAAACCATTGCTCAATGAGCTCAAGTATGCTTATTTAGGTCAAAATGAAACATTTCAAGTGGTAATCTCCTCTCTATTAAACAAGGAGCAAGAGATGAAGTTGTTGAATGTTCTAAGGAATCATAAAGGGGCCTTAGGTTGGACTATATCTGATATAAAGGGTATAAGCCCTTCTATATGCACTCATCGCTTTTACCTGGATGAGGATGTTAAACCAATTAGACAACCTCAAAGAAGATTAAATCCAAATATGATGGAGGTTGTCAAGAATGAGGTGATCAAGCTGTTGGATGTAGGTATCATCTACCTAATATCCGATAGCCCATGGGTGAGTCCAACCCAAGTGGTTCCAAAGAAATCTAGAATAACTGTTGTGCAAAACTCCAACAATGAACTCATACCAACACGTGTCACCACGGGTTGGTGTATGTGCATTGACTACAGGAAGCTTAATTTGGTCACTAAGAAGGACCACTTCCCTCTACCATTTGTTGATCAGATCTTAAAGAGGGCAGCAGGTCATTCCTTCTACTGCTTCCTGGATGGATATTCCGGGTACAACCAGATAGAAATCGCCCTGGAAGACCAAGAGAAAACCACGTTTACATGTCCATTTGGCACGTTTGCCTATAAACGAATGCAATTTGGACTATACACGCCCCAGCCACGTTCCAACGATGTATGATAAGCATTTTCTCTGATATTGTTGGGCATTTTTTGGAGGTTTTCATGGATGATTTTTTTGTATTTGGTTCTGGTTTTGAAGAATGTTTGAATAACTTGTCCCTAGTCTTGTCTAGGTGAGAAGAGAAACACTTTGTGTTAAATTGGGAGAAATGTCATTTCATGGTCCAAAAGGGAATTGTCTTAGGCCATGTCATCTCTAAAAATGGAATTGAGGTAGATCATTCAAAAGTAGATATTATTGCCAATCTATCTACCCCTAGATCAGTTAAAGACGTGCGATCATTCCTTGGGCATGCTGGTTTTTATAGGAGGTTCATTAAGGATTTTAGCGCCATTGCTGGACCCTTACGTAACCTCCTTCAAAAGGATGTCCCATTAGAGTGGACGAATGATTGTGTAAGTGCATTTGATAAATTAAAAACATCTCTTACCACTACACCCATTATGCGACCACCAGATTATACACTTCCTTTTGAATTAATGTGTGATGCAAGTGATTTTGCAATAGGGGCTGTCTTAGGCCAAAGGAAAGATAAACGGCGCTATGTTATTCACTACGCGAGTAAAATCTTAAACTCGGCCCAAGTGAACTACTCAACAACTAAAATAAAGTTGCTTGCAGTAGTATTTGCTTTGGACAAGTTTAGGTCATAATTGTTAGGATCCAAAGTGATCGTGTTCACCGACCTCTCGGCTTTGAAATATTTGTTATCTAAAAAAGATGCAAAGCCAAGACTTTTGAGATAGATCCTCCTACTCTACGAATTTGATTTAGAAATTAAAGATAAGAAAGGAGTAGAGAACGTAGTGGCCGATCATCTTTCCCGATTGGTCCTAGATGATTCCATTGAGGAGACACATATCCATGACACATTCCTTGGTAGAGTGCCACATCATTGGTAGGCACAAGATAAAAAGAGGTTTGAAATCGAGGTAAGGAATTTCTTTTGGGATGACCCGTACTTATATAAGTAAGGGGCTGACCAAATCATTCGCAGGTGTATTCTGGAAGATGAGGTCCATAGTGTCATTTTCTTTTGCCACACAGAAGCATGTGGTGGCCACTTTTCTGCTAAGAAAACCACTGCAAAAATTCTACAGTGTGGTTTCTATTGGCCCACCATGTTCAAAGACACCCATTCTTTCTATATTGCCTGTGACAACTGTCAAAGATTGGGGAGTGTGTCCCGGCGCAACATGATGCCATTGACCCCAATATTACCATTGGAAATATTTGATTGTTGGGGCATTGATTTTATGGGACTATTCTCACCTTCTTTTGGATTTCATTACATATTGGTCGGTGTGGATTATATCTCCAAGTGGATTGAAGCAGTTTCATGTAGGACCAATGATAGCAAAGTGGTCCTACGATTCCTTAAAGATAATATACTCTCTAGATTTGGATCCTCAAAAGCCATCATTAGTGATGGCGGGTCTCGCTTCTGTAATAGGTCATTTAAAACCTTGATGAAGAAATATGGCATGAAGCACAAAGTGAGTACCCCATACCATCCACAAACAAGTGGACAGGTTGAAGTCCCGAATCAGGAGATTAAGCGAATTTTGAAAAAGACTATAAGACTGGATAGGAATGATTGGTCTCTTAGACTATCTGACGCTCTCTGGGCTTATAAAACTGCTTATAAGACCCCGATTGGAATGTCTCCATACAGATTAGTGTATGGGAAGGCATGCTACTTACCCGTTGAATTAGAGCATAAGGCATATTGGGCAATTAAGAAATTCAACTTTGACGTGGACCAAGCAAGTGGGCAAAGGAAATTAGAGTTAAATGAGTTGGAGGAGCTGAGAAGAGACTCTAATGAAAACTCTAGAATTTATAAGGAAAAGACTAAGGCTTTTCATGATAAAAACATTCTGAGGAAGACCTTTGAACCTCAACAAAAGGTCCTACTTTATAATTCTAGACTCCAATTTTTTCCGGGTAAGTTGAGATCAAGATGGACAGGCCCATTCATAGTGAAAAATGTTCATTCTCATGGGGCCATTGAAATTGAAAATCCACGTAATAGCAACATATACAAAGTGAATGGCCAAAGATTAAAGTCATATGTGGAAAACTTTCATTTGGGAGAAGAGTCCATCACTCTCCATGAGCCAAAATACTTTGATTGACCTCAAACAATTTCATAAAAGAATAATTTTAGGCTAGTTTAGGACTAGGGCTAGTTTCCTTTCGCTGGTGCATTTTAATTCAATTTTTATTTTTTTACTTTTGTTTTGCTAGTGTTTTGCAAATGGTTTTTCATTTTCAGGTGATACTCATCCCTTTCACTTTGTTTTTACTTTGTTCATTTATTTTACATTATATGCTTTATCATTTACATTGTGGAAAATGTAAATTTTAGGATGGGGGTGAGGAGTATGCCATGAATCTGCAAATTAAGTCAATTTTTAGATTTCTTTGAGTCATTTTATTTTCACTTTTGTGAGTTTAAGTCATTAATCACTTTTGTGAGTTTAAGTTATCAATCACTTTTGTGAGTTTAAGTCATCATACATACCTAAAATGTGTGAATTTTTTTTTGTTTCAAATATTTTTTCAGAAATTGTGTAGTATGACTTGTTAAAAGGATACATGGATTCGAAAATGTAGTTTACAACTAACAAAGGCATTTAATGAATTTAGATTCCAAGGATTGAAAAATTTCGTTGATAAGTTAACTGGGTCAATCAATAAGTTAGAATATATTAGAACTTGACACTCATTTTTCACATAACACACTTGATGCCTAAGTTAATGGAAGTGTAGTTATTTGAATCATAAACCTCACGGCCTTAAGTTTATAGGTAAACTAAGGCCAGTAAGCTTAAGCCTAAAAAATGTAAAAAAAAAAAAACATTATGAGAAAAAAATCAGTCAGCCGTAGGAGAACTGGCAATCTGGGGCTGGGACTTGATCCTGAGTCGTTACCATTGCTGTGTTTTAGTCAGTCTGAAGTGAGCCTTTTGGATTCTTCAGCTGTCCAATGAAGTAGAGTGAGAGAATAATGTTATATCTATGAGAATTGAAAAGAAAAAAAATCAAATGCGTGATGTTAAGATTAGGGGGGTGAGCTGGTGTTCGAGGTGACCCTGTGAATATAAGGATGATTGGAGGTGAGTGAATAGACTAACTTACACAACCGTTAACTTTAAGTACTCCTAGTATCATCATGTATAAGTGAGTGTTAAATCATAATTATTCTAAATTTTGAGGAATCTAGGTAACTCAATCTATTGGAATTAATCAAGGAATTGGAATACATTTTCATTATTCTACCTAGGTTATGTGTAACTTATTCTGGAACTCTATTGTATTTGATTGATAGGTTTGGTACACATTTTTTTAAAACAATTTTTTAATATAAATTTCACATATTTTGCTCGAGGACTAGCAAAATGTTGGTTGAGGGGTGTGTTGAGTGACAAATTTTGCATGTTTAACCCCATGTTCATCTTGCATTTACATGAATTATGTGACTAAAGTGATCTAATTACATGCATTTTCATGTTTAATAGTGATTGTGTAAATTATGATGAATTCAAGCTAAAAGGGTGATTTAAAGTCCAAGAGATGGTGATACGATGCTTGAATGGTACAAAAAATGTCCTGAAAAGTCCAAATCCATGACTGCAGGGCTGGAAAAGCAATATGAAGAAAGTGCAGAAATAGCCCTAGGGTTGTTAAATTGTGAATTTCAAGATGGTGCAAGTCTATAAAAGGGGAGCCGAATTCTACAAATGATATTCCCATGTTTTCCTTTTCTTTTAGATTTCTTTCCTAGGAGTTTCCACATAGAGAGAGAGAGAGAGAGAGAGAGAGAGAGATTTTTACTTGATTCTTTATTCATGCAAGTTCATTAATGTGTAATTTCTTTAAATTAATTCAAGTTCTTTTTTTATTATTACAATTCTTCTCCTCTTTTATTTATTCTTTTCTTGTCCATTTTCATTTTTAAAACATGTGCTTCTAATTCTCTTCTAGCCAGAGCTAGAAGGGAAGCACATGTATTCAATAGATTATCTATCATGATGATTCCTTAATAATTTCATGATGGGATCTTAAGATTGATACTTTTATCATATATTACGAAAATCTTTGATCCATCATGTGAGAACCGTATGGTGGATGCTTAGATCTAGCTAATACAGATTTCTTAGATGGGAGAGGCTTTTGATCTTCCACATTTTTTTATTTGTGATCTCATGGATCTCAAATCCTTACAATCCCTAGAGCCCAAAAGTATGTTTTAATGATGTAGAGCTTGAGATTTCTAATCCTTGACAGTTTTACTCATTTTTACATGCTTTAATTGTTAAATATTCTGACTAGACAGACTATAGTGTTTTGATCTAGTTAAGTTATCATTACCAGTCATGATAGATGGTTTGTTAAATTCATGTGTGGAACTTTGATGCTTTGGTTTGATTTTTCCATATCAATCCAAATCCTTAATCTATTTGGGATAGATCCTTTGATATCTATTTTCGTTATCTGTTTAGTTGATCTGTAAGAAGCTTTCTCAGTAAACTGTCTTTGTGGGATCGACCCTGTACTCATAGGAATATTACAATTGAACCTCTGAACTTGGAGGAAATCAATCAACGTAGGCGATTCAATCCCTATCTCTAGAGTCGAGCCAATCTGATTATTTAATTTTGGTAATTTAGCTTATGACCATTTAATCAACACAATGAATGGATCGAATTAGCGGTACGTTCATTACATTATGGGATCTGGAGCATTTAATAAAAAGAACCTAATTTTCTGTGCAAGTGTTTGCTACTTGGCACAAAGGATCGAGATGGGCCACCATGATGTGTGTGGTTAGATCCATACCAATCATCTGACTTTTAACATCAAATCATGCAAGGACTCCAAACATCAGCTTGATCTGATCATTGGGTGGGCACACTGATTTGAGGAAATTATGGATAATAGATCCTGTAATGTTTATTAGGTCGGATTGGTCCAGCGGTCACTATGTTGATAAGATAAATGATCTTAATATAATGACCTTCTTTTTCCTACGCATTGACACTTAGCGTAAGAGAACATGCTGGATCATCTGGATGTGCCATATCTGATCTATACGGATCATGAGATCCTTGAGGCCAAAATATATTAGAGCCCCACTTCCCAGATCAATATGACTATTTGATGGACCACATTGATCAAGTTTAATCATATATGTTGATTCAGACATGTAGTTCTATGATTGGTCATTGGACACATCAGATCTGATCCACACCATCTATATGAATTTTGGGACTAAACTACATTAGTACTAAGAAAATGGCTTGGATCTAATTTCCTGATGGGCCACACATGGATCGAAAGATCAATTATTGTTTAATATGAAGAATTTAGACTATGAGATGGTCCAGATCTAAGTGGCCATTGAAATTTCACAAACTGACCTTTTGAAAGCCAATGGACGGTTTGGATTTAACCAATAAATTGATCATCTTTAAAAATCAAAGAATAACAAAAACACTAACTTTTGTTTACTTAAAAAAGTATGATATGCCTTATAATTAGGAAATTCATAAGTAGATTGAATCGGATAAGTTTTGGAATTCACGTCACCCAACTAAAGGTGAGTGATTCCTAACATGTTTCCTCTCTATTTCAGTTAAGATAGTTTGTGTTAACTGTGTTGTGATGATTGACGATTGATGAATGAATAATTCTGAGATATTTTCCTAGACTCTGTTATATATTGGTCTGAAATAAATGAGCATTAATCTACATGAACTGTTTATCACACATATTATCTTAGAAATGAGAAAGGAAAAGTAAAGTTTCCTCTCATGAAGAGATGAGCCTAAGTTATATTGATTACCTCTCATATATATAGAGGGATGATATTATGTATGATACCTTTGACATATGCATTACATGCATTCAGTATTATGCATCATGATGAATACCTGGAGGACCTCTTTGGATGATCTGTAGGTACTTAAGTACTAGGTGACTTAGGGACCATACTAGATGCCCACAATATTTGGAAGCCTACCCAACGGGTAGAAGCCTGCCCTTGGAGGGTGGATGTGGGTTGATGGACTCCAACGCAAGCAAGTGGACAGACTTCCCACTTGAACATGCATCATGCATTTCACAACATTACAACATTACATTTGCATTTTTCTATTTTAACTCTTATGTGCATGAACCATGATGGGTCACTCACTCAGCCTAGCCAGGTGATGGTTTAATGATGGAAAAATCGCACAGATGTATCATATAGAGTAAGTACCAGAAAATGAGGATGAACCGATAGAGGATACATAGGAGTCGTGGCCATATTTAACGGAAGATGAAATAGTTGTGGTTGATCAGATAAATTAGTTGTTGTGGATTATACGTTATTTAGGATTTTCAGTTAGTTTTTTCTTTCAATCAACTATTATTTAGAATTTCCATAATGTGCATGTCAGATTGTTTGCTGGATGGTCATTAATGCATGATTATGAATAATGCTTTGTTTTAGTGCCGAATGGGTAAACAATAGCCTAATAGTTAGAGATTCATAGATGTGTGGATGTGAATGGTTGTAATGGATGATGATTTGGGTGTGTAATGAAATGTGAATGGATGTGGATGTGGATTTAGGATTCAGATAATTATGTGCCTCTGACAGTATGAATAAGTGGTCTTAGTACACTTTGTGTACAAGTCATGGACCGTAACTTGGGGCTAAGGGTGCACACTATGTATCTGAATTATGGGGCATGAAAATAATGATTAGCCTCCCTGAGCCAAATCAGGAAATCCCTGATTCACATCATTGTCATTGCTTAGGGTCCCTGAAGATTTTTTTTTTTTTTTTGTTTTTTTTTTGTTTTGTATATTAATAGATTAGTTTGTGTTGGTGTGTTTTTCTTTTGTTTTGGCAACTTGGATCATTCTGGCACTCATGATCATTCATCTTATCAGGTAACTTCTCCCCTTATTTTTAACTACCTATTATGTTGATTATAATTCTTTGTGCATTCATTTTTTTTCAACATTGAGGACAATGTATCATTTAGGTTGGGAGTGGAATTCCTGCGGAAAATTCTTCCAATTACCTGTCCTTTTGTTGTTTTAGGGTATTTTGAAAAAAAATAAAATTTGAAGTCTGATTTCTTTGTACTTGTGAAACCTACAGGTAGTCTAAGTATTAGAATTATAAGGCACATGGTGATATGAAATTTTTAAGCCTATAAACAAGTTGACTTGTAAAGTTCAAAATGTCCTTTCATTAATTTTCTTTTGAAAATTTGTAAACATTGATGATCCCTAAATTTCACTCTTCATATCTAGCTTCCACTCATAGGATTTAAGTTTAATATTGTAGTTGTTAACTTAATGATTGATCGGAACCACCAAGCCAGTTGAACCTTGATTATCTTATTCACTTTGTTCCCTGAAGAAGAAATTTTTTAAGGAACCAATGAATTAATTAAACCAGGTACATTGAAAAGGGCTACCTATTGTCAAGAAGAAGAAAAAGAAGAATACATATGGAACGGAAGCCATTTTACCAGTAGAAGTCAAAATCTCATTACTGTGAATCCTGCTAGAAAGCGAAGTCAAGGAAGGAGAATGGTTGTAAGATCGCTACAATCAATTACATCTGGCAGATGAGAAACACATGCGAGCTATATCTCACTCTTAGACTTATAAGAAAATGATTGAAAGGGAGTATAATAAGCGAGTACACATAAGGACATTTAGGGTGGGTGACATGGTAGTGAAAATTATAATTCTCCCACAACATCTGCCCAATATAAGGGGCAAATTCAAGCCCAACTGGGATGGCCCGTTCATCGTTCGAGAAGTACTCCCCAGAGGCACACTCCACTTCACCAACATAAAGGGTGAGGATCTACCTGAGCCGATCAACGCCAATCATGTTAGAATTCACTTCGGCTAACCAAAGCATAAAAAAAAGATCCCCTGAAAAGTAGCTCTCATCCTTATAAAAAGAACAAAAAAAGAGAGAAAAAAGTGTGTCCAAAGTAGAATGGGCGAGGTGAAAACCCGAAAGGGTGCCTTGAGTAAAAACAACAGGCACACTACGGACCTAGTGAAAATTTGAAAGGACGCTATGGGCGATTAAATACTCGAGATGTGGTGAAAATCTGAAAGGGCGCCATGGGAAAAAATGATGGGAAAGCCAGGCATAGTCAAAACCCAAAATGGTGCTACGGGTAAAAGAAGAGGCTCATGAAAAAGAAATAAAGAGAAAAAGAGAAATCACACAGCCATCGCTCAATCCAAGATAAGTTTGTCGATGAAGGTAAAAAGAGATAACCACAATATTCTAGGAATTCCCAATCTCTGCCTCAACCAGCATTCTCACATCGTACTCACAAGCATTCTCGGAAATCATGTCTGAATCAACACTCTAGGCAGCCACTTGCTTGAGTCCTACGATCCAAAACGCGCATTTGTCCACAAAAGATAGGCCGACGCTGATAAGGGGAAGTCGCTGATAAGGGGAAGTCCTCTCTCTCACTTTCCTTACAACACTTATTTCTTTTTCCTTCTTTCACTACTGTTTGCAATATTCATTGTACTTTCTTTCCTCGCAGCACATAATTTTCCGCTTTGTTCACCATACATGCCTTTCTCCGTACACACCTTTTGCAATGCACATTTTCTTTCACAAAAAAGGGTAAAAATAAAAAATAAACGAATGCAAAACCACAAAACACAAAAAGAGCTATCCTTTCATTTACTTAGGTCACTGTATAAACTGCATCTTAAAAAAAAATAAACATAACTAAAACATGTACATATAAGCCACCCAACCCTCCTCAAACAGTCCTCGGACGATTCCCATTTGGATCTGACGGGGCAGGATCCTCAGGAATGTCTAGATGAAAAGCCCGTGCCAACTCATGTGAAAATAAGACTGACTGATCTCACTCCCGTTGGAGTCTCTCTCTATCTCTCTGCAGAATCTCCATCTCTTTGCCATACTGGGCAATCACCCGCCCTTGACTCTCTACAAGTTTCGAAAGAATTGCCACCTAGTAATAAAAGGTCTGTGAAGAGCTGCAATGGCCTCAGCAGCAGTCGAACCACGACTTGCGAATGTCAAAGTAGATACAATGCCATCTCCAGGAACCTGGGGAATCTTCCCCAAACTCAGAAAGGCCTCATCTCCATCCTCATCTTCATGAAGCACCCAACATGGTAAGTGCTGTTGAACAGATCATTGATTGAACAACAATCCAACTATGATACTCTATCATCACCAGATAAGCATAGTGGGCAGTGATACCCAAGGCACCTGTGGACAAATTGTCCAGCCAAAATTACAAATCCTCTTACCAAAAGGCCAAGAGAAGCGCTTGATCGCCAAATGCCTTAGTACTGAGTAGGTAAAAGAAAGAACCTCCTAAACATAGCTAAACTGTTGAAGAAAGTGAACTAGATGATAAGAAAAACTTTCTCGAAATCCGACTAGGGAAAGTGTCCTATGATCACTAAAAAAGGATGAAGCTATAAATGTCCTAGAGGGGGGGGGGGGTTGAATAGGATAGCTCAATTCAATTCTAATTCTTGTAATCTTAAAATAAATCAGAGAATCAATCACAAGACTAGCAAGAATATGCAATTAACCAATTTGAAAGCAAATAGAGATCAATATGAAAACCTTGGATTAAATCGTAGGACAACCTTCCACTTAGAGATTAAGTAGTATAGCCTTCCACTTAGCAATCTAAGTAGGACAACCTTATATCACTTAGAAATCTAAGTTGGACAACCTTATGTCACGGTTTAAGGATTCATAAACAATAAAGCATATAAAAAGATAAATAATAGAATAATCACCACGACACAAAGAGTTATAGTGGTTAGGTGCTAAAAACAACTTGCACGTACTCCACTCCCAAAATTACTTCTCCTTGTAATTTTGGCTTTCCACTATATAATGGTTTTCACAGGTTCACCTTTAAAACCTGATACAGAGATTGTGATTTTTACAGGCTTATCACAGCAAAACCTCAAATGATTTTCATAAGCTAATCACTAACCTTAAGTGATTTTTACAGGTTAATCACTAACAACCTGATTTGAGATTTTCACGGGCTATCTCAAATAAAACCTAAAAGTATGAAAATATATTACCATTCTTCTTATAGAAGATGATGAAGCTTAGCAGAGATCTAACTTCAATAATGCAACGATCTGATCTTTGTAGATGATAAACCAATATAGCTCGAACAAGATGAATCTAAGAATTTCTAAATAGAGTTTTCCTAAAAGCTGTAATTTCGTTCTCTTATCTCTAGTATGAGAATGATCTTCTCTTTACACAATTAAATTAAATGATAATTAAGAGAATTGAGATAGCTATAAAATAAAATAAAAATTTAGAACAAATAGCTAGACTTCAATGGAGAGCTTTTTCACCAAAGACATACTATTTTCGTGCTTTTTCTTGATGAGAAAATAGAGAGAAGAAAGCTCTAGTTATAGTAAAAAAGTTAGGTCTTTGGTTAACCTAACATTTCCTTCGGCTGACCTAAGATTCAACCATTTTATCCCAACGGCTATCAGATTTCGTGGGATAAGATTTTGTTCAAACTTTGGCTGACCCAAGTGTCGGTATGGCTAGCCCAATTGAGCTTTGGCTGAACCGAGAAAGGGTTGGGCTGACCCGAGATCCGAGTCCAGAAA
Organism: Liriodendron chinense; assembly: GCA_003013855.2. Lineage (NCBI taxonomy): Eukaryota > Viridiplantae > Streptophyta > Magnoliopsida > Magnoliales > Magnoliaceae > Liriodendron > Liriodendron chinense. The sequence goes on along the minus strand of ML058370.1, from coordinate 2,451,198 downwards.
ATAGTTTCAGTATCTGGAGACTTGACGAAGATTCTTTTGCTGACCGAAGACTGTTCGGTTGCCCAAACACAGGGTTAGGGCTGACCGAACATCTCCAGAATTTTACAATTAAGCTGGTTGAAAACTTAATCGAAGTTCCTAGGCTGGCCAAAGATTCTTGGGCTGACCGAATACAGGGTTAGGCTAGTCGAATATCCTTGAAATATGACTTTCAAAAATATTAGAGTGACTAACTAAAAAGTTATATGAAATCACCTAACCTAGGGTCATCCCTATGGCAATATTACCTTGGCATATATGGTTTATCTTCAAAGCTTTTGCTACAACTTGTTGGTAGAGTCGATAGCCTTAATCTTGATGTGTTTGTTGAGGTTGACTCTTGTCTTCTCAAAGAACTTGGCTTGCTCATACAACCTTATGTACTAAACTATTGTCTATGAAATATGACAACTATACTATGCTTATTAGTACTCACATTTGGGGCTTAGAACTTACAATCACAAGTGTACAAAGGGGGTGAAAGTGGCATCCATGACGCGTGCCCATGAATATCTCACTCCGTCAGCATCTTAAAGTGACGACGATATATGCTCTCCTATGCACGTACAAAGTGTTGCTGATCCTCTAGCAAGCTAGCTCGAAGACACACCTCCTGGAGTCGGGTGAGAGTAACCTGGGTGGTGATGTGCAAGTGCTCCTAAAACTAAAATTGCATCATCCACATGTAAAGAAAAGAAATGGGAGTAGGCATAAGTAACATGAAAAGCTCTAAAACCAGTACATAAAGCTACCTAAAGAAATTCGCAATCAATCTCAACAAAATGCAGCTCAAGGACCCCCAACAAATGATAACGCCGTAGAAGGGATCTCTCTTCCATAGTTAAAGAATCGATCCAAGCCGACAAGCAAGGGCAACAAGTAGGATGCATCAGGAATGTCGGAATGGCCAAAGCTTGATCCACATTTGACGTACTACCCCTATCCTTGAAATTGATGTTTTACCGTTAGTAGAGATACTTGGAGATATGCCTAATGTCCTAGAGGAGGGTGAATATGACTTCTAATAATTTTAACATAGTTTAAAACATTTAGAACATTAATATGCTGAACTATATGAGCAATTAAGCAAATGAAAATGTACGCCAAGGCTTAAGAATTCATAGTACAAGTATCATTGTCATTTTAACAAACAGTTAGCATTCATGATTGACTAGGCAAGAATCATTCACAAGATAATCATTAACAAAGACAATCATTCATCGATAATGCACAACGATATATACTGCTTCGACTATGGGTCTACTCCTCTCTTGGTTGCACACTTCTCTCTAAGTGCATCGGATTTCACTAGAGACGTGGTTTTAAATCAGGTTAACCATCAACCTTCACATCCTATCTTCTAGGACTGCATTTACCATCTATTGATGACCCTCTCTAGAGACTTTTCTAGTTTGGATCTCAAGCTCTCACCAATTCTAATCCAATGATGACCACGTATGCTCTTGCCGAAGGTCCCAATCTAGGGATGAACTCTTAAGATTGGGTTACAATCTCTCGACCCCAGTCTCCATAGAAAAGGGATTAAACGGACTCCAAAAGACTAGACTTACCTAGTAGTGATGAGCCCTGATTCAACACCTATGATGAGTAGCTTCAGCTCTAAGATGCTTCAGCTCCTCTTCATACTTCCAAGATTAGCTACCAATGAAGAATGCAATGCCTATTCTAATGCTGGGTAATTATGAGAAGGTATTGGAGTTTCTTTTGCCTATTCAATGTAATGGTAAATGTAGGAACTACCAAATCAAGACATTCAATGGCTATTGATGACCAAAAGATTCAGCGAATAAGGTTAGGTCAGCCATGAATGCTTTACTTAAGTTCAAACTTCAAACCGAGCTTTTGAATACTCAATTAAGTGCCATTAATCACTTGGTTTGAATGATGAACTCCAAGCAATAAAGAGCAAAGAGGCTTTGGGATGATGTGTAAAGACCATCTTAATGCTCTAGATGGGTGTGAAAATAATGCCATTAAAACCCCCCAAGGATCTACTTATAGATGAAAAAGTTCGGGTTGAAACGACTGAAAAATGACTAGTTGAAGACCTATAACTGGCTTTGGTCGACCGATCGCAGTGGTGTTTGCAACCGGTCTATTTAAGCCCAGCAGGAATGATTTCTAATGATGCTTGCTGACTTAAAATATGCCTTGGGTGACCGGTCGCTCGAGACCTACGACTGGTCTACGGCCGGTCCACAACCGGTCTAATTAACACTAGCACAAGGGATTTCTCAGAAGAACTTGCTGGACTGAAACAAGTCGATTATGATCGGTCGTATGAGTGCTTATGAGCGGTCTTTGGTGACCTACGACCAGTCCTCGATTAGGTTTCAGGATAAGGCGAGTTGAGTAGGGTCGTTTTCTTAGGTCGTTCCTTTGGGGGGTGTGCAGTGTGTAGGCTTTGATTATATGATAGGTAGGGCCCGATCGTTTTTTTTTTTGCTGGGCCCTCCCTGAAGCATCTCGTATATCCTTCCTTTTATATATATTCAGGTGATTTAAAAAATAAATAAATAATAATCTGGGTCCCTAGGCAACCGGTCGTCCAGTCTATGCGACTGGTTGCCAGACCTTGTTTCTTAGCTATAAAGGCTACTTTAAAGCCTATCTTTTGGTGATTTGAAACAAAGCTTATTTCTTTGAATTCCATGGTTTAATTAACACTTAGGCAAGAGAGGTTTAAGCCTGATCAACTTGACCACAAAGCCGTAAATTAAATGACACCGAATTTTCAAGTTTATTAAGCCATTAAACACGATGTTTTGGGATCTTAAGGTCTGTCTAAATGCAACTTACCTTATTCTCTTGATGTAGCTTGAACTTGAGCAAGTGAAGCAGCATCAACTTCAAGTCCTTGGGACTTCAATCTTCAATCACGACTCACAAGACATGACATGAGTAGACATCACAACAATTGGCAAAATACAATGCACTTACAATCTCCCTATTTGTCAATTGCATGATAAAAACATCTAGACTTAAATAAATCATGATCTCTTTACCACGATTCTCCCATAGCTAGAGAAATTACACCCATATAACATGTCTATACAAATATACAATGATCCTTACAAAATGACATGTACTAGACTCAACTCTTGGCTTCAATTTCTCTCCCTCAATACCTGCGCTGAAGAAGACCTGTAAAAATATATATCGAGCTTCTTGGTGGGATATGATTCTCCCTCGTTTTGTCAGTAATTAACAAATGTTAAAATAATAAGCTTTTAAGTGTAGAAAATACTCAATCATGAGACAGTTTAGGAGATATGTAATAATAACTAAGGGGATTGAAGTAATAAACACTATGGTCAAGCAAGATATATAAACTAAGCAATAAACGCAAAGGGCATTCTGTCCAATCAACTAAGATCTGTTGGCTTCCCCAGGTGTAGGGTTGCGATGTAGTAATAATCTTGGTAAAACCGAGGTCGATCCACAGGGACTTGTGTAGGACTTCACAAAACACTTCCAATGGTCTCTACTTAAGAGCTAGCTAAACTAAATTTTAGAGTTGAATGTAGATAGTAATTTTAAACTAAAAGTAAATGTAAATAATGTAAAAGACCACTAGGGGTTCAAGAATCCACTTGTAGCAATCCTTGATGCTTAATTCGCCGTGGTTTCGTAATTACACAACTAGAATTGAAATCAAATCCTATATAGTCGGATGATAGGGCAGTTATAACAAACAATCTGCCATATGTGTGATTTATACATATGATTCCCTCAATTCAAGTTAGGACTTGAGCACACTCAATTGAATAGGTCAATCCTAGTTCCAATAGGTTAAGATCACAATCATAATCATCATTAAACTCTGTCACAAAGCATAACTAGATCATGATTTGAACTTCATTCAAATCATATAACCAATTACACATAATTCAGAAATTCAGAAAAATAGAACTATGGATTTGTAGTTCTCGCATGAGAATCCAAGGTCTAGAGCAGTATTGAATCTGATTCCTCGGAGCGTACATGTCTAGATCCATTCAAAACAATTAAGAATTAAAGTAACTCTTCCAAACATCCATGAGCCGTCATAAGATTAAGAAAAGTACTTAGAAACTTTATTCAAACTTCAAACTATTATTATTCAATGAAAATTCCAACTTGAAACCAATGAAAACGAATTAAAACATCTTAGATTCAATATATGCTTCACCTCTTAGCCTAGCTAAAAGGTTTAGCCGTTTATGATCTAAGGAAACATGAAAACAACTAAGGAAATCATAAAAACTAAAAGAACAAATTGGGAGGAGTTATAGAACTCTGGATCTGACTTCCGCCGCCTCCCACCATGGTAATTCTCTTCTAAGATACCTTAGGAACAAGGTAGAGGAGTCCTTTTATAGATTTCGGGCCCTTGGTGTGAAAAATCTTCGAGAAAACACGCAAAGTTGCGTTTTGTACAGCAGAATTCGGAGCTTGTGGAACAAGCTCTGTTACGCAGATGACCGGTCTGAGCTCATGGACGACCAATCAGAAAAGGCCAAAAACAGTCCAGTGAGTTTTCAGAAATATCCTTCCTGACTTTTGAATTAATCGACCAGTCTAAGTAGTGGACGACCGGTCATGATTGGTCCAGCAAGGTTAGCAGCAGGGGTCCTCTTGTTGAGTGTTCGAACCAGTCGGACGACCGGTCCTGGGCTATGGATGACTGGTCTACAGTACAATCTTCTGCATTTCTTCCTTCTTTCCTTCCCTTTCTCCATTGCTTCTTTCTCCCACCTTTTGGCACTTGGTCTTTTGATCTTCAATTTGTACAGAGTGACCTTTTAAGCATTGAATTGGTGAAGTCCCCTTCTCGTTTCCACAATCACAAAAAATGTATTAGAGTAGTCTTTAAACATGTGAATCATACATAATTAGTGATGTAATGGGGTTAGAATATACACATTTAAGGGCTCAACAAGATCCCCTTTAATTATGTATATCAAAACCAAAGATATCAAATATATAACATAACTCATGAGCCGAAGGGCTATAGCCCAAACCATCCAACCGCCCAATATCAAATTTTCAATAAAAAATAGAGACTCATGAAAAAGATATAACTATTAAGCACAAATACATATGCATCATATATAAAAGCCAAAATGGGCAAGTAACCCAATTATAAGGATACGACATGTGCAAAATACAAACAACAATCCAAATTAGGTTAATAGCCCAACTAAGTACAGATATATCAAATAAGCTCAAATACAATCCAAACACATGCTAAACCAACAAAGATAGTCTTCAATCCGCAATTGTTGTCTTTGGTCAATGCAAAAAGATATAACTGAAACAAGACAGACAAACAACGACTCTGTCTCTAAACATAATCAACTCTCAGTCTGCCAAGCCATGACCCAAATCTGGTGGCGATAGATCTCCATGTGCTAAGCGTTGCCATCTGTCCATACTCCCCTCATAGTCCATCATACGAGTCATGAGAGACTGCTGCTCGACTAATAAATGTGCTTGTCTAAAGCAGCTGGTTCTTTGTTTGACGAAGCTTAGAGATGTAGGCCGGAGGAGCTCCAAACGAAGATGGATAATCCGAGGGAGTAGAAGAGTCTCGCCTCGAGAAAGTGCGCACTTGAGTGCTAAATCTCCCCGATGATATAGTGAATTAGATGTCGGCTCTTGGGATGGATGATGCGAAGGCTCAGAAGCTGGAGGGGGTTATGCATGCTGCTGTGGCTCCTGAGGCTGCCTTGGTTACTACTGTTGTTGCTGCTGCTCCCGTCAACGTTGTTTCTCCTCCTGTGTGTTCTTTATTTTTGTGATCAAGGACTTGTTGATGATAGTAAGCTTGACTAGATTTTCGGAGGGATCAACTAGTCTTATTGACTTAAAAAATTTGCAGATAAGATGGCCAAATGGAAGTCCTGTTAAAAGACCGTCAGAACATAAAATGGCAGAGTGAAGGTCGTTCATGATCCATGATGGGAGATACATTCTATGACCTTGACTGACACGATATAGAGTAGAAATCATGAATTCTGTAAGGTCAACCTTGTTGATCTTGTGAGGGTACACACTCCGAAAGAAAAGATTGTGTAAAATACGTTAATCTTAAGTCATGAGAGAAGCCCATAGAGCGGTACCCTTAATCCATTTCAGATTCTCTCCATTGCAAAGCGTGTGGGTCATTGTGGTTTTGGAGAATAAGTCTGAGAGGTCTTCTTCATCATCAACAGGAATGCCTATAGCCTTAGAGATGGCTTCCAAATCGATCATCCAAACTTCATTATTGAAATGGATTTGAAATGATGGAGGTTCGTCATTTGGATCACGACAACAAGCATAGAATTTTTGGACTACCTCTTTTTTAACAGGGTCCCCCATATGGAGCATAAGTTCCCAACCTATGGCCGACAACAATTGAACAACACGATACGGGGCCAAGTCCACCACTAAAGCGAATTTTTTACAAAGAGCATCCCGATCTTTGAAATTTTCCCAAGTAGAAAGATGGGAAGTATTGAGCTCTCTAGGTTTGGATTTGGAAGGGGATTTGGATTTAGAAGGGGTTTTGGATGTGGATGCTACCCCATTTCCCCTTAAAACAACCTTTTTTGATGTAGGTTGAGATGGTCCCACTTCTTGTTGGGATTTTGAACACCATTCTTTCATTGGAGGAGAGTCATTCCATCTTGAATGGGTGGACATTGGAAAGCTTAACAAGATAGGGAAGACACCCTAGGATTTAAATCACAAGAAGAAGAAACAAAAAGAACCCAAAAACAAACACCCTTACATGACATAAATAGTGATTCAGAAGTAATGGAGATGATGAAATCGATTAATCTTGGTTCAAATCGAAGCTAGGAGACCTTGACAGGCTTAGGAGTAACCAGATGGAGATCTAGGGCACACGAGAAAGGAAGAGAAATAGAAAGGGAATGAATCGAATAAGGCCCTGACCGGATTTTAAAGCAGGTCACTAGACTGTCTGCACACCTCTGGCGACCGGTCGCTAGTGGGCTAGCGACCGGTCGTAGATGTGCAGAAATGCACATTTTGTGCATCTTGAATTTAAGGGGAATGGGTTGGGCCATAACTTGGGTTTGATTCATAATTCTTGCCCAAATAGGTGGGGTTCGGGCTAAAAATAAATAAATAAATAAACCGAGCATGAACTGTTTAACAATCCATCACCACTTGGTCTAAAAGCTCGAGTTGTTAGCGGATGGCATATCAATGTATATCAATGCTCCTTCATAGAAAAATATATTATGGGCGGCATATTTGCTACTTCTGGAATTCTAACACAGTACTTTCCACTTTAATACCATGTTAAATCACCACTTGATTTAAAAGCTCAAGCTGTTAAAGGATGGTGCTTCAATGTATATCAAGGGACTCTAACACTGATGAACAGTTTGATCAGAGTCCATTTATGTGAGAATTACTCCTATACTTTAGAGCATTGTAAAGTATAAGCCTCCTAAAAATTAGGCTCATTTGTGATTCAGGTGGGCTATATCATGAAAAACAATTTGGAGGGTGATTATAGCCTTGTAACAAGGGCTAAAGAATAATTAACCAGAGCCTCTCTGTTCGCACGCCTCAAGTGCAAGGCTTGCGATGTAGTAACAACTCGGTAAGGCCGAGGTCGATCCACAGTAAATTAGGATAAACCAATTCAAACTATTCTAACAACTTTAAATTAAAAAATTTTGACGTTCGATTTTAAAAACTAAGTAAAAACAGTAACTTTTATAAAAATCTGTTAATTAATGGAACTAAGGCCTCAAGGATCCACTTGTAGTAGCTAGTTCCATGTGAATTCATTCATCCAAGTATAAACACAACTAGATTGGAAGTTTTATCTCTTATCTAGTTGGAAGATTAAGCATTCAACACAAATAATCCCACTTAAGTAAGAAAATAAGATTTTAGTTCTAATGAAGTACATAGAATTTAAACATATAGCCTTTGAAGTAACAATCATGCCAAGAGACTATGCTCTAGGGTTACTACAATTCAAATCTAATTAATCCAAACATGACAATCTCAGATAATTGCAAAGAACCCATGTCCAAAGCACATGAACTCTCATAAACATCCAAAAATACCAACTTTATTAAATCTCGAACTTAAATATCCAAACTTTAAGTAAAGGTACTTGAATTAAACAAATTTTTCATGAAAACTAGCTACAAGCTTCACCTCTTAGCCTTAGCTAAGAGGTTCTAACTGAGCATCATCATGCTACAACTAAAGTCAAATGAAAAACTAAATAAAAACAGGAAAAAGTAGAAAAATCCAAAGTCAGCGGAGTTATGGATGCTCCACAATGCTCTCCTTCACTTCCCATGACCTCCAATCTCTTCTAGAATATCTTAGGAACAAACCCTAGGTGTCCTTTTATAGGTTTGATGCTCTACTACATGGAAGATTTCATAATTGTGTAAGGAATATTGCACTTCTGCATGAAATTTCGAAGCTTGAAGAACAAGCTTTTTTTACGTGGCCGACCAGTCGGATGACCGGTCAGAGACTCTGGCCGACCGGTTCGTCGACCGGTCATCGACCCTCTGTTTTGGTCTAGTGAGTTTCTTTTAAAAAATCTCCGACGCTCTATGAAATATGACTGGTCGGACTGGTCGGTATTATTGGTCCAGAAAGCTTAGCTGCAAAAGAGCCTTTGATTTGAATTTCCGACCGATCAAACGACTGGTCGTGGGTCATGGCCGACCGGCCGAGAGTGCAATTTTCTGCAACTTTTTTTTTTTTTCTCTTTCTCCCTTGCATCCTTCTTCCACCTTTTGTCACTTGTCCTTTTGATCTTAAATGTATACAAAGTGACTTATTAGGCATTGAATTAATGAAGTCTCTCTCTCTCAATTCTATAATCTCAAAATATGTATTTGAACAGTCTTTTAAACATGCAAACCATGCATAATGTGTGATGAACTGTGGTTAGAATATGCACAATTCAAAGCTCAACACTCTCCATCCACACATCTTCAAGTCCAAGGATTTAATGAAGTTAGTACAACCACTTGCCTATTTTAGTACAGGCATGATGTTCTCCCATCTAGATGGTTGCACATGATCCGGACACTGCAATTGACCAAAGGTCCTAAACAAGGAATCATTCATGGTATACCCTCACACTTACGTACATAGGGGACTGAGGCAAATCGATACTAAGTTGGCCCGATGGTGGAGATTGTTCATTCTGACACCAAATTATTCCCATCACATGAGATGGCCATTCTATAAATATGTCACCAGTATGTCCTCTAACCTATATAGTCTTGGCCACGGGCAATGAAATCCATGGACCGCTGCTCTCCCTAGGCTAACTTGTCGTTAAATAAAGTTCTTGTTTCTTTAAATAAAGTTTGAGGGGCTCAGCTCCCCTTTCATTTAGAGAAAAAAAAAAAAACACTAGTCGTTGTGTCCATTCTCAGGTGCTTAAATAATCCGAGATTACCTTATTAAACCCATATGAATAAACATGCTCCATTCCAAAAATTAATTAAGACAAAATAAATGCACCATGTCACTAATCAAGGTCAAAACAAATATAGAGCACAACCCTGACAACAAATATATGTATCAAAATTTTTATTCGACTAATTTTGATGTGAATTAGCTTGAATGTCTATACTAAAGACCATTGATTAAATGATTCATATTTGACGTATAAGTTCAAATGGGTGTGATGTTTGCATGATAGCTCATGAAATTTGCACTCAACAAGATGAGTAGTCTAAACAATGGATTTGACTAAGTGATCCAGTGCAATAGGACCACGATAACTTTTATTTTTCTCAAAGCACTGGAGCATCTCTCTATATTATAACAATATCCATGTTGATGGTACACTTATCCGGGCAGATTCAAAGGCACTGCTCTTATTTTAACGAATAACTTTGGAAATTTACAAAGTTGACCATCCAATGTAACAGTTTCAATCCACTAATATCTCATTAGAAGCTGTATTAGCTCCCTCAAACCTGTGCGAGCTGTTGGATATTCATCGGAGTGCATATGAGGGTGGACAGGTTGAAGCATCCGATGCCGATCAAGGCATTTACGGCTTGAGTCGGGTGGTATGCATCCCAAAAGATATGCTGGTCCCTGTCCTGGCATGGTGGTTGATCGGGAGCGCAAGATTTGGTTCCATTATGGTCGCTGACGATACAGCACGGTATGTTCGTGTAATTGAAACCTAGCACAATCAACATGGGCCGATCACTTATCAGTCTGTAGATTTATCAGTGTGGAAGTCATATGGACCACTACATGCAGTGTGGGGCATCATATCCATACACCAAGTGGGCCCCACCATGTAGAAGACCTGACCCAAGAAACAAGTTATCCTTCAGAATACTTACCAACCTGACTGAATTCAATGTACATATTGGCCCACCTGATTTTCATAAGCCAGGTCATATAAATGATGGACACACTTGATACACGGCTGAGATGTTCCTCATGGTTAGCACATGTGGCTCCCTATAGTGGCACATGTGGTGTTAGCATTGTTGGCCGCCCAACGTGTATCTCAGGACCGTGTAAATCACATCGAGTTTGTCGATATGCAGAACCTCTTAGAAACTTTAATTAGATATAATTGAGAGATTAGGGTTTCCCCTCTCTCTTCTCTTTATTTATATTAATAAAATATGATAAAAATGTATGGTAGCCTGTGAGACTACGAACTCAATTGATGATCATCCATATGCCAAACAATGGCATACTTACGCTCGATACAACTTACCATTGAAAAGATTGAAAGCTTCGATTGGACACGTCCGATATGTGCACATTCATGGATGTAACCAACGAGAACATGATCGCTCTTAGCCAGATCAAATAGTTGAATGTTTGTAAATCTTGAGTAGTTTTTTTTTTTTTTTTTTGGGAAGACAATGCAGCATAGATGGTTACATTTTGGTTCAATTCCAAAAACAAGCTTTCTTTTAAGCTGTTTGCTAAAATTCGTGTCTCATGCCGTTATCTATTTAATACCAAATACCCAATAAACACCCTCCATAGCAAAACATAACATGCTTTTCTCTCTCTCTCTCTCTCTCTCTCTATGCTAGGCATCGCAAACTAGCCCCCACTCTCACGGACGCGGATTGGCTAATGACCTCAACACCAGCCCCGGGCTGGTATCAAAGTTGTGCAGGTCCCACCATGATGTATGTGTTTTATCCACGTTGTCCATCCATTTTTTATACCTCATTTTAGGCCATGGACCCATAAATGAGGCAGATCCAAATCTCAGGTGGACCACACCACAGGAAACAGTGGAAATTGAATTCTCACCGTTGAAAACTTCTTGGAGGCCACAGAAGTTTTGGAACAAGCTGATATTTGTGTTTTCACTTCATCCAGGTATGTGTAACCTTATCAACAGGTTGGATGGGAAATAAACATCACGGTGGGCCCTGGGAAGTTTTAAGGGTACGTTCAATCAACATTGTATTGCTGTGGTGTGGTCCACCTGAGATTTGGATCTGCCTCATTTTTGGGCCATGACTTAAAATGAGGTGGAAAAATGGATGGACAGCGTGGATAAACACATACATCATGGTGGGGCCACACAGCTTTGACACCAGCCCCGAGGCTGGTGTTGGGGTCACTAGCCAATCCGCGTCCCTCTCTCCCTCCCTCGCTCCCTCCCATGATCTCGCAGGCTCCCTCACACCATCCAAAATCATCTCGCCAGGCCTATATCAAGGTGGGGTCGACAGGTCAAGTCGCTGGTTCTAGACCCCACCCACTTCGGACTCAGATTGCGTGTTGTGCCAAACACCACCAACCTCTATGGTGATATACTATGGGCCCATGTTATACGTGTTATATATCCACACGGTCCATCCATTTTAGGAGACCATTTTAGGGCTTAAACCCAAAAATTAGGCAGATTTAAAGCTCAATTGGACCACACCACAGAAAATAGTGGGAACAATCATGCCCACCGTTGAAACCTTCCTAGGGCCACCATGATGTGTGTGTGTTTTTTTTTTTTGCCATCCAACCTATGCACGAGGTCTCACAGACAAGGATGAAGCGGAAATACAAATATCAGCTTGATCCAAAGCTTCTTTGGCCCCAAGAAGTTTTCAATGGTAGGCTTTATTGTCTTATTGCTTTATGTGGTGTGAATCCATTTGTGATATGGATCTACCTCAATTTTTGTCTCATGCTCTAAAATGATCTCAAGAAAAGGTTGGACGGTGTGGATACAACACGTACATTATGGTGGGGCCACAACAGTTTCCCACATTAACAGACCATGGAGGTTGGTGGGGTGTGGCACAATATGCAATCCGCTTCTAGTTCCACCTAGGGCTGCACATCTGCCCAGTTAACCCGCCCGACCCAACCCAGTAGAAACCCAATCCATCCTGACCCGGTTGAGAAAATGGTCCGGTCCCAGGTGGATGCGGCTGGATCGTTTTTAATTTAGGTACGGTTTAGGGTACATGCCAAACTTGCCTGACCCGACCCGTACCCCTACCCATGTATACCTGACCCGTTTTGCCCGACTTGAACCGCCCCGTTTATACTAGTTTATTGCTTTTAGAAATATCTGTATGACATTATCAATAGGTTGAATGGTCAATAAACATTAAGGTGGACTCTAGAATCTTTTAATGGTGGGAGTTCAATGACCACTGATTTTTATGGTGTGGTCTACCTAAAGCTTCTATATGCTTCCTTTTTGGGACCATGTCCTATAATAATCTGGAAACATAGATGGACGGCATGGATTTATAATATATACATCGAGGTGAGCCTCATGGTCAGGGTCTCACCCACATGGCTGCTTAGGGAGTCTCATCACTCTCACCCAAGCTGCCCTCATCTCACACTCACATGGAGCAGATTAGGTGACATCCGGGGTCCACCAAGGTGGGTGGCCCTTGACTATGTGTCTTAAATTCACACCGTCCAACTATTTTGAAAGATCATTTTAGGATATGATACAAAAAATGAAGTTGACTCAAATCTTAGGTGGACCACACCATAGAAACATAGTCCTAACCCGACCCGACCCGATTTAGCATATAGGGTATGGTGGGGTTACGATTGAACTTTTTACAAGTAGGGTAGGGTTAGGGGTGGGTTAGCCCAACCCGATCAAGTTCAAACCGAAACTTGGACCTTTAAAATATATTTAGGTTTGGTCCAGGGTTGGGCCAACCCGACCCTAACCTGACCTGTGTGCAGGCCTAGTTCCACCCGCATCCTTGGTTCGTTGCGAGGCAGATTTCCCACCGAAGCCTTTTTCAGGAAGTTCCTGGCCTATGATGTTAGGTGGGCCCATTGTGATGTTTGTTAGAAATATACACCGTTGATCCATTTTGAGAGTCCATTTTAGGACATGCCACCAAAAATGAGGAGGATCCAAAACTCAAGTGGGCCGCACGAGAAGAAACGGTGAGGATTCAGTGACCACCGTTTGAAACATTTGTATGGCCACAAATGTCAGGCTCAGTTTTCAGTGTTTTCATTTCATCACAGTGGGAATGACCTTATAAACCCGTTGGATGGCATATAAACATCAAGGTGAATCCTAGGAATGTTCCAACAGTGGGAAACTTTCCCCGATTTTTCCTTTCATATGGCCGCATTGAGTTTTGGATTTCCTGAATTTTTCCTCTTGTATAATAAAATGATATAGAAAAATGGATGGAGGGTGTGAATTTGTTAAAACATCACAATACTGGCCCCACCTAGCATCCCAACGTAGGAACTTACTACGAAGGCTTTGGCAGTAAATCAGCATTCATCCCGTATTTCCTGCAAAGCCTAGTTTGTTCCGCTGGGAAGTTAGGTGGGGCCACCATGATGTCTGTGAGTAATCCATCCCGTACATCTGTTTTGAGAGATCATTTTAGGAATTGAAATAAAAAATGAGCCAAATCTAAGACTCAAGTGGGCCACACAAGAGGGAAAACTAGGAATGAAATGCCTTCCATTGAAACCTTCCTAGTCTCCACCTTGATTTTTATATGCCATCCAAATCGTTTACAACATCATTCCCATTGGGATGAACTGAAAACACAAAAAAATAATCCTAATATGAAACTCTTGTGGCCATACAAATGTTTCAATAATGGTTGTTCAATCCCACTGTTTCCTCTCGTGTGGCCCAAATCAGTTGTAGATCTGGCTCATTTTTTGTCGCCTATCATAAAATGAACTTGAAAAACATATGAATAGGGTGGATTTCTCATAATTATCATGGTGGGCCCACCTACCTTCTTTGTCCACAAACTTAGGGTGAAAGGAGCTGATTCCAAGCCCCCGCAAGAACAAAAAGTCCAAAAGGTAATTAATGTCTTTCGAAAGGCAACAAACTGAGTTTCATAAAAGCGGTGAGTCAAAGTCTAATTATGTAGCTTTTTGACTGTATTATGAAACTGAGTTTCATATCCACACTGCTTATCCACTTTTAGAATTCAACCAAAATGCAAGCTCTTGTGTGACATTGCCTCTTCTTTTTTTTCTTTTTTTTCTTTTTTTTTTTTTGTTAAAGTTTTTTTTCCACTGTTAGTACACACACCCACTGTTAGTCACCCTGCAATGTTAGCCACCCCCACATTGGGAAGAGATACCTAGATTTTAGTGTTGAGAGAAGGTAAATTATCTTCACTCAGTCTTCCACTGTCCCAAAGGTGTGGGTGTCACTTGTAAATCTCTCCACCATCTTTGCCTACATTATTGGATTCTGTGTACTGAGTAGAAACACAACAAGAACCAAGTAGAAACTTGTTGTGTTTTTACTTGGTTCACATAACCGGATTATGTAGGCAAAGATGGTAGAGAGATTTACATTTGAACTGTCTCTAGCATTAGGGTTGAAAGACGAGCGGGTTCAACCCAACCGACCCGACATTGGGTAAGGCTCGGGCAAGATGGTTCGGGTTCGGGTTGTAAAAACACTAACCCGATGAAGCTTGGGTCGGGCTTGGGTTGAGGTCTCGGGCTGCCCGACCAGATTCGAACCCGATTTATATATAGGTTATTTTTAAATTATAATTTTATTTTGCTTTAGTTGTGGTCCACTAAAGATTTGGATATGCTCAATTTTTTGGATAACATTATTAAATGATATGAAAAAAATGGATAAGCGGTGTGGATATGAATACATTCATCAAGATGGGCCCACCAAAGGCCTCACCAAATCTGTATCTGCATAAGTTTCTTTTTGCAAGAAATCCACATCCAACTCTCCACTGATTCTGCTTCCAGATGAAAATTGAATTGCCTACTGTTATTGTACCGAGTAAACTATGTTGCACCCACTATGAATGCATGTGTTCTATCCACGCCGTCCATCCATAGTTACAGCTCATTTTAGCAGTTGAGCCTAAAATTGAAATATATTCAAAGCTCAAGTGGACCACGCCACGGGAACACAATGGGAATAATGGTTTCCACCTTTGAAACCTCCCCATGCCCCCACAGTGATATTTCTTTGTCATCCAAACTTTTCATAAGATCACATAGACATGGATGAAGGGAATACACAAATATATCAACTTGATCAAAAGCTAGCCCCCAAGAATTTTTCAATGAGAGACATCCAGTTTACACTTTTCATGTGGTGTGGCCCACTTGAGATTTCACTATGCTTCATTTTTTGTCTCCAGCCCTAAAATTATATGTTTTGATAGATGGACGGAGTGGATAAAATACTTAAATCATGGTGGGCCCTTGAGAGCTTACTTAGTACGCTTAGTGTACTTACTAGGCAATCGGATTCCCTTCCTGCCTCCGGAGAACACTGTCCATATCAAATGAATTGACTTCACCAAGTTTCGTGGCCCCACCAGAATATATGTGTTGTATCAACACCGTCCATCCACTTGGAAAGATCATTTTAGAGCATGAACCAAAAAATGAAGGAGATCAAGCTTAAGTAGACCCCACCATCGAAAACAATGGGGGATTAAACTCCTACCATTAAAAACTTCTTGGGACCACATAAGTTTTTCAATCAAGCTGATATTGGTTTTTTCCCTTCCTCCATGTCTGTGTTAACTATGTATCAACCCGGCCAACCTGGCCAACCCGATCGAACCCGCTTGGGTTGGGCTTGGGTTGAGAATTCCCAACCCGAGGTTGGGTTGGGTTGGGTTAGGGTTGAGGTATAGAACCTTTGGTTGGGTTAGGGTTGATCACCAACCGGGCCCAACCTGCCCGACTTTCATCCCTATCTAGCATTAGATCTGGCTATAAGTGAGATCAATGCACTATCTTATTTGAGCAATGAGATTCAATCTCAGCCCTCCATTTCATCCGCTGTAGATTGAATCTTGCAAGCGTAGATCACCGTTAACGACCTTTTTAATGCCATGGCCATAACAACCATCCCTACCCATCAAATATAGGTGTTTCGGAATCTCACCAAAATAGGAAGGAACGTGGTAGATGAAGTAGCCAGGCTGGAAAACCCGACCCTGAATGAAAATCGATCCTTTGAGGAGGAATTTCAGTTCCTTCAGTAGAAGTACTTCTAGCTGTTGATTATATGTCTTGATGAGCTGATTTACTTCTTCGTCGCAATCTGTCCTAACATCTAATGCATTTGTTATGCTCGGCATACACCCGATTATGCCAATCTCAAATACAACGATCTTCCTTGCTCCAAGTTTATACAGTCTCTGAGAATTACATCAGAATAAAAAATTAAAAATAAAATAAAAAAGAAGATGATAAAAGGTGATTTCTATAATGGGTAAGAACAAATCTATGGTTGGCTTGGCCGTCGAGATCACCGGACCCAAAAATCAGGCTGAATCACTTGTTGTGTAGGCCATGCCGTCCAGATGATAGGATGGCCAAAATGGTCTGGCTCAGTGTATAGCTTTGGCTCACCTAATGAGTGGATCAGCCATTTTCTGGGGCTCGAGATTTTGATGGTGAGTCCCACCATTCACATGGGTTGGATGTCACACAGAGGTGATACTTTTTGGAGAGAGACGGTGTTGTATGCTTGGCATACTGATACAGCTAGCCGGCTGTATAGTGGTCAATTCTCATGGAAAATGTTGTTATGTTTATGGAATTTCTCACAAGCTCCACTTTTCTTGTTTGTGGGATCGACTACAAACCTTTCTACATTAAGCTCAAGGTACAAATTGATGTGTGGGGCCCACCATAATGTTTTAATGTCTATCCATCATTTATTTTTCTACTAGTTTACTTGGCTCCTAAAAATCAAGCTATTCCAAAACTCAGGTGGTCCACACCACAGGGAATAGATGCGATGGGGACGTCCCTCATTAAACACATTCCAGATTGTATGTGGGTCCTAATTTCTTTCATACATTTACAGATCCATTTAGAAGATGCATGCTAATGGGATGATAAAAATCAGGCCATTCCAAAACTCATGTTTGCTATGTTGGTGATGACATCACGTACGGTGGGCCTCACACATCAATTTGCATCTAAATCTCAATGTACAAATGTTTGTATTGGATCCGGCCTCTTCTTGCTTTCCCAAGATTGCACTCATCTTGATGGGCTGTAAGAGCATCATATGGCAAGTTCAATTCAGGGCATGGTATGGCATCATTTGTCATTGTGCCTGCTTTTAGTGATTTACGTTCATCATATGATGGGCCCCATTGTCGGTGGATATGCCCTAGAGGTTTTTCCCATCAGAGGATCGTACCATCCAATTGAGCCTCTTCAACTTTTGACTGTTGGTTGTACTTCATTAGATGGATGGGATCATCAGATCACCGAGGTATAAGAGCATGGTCCATCAGAGAATAAGACAACCAAATGAGCCGCATTGAATCCGAACATGTATACCCAAAATGATTAATCTGGTTCCTCTATAAATGATTCACTTAAATATGAAAAGTTATTCACTTAGGTATAAAAGTTTCTCTTCTGCCATCTATTGGAGTCTTCAAAGGATGTGCAAAACAGAGCCCACTGACCGGTCGGTTAATGGACATTTTAACACAGCAAACTCTGGACACTTTTCTGGGAGCCTTAGATCGATCGGCCGATCAATCTGCAGGGAACTTAGTTGAGGTAGCAAGACCGTTTTTTAAAGGCAAACTCTCTAGACTGTTTTTACACTATGTGCAACTGGTCGGCGATAGGTTGCGACCAATCGTCAGGTGCGTCGGTGTAGTGTATGGTTACACTGTTTTACATAACAAGTTTCTAATTTGGGTTGGATGCCTATATAAACACCTCTAATTCATCTTAGATGTATTCTAATCAATACCAAGGAATCTTATTACGAGTTTAGGGCTTGGGAGATGATTGTGAGGTTTGAGAGTGCTTTGTTCATCTTTGGGATTTACTTGAGGGTAGATTAACTTTGTAGTCATCTGGAATTTATAATGAAGGTGTTGCTTTGTGCCGTAGTTTTTTTCGGCAAGGATTTTCCACGTAAAAATGGATTGTCTTTGCTTTGATTTCTTGTGTGGTGTGTGCTGATTGTTTGAATCTCTTCAATGCTTTCGCTGATCGAATTTACAACACTATCCACCTTACTTATTTCCCTCGTTCACCTGCTTATACCCGAGGGGACCCACAATATTTTGTATAATATCCATCCAACCTATGCATTAAGTGCGTCCCAATATGATGATTGGATGCTCTAAAAATTGAGCATATCTAATCATTAGGTGAGCCACAAACACTTGACAACTATTCAAAAACCTCCAAATTCGATGTGGTCACCCATATTATGATTGGATCAGCCTGATCTTTGGGGGAATCTGAATTTCGAGGTGAGATGTTCCTTATACATATAGGTTGAATACTACACACACCATAGTGGGTCGATGTGATTTGTGACTCACATCCAACTTATCCAACATATGCACACCAACATTATTACTAGACAAACCAAAAATACAATGGATCCAATCATAAAGTGGGCAAATACACCATTCAAAATATTTCAATTTAAGTGTAGCCCATATGATGATTTGATTGACCTTCAAAATATTCCAATTTAAGTGTAGCCCATATGATGATTTGATTGACCTCAAATTCAATTAGTAGCCATATGATTTGATTGACCTGATGTTTTGTTGATGTTGGTGTGGTGCGTGTGTTGTTGGATGTCATGAACGAACCACGAGGGCCCAATTTGACTACTTAAAAATAAAAGAAATTAATTAGGGCATTTTGCAATTTCATCCCTTGGAAAGAAGCTCCAGCAGTTTCTAATAAAAGAGGGGCATTGTTTGGTAAAATATAGATTTCTCTAAAATTTTGTGCTAAAAATCCCAAAATTATATGGTACATATATAAGTAAGATTAAAAGGCAACACGTCAATTAAAATGAGCAAAGCATTCTATGTGCATTAGTCATAATGTTTAGTGGTAATCAAAATTGTGGGTCTATTATCATTTAGCTCTTTTAAACCCATCATTTGCGTGTAATCTATATATAAATTGATTCGACACTTTCATTCAATCCTATCAACATAGGATAGGATGACAACCAATCACCATATCTAAATTATCCTCAAAGTTTTATTTTTTAATTTTTTAATAAGTGTACTTTGTTGCTTTATGAAAAAAAAAGGGTTTAACTTGATTTGCTTGACAAATGAGGATTTTCTTTAACAATGTTTTAACATGGACCGCGTTTTAAATGATAAGGTTTGGTTTGGATGTAGTTAAAGTAATTTTGTGAAATTTTATTTTTGTATTTTAATCGTAGTGTGTGTGTGTGTGTTTATATATATATATATATATATATATATATATATATATATATATATATATATATATATATATATATATATACACGTTTTGATGCAATTAAATAAAAACGTTTGGTGCAACCAAACACATCCTAAAATTGTACATTTCTGTTTTAAAAAATATAAAGTTCCAAATGGAGTTTTGCTAACTATGGTCCAACACATAATTCATGGGATAGGAACATGTGAAACAAAAATCGTACAGAGAAATAATCCTATGCGCCCAAATTTTAGCCATCTTACAACCATCGATTTTCTATGCAATAAATGAGAGCCTGGGATAGTTTGATCACAGTCATTTTTTAAATCACAAGCAACCTGATGGGCCCACAAATGAATGGTTTCAGTAGTTGATTGGACCTATCATCCAAATTGATCATTCGTTTTATAGGCTACAAAACAAATGGTTGAAATTATCCTACCCATGTGATTTTTCTCCATGTTTGATGATGCATGCATTATTGCCACTGGGCATTTTAGATTATTGATTGGATTATCCACGTATCCCAATGAAACTAGGGACCTTGGATCATAGATCTTTAGATTTAAAGAGATATTCATGGTTTCAGTCAGTTTTACCTTCAAATGTTGAGATAATTGATCCACCAAGAATCTAGCAAATCTTCGAGAAGAATATTTGCTAGTATTATAGTAATCAGGCTGTAGATAGTTGTTGACGTAGTCATTGCTTCCAACCGAGACTATGAAAATGGACTTAGATAAGTGCTCCAAAAGGGCTTGAGGCCCGTTGAAATTTTGTGGAAGGTCTTTTTCAACAGTGCTTTGGAAGTAATCAATCTGTTCCCCCAGCCAAATACACTTTCCCTGCACAAACCAACTTAGTCGGAAAAATATTAAGAAACCAGGTGATGAACCAGTGCACATGTGTGCTAACATAGCAAAGAGATTCATGCAAGATCCAAGTTGTTTAGTGGATTGCCCCATTTCATATGCGTCTTGGTGTAAAATCAGATGACAGAACATCTACTATACCCTTTCCTTCTATATTATTCCATTAAACACACAAAAATTCTATACTTATCCACGCAATTATTACTCATCATCCATTAAGGCTAAGATAGTAGCAAGTCGTATGCATATCTAGATGAAGTTGGAGTAGGACCCCATTTATCATTGTGAAACAGGTGAAAAACAGTCCTCCCACTATTTACTGAGTAGAAAAAGCAAATCTAACACTATTATTTAATGAACTAATGTAATTTACGATTATTGAAATGTAACATGTAACGTGGGTATCTTATTCAGTAATGAACCGGAATGGAATATATAATCTAATGTCTGTGCATTGGGATGCTACAATTGGAATGTGATATATGTTTCTTATTCATAATGAATCAGAATGAAACTAAGAATTTAATGCCTGTGCATTTGGATGACCAAGTCTCAGATGCCCCATGCGTTGAACTTTTTTAGAAGAAGAATAATCAGAATTAGAAGGAGAAAACATGTAAGCAACATGTATGTCCTACTTACATGGAAGGGCCTGTAGCTAAGCTGGTTGAGTCTAAGTTTATCAACTAGCTGGTCTCAGGTTCAAAACACACCAGCAGCATGCACGTCCTAGCATATCGAACTCCAAGTCAAATAGGAGGCCCAGCCTAAGCCCTATGTTTTAGGGAAAATTGGAGTTGATTGTACAAAACAGACAATGACAGACGATTAATGAGACAAACATCTTTCGATACTGCCTCTGTCCAAAATGTACGGAGAATCTGCGAATTACTTACGAGGGTCTGAATCATTTCCAAAATGTATTGATACCCCGATTTTTTAAGTAGTCTTAAAAATCATGGGAAAAGTACTTCTACTCTAATTCAAGTTGCATAGTTTTATCTTTGTACCGAATTGAGTTTCAGTGATCGATGAAAACGTTTGAAAATGAGATAATACTTTAGACTTATATGGCATAAAATATATCCAAGTATAATGATTACAATCATTAATAATAATAATAATAATTTGTATCTATATCTAGATAAAGTTAGAGCGGGACTCTGTGCATAGATTTGAATTACGAAATTGACAAGGCCATCATCCGGATTCTTTAAACTTTACATTGATAGATCTTTGCATGGTAATCCAGAGCCTGATAGAGGTAGTGGATATTGTAGAGATCACATCGGCAATCTTATTTTCACATTTCATCACTTTAATGGTGAAATCTCTACCAATTTCATGGAACCGAGAGTGATTGACGATGATCTAAATTGCTTTTCGAATGAGCTTGAAGAATGAAATTGTTAAAAGTGACTAAAAAATCAAACTCGATGGTCTGGTGTAAGGTTCTAGTATTCTGTGGAATATTTGGCATGTGTGGGGGGAAATTTAAATAATGGCTATGAAAACAAGTGTGAATTTTTCCCATATTCTTAAAGAAGACAACAAAATGGTGATTTACCTGTAAATTTAAGTGTGCAATATTCGACTTGAGCAAATTTTCAGTGGCAGATCTTCCCAAGAAAGCTCGAAGTAAATTCTATTTAGATAAAGTTAGTTTAGTCAATTAAGAATTTCCTGACGTGCATGGTTTTGTTATCTTTGTATAGTTTCTGTTTGATGGGTAAGGTAGGGCCCTCCTGTGGCTAGGTGTAAATCTCTGTCTTAATATAGATAATCTGTGACGGCACTAAACCGCCTTCACCTAAAAATAAATAAAAAATCTTCAGTGGTTTTTTATATTGTTAGTGTTACAGGTGGAGCCTATATTAGCTGTTGTAGGTTTCTTGCGTCTATATATTCCAAGTGAAGAGCTTTTGATAGCATACGTGCAAACCTCAGGCAACAAATAAGGGTTTTATAATGTGAGGTGTACCAGAGTTTCAATGCAGGCCTAGTTCTACATAGGACGGCAAATTTGCCGACCCCATAGACCGTCCATTCATTTGGTGCTACCCACTATGAGCACGTCATATAACAAAAGCCAGGTTAGTACATTAATTATTAAGTACAGTCTCTCCCATTGAGGGAACGATGACCGGAAAGATCTGGAAAGCTGTTGGCTCCGGCCATAAGGGGAAAAGTGATTTCAGCCTCTTCGTAGGCAATTTACCATTTGAATGCTCGCCAGATGATATTGGGGGGATTTTCAGCAAATACGGAAAAGTAACGGATGTCTTCGTGCCCCTAAATGCCTCCTACAAACCCAGAGGATTCGCATTCGTTCGATTCCTATATGCGGAAGATGCGCACAAAGCCAAAGGGGTTCTCGATGGAAAACGCATTGCTGGGAGGATAGTCTCTGTCAAGGATGCTAGACCCAGGAGCCCATCTGAATCAAAACCCATTAGATTAGAACAGAGTCAAGCCTCAAAGCAGGGCCCAGCTTCAGCTCCTATTCTGTCCCGATCTTTTGCTGAAGCAACTAAGGGGATAAGGAAGGAAGTGGAGCAAGGGAAGACCTCGTCGCAGATTTCGGTTGGAGATGGTGACGACGACTTCACCACTTGGGCAGATGAAGCTGCAGTCCTTAATAAGATGAGGGATTTGGAGCTAGCCATAGTGGCCACAGCTTCCGAGGCAGACCTATCCATCCTCAGGTTGACCGACAATCTCAGATCTTCAAGGTTCGTTTCGGCAGCGTTGGATCTGGCGAGAGTGTTGCCGACCAAATTCCTAATAGTTTTCAAGACGAGGCTGGACCTAGTAGATTTCTGTGCAGATGCGGCCCTCCACCGAAAGATGGGGATTCAGGACCTGGCTCCATGGAAACCAAGAACTGTATTGGGAGAGGATGGCATTTGGTTGAGACTCTTTGGCATCCCGGCGCATGCGTGGATGGAATCGATGATAGTGGATCTCGCCAACTACTTTGGATCGGTGGTTAAGGTCGACGGTTATGCGAGATATGGCATTTTCCAGGTGTTTTCTAGAGTTAAAGTGGTGCTCAAACCGGGGGCGAATATAAAAAGAGTCCTGAAATTGATGGTCAATGGTGACGCATTTGCAATTTTTGCGGAGGTTGAACCGATCTCTGTGGAGGTTGGGCAGTCTGGAGGAAATTCATTTAACTCTAGGAGGCAGGGAAGTCTACATAATACGAAGGATTGGGTGGAGAAGAACTTTTTCAGAAAATCTGAAGTATCCCATCTTCGCACTCAAGGTGTTTGTGATTATGCAGCTGTGCAAGGAGCTTGTGATCCAGTTCAAGACAATAGCGACTATGCCCAGGTTCAAGAAGTTTGTGTTCTGGATCCACCTATAAATGCTTGTGAATATGCCCCTGGGCAGGTTGTCACAGTTATGGACCCCAGTTCAGGTAGTGATTCCCCTCAGGATGCTTGTGAGAACATCCCAGTGCAGGTAATGTGCGGTCGGAATTCAATTCTAGAGCATGGTGATAATGCTCCATCGCCGGAATTCAATTCATCGCCGGTTGCCAGAACCATAGACCCAGTTCATGATGGATGTGGTAATGCTCGAGAGGAGGATGGTGGCATCACTATTCCACTCAAGAAGCCTATGCGAATGATCCAGCTCAAGGAGCTAGTGGGAATGCTCTATTTAAAACAGCCCGTGTAGATGCCCCAGTTCTGGAAGAAGGTGATTATTACCCAATGCAAGATAACCAAGGTATGATTGCTGTGCAATCCAAGCTGGCTTACCAAGAGATAGTCATGCCAGAGGAGCTGCAAGTGGAGGTCTGTAACATGGCTCAGGCGAATATAATGCTTCCAGGTCCTCACCAAGATGACTCAAATAACCTCCTCAGGATGAGGTTGGATGTGGCTCAACCACTGCCCTCTCCTCATAAGAATATTGCCGAGGAAGCCAGAAAGCTGCAGCAATGGGAGGCTACAGTTTCAGACGTTCATCTTTTGTTTCAGTCAGATAACCTGTTGGGACAGAAAGCGAGTTCGGAGATGGAGCAACCCCTCATCAATAAGCAGAGGTCATTGTCCTTAGGATGCAGTCCATTGGGACTTGGGAAGGAATGGGTGGTCATGAATGAATGTCCCCCACAGGGTCCTCGCTTTGCGGAGGACTCCAACCACCCATCCTTGGAGGACACCCTGCTGGCGGAAAAGTGCCTAGGAGGCGACTTGCAACCTGCACAGGAGGCGCTAAGACCTGGGCTAACTCTAGCTGTTGACCTCTCTCCTTTCTTTGCTGATAGGTACTTATCGAAGGAACTCAGTACAAGTGTTGAATTGGGCAGGACAGGTGATAAAGTCATTCAATGCACCTCTATGACCCAGGAGAGTAGCAATGCCAGCCAGAACGAGGAAGATCTCAACGCAGATTCTGTTCGTTGTACCAATGAAGTGAGGGTAGCTCTAACACCAGAGGGGGTGGCTCCAATAGTTGACAGGATGGAGGTTAATGAGGAATCCAGAACACAGCTCGGAAACGGTGACATCGGTAAGAAGGTAGGCACCATGAAGAATAGAATATATAACACGGGGGTGAGGTGTGA
Organism: Liriodendron chinense; assembly: GCA_003013855.2. Lineage (NCBI taxonomy): Eukaryota > Viridiplantae > Streptophyta > Magnoliopsida > Magnoliales > Magnoliaceae > Liriodendron > Liriodendron chinense. Next base: position 2,425,974 of record ML058370.1, on the reverse strand, counting down.
AAGGTTGTCTAGACTCAAACGTAGGGCTGTGAATTCAGGTTGTGTTACGGATGGATAACATCCTTGTGTGGAACGCTCGTGGAGTAGGAAATGACCCGACAATCAAGAAGATTAAGCGCTATGCGAGGGAGTATAAGCCTGGGATTGTGGTCATCATTGAACCCATGCTTAGAGATAGTAAAAGAGTTCGAACGGGTCTGAAAATTGGCTTTCACTCTTCGATATCTAATGATCGCGAGGGTGGAAAGATTTGGGTTTTCTTTGAAAGCCCCCAGCAGGTGGATTTTGTTTTTGCCTCTAGCCAAATGGTTACTTTGAAGGTGGCAAATCAGGGTACCAACAGCAAAGTGCTGATTTCTCTAGTTTATGTTAAATGCTCTGCCACTCGACGCAGGTACCTGTGGCAAGATATTCTCGACCTGGCTAGTATCACTCAGGAACCTTGGGCTCTCAGCAGGGATTTTAATGAAGTGGTTAACCAGTCAGAAAGATTGGGTGGCAGCAATCATGAAAGGGCAGGTTCGTCTGAATTTGTTGCAGCCATTAACCAAGCGGCTTTATTTGATGCTGGTTTTGTTGGGAACAAATTCACATGGTGTAACAACCAGGGTGGTACAAGGCATGCTTGGGCGAGATTAGACCGAACTCTTTGCAATGCAGAATGGCTTCACGTCTTTCCTACTTTTAAGGTGACTCATCTGCCTCATTTACAATCTGATCATTCCCCTATGCTCTTGTCCTTTCCGCCTGTAGAGCCTTCTTTTCCCAAACCTTTTCGTTTTCAGAGAATGTGGATCATGCATGACTCTTTCCTCCCCTTTGTCAAGTCAGCATGGGATTCTATGGAGGTGGCCAGCTTCTCCAATCCTATGTTTTCTCTGTCAGTCAAATTAAAATCCTTGAAACAGATGCTTAAAGATTGGAACAGGAATGTTTTTGGGAACCTCTTCAATCAAATTAAACAGGCAGAATTCTCAGTTCTTCAGGCGGAAGAGGCTATTCAATCTAACCCAGGGCAGCCTAATCAGAACTCCTTGCTTTCAGCGAAAGAAGAACTGGCCCATCTGGAAATTCTGGAAGAAGTCTTCTAGAAGCAGAAGTCTAGAAACAGATGGCTAGAGGAAGGAGATAGGAATACCAAGTACTTCTACCACCTCACGAAAGTGCGTGCTAGGAAAGCCTCCATCTCGTCGATTCAAGCTGATGATGGGGAGATTTTATCTGACCAAGTCTCCATTAGTGAAGCAGCAGTATCTTATTTCAATAAGGTGTTCGAAGCTGAATCCTGTGAGCAGCTAGGTGACCTCCTTGACGTTATCTCGCCTTGTATCTCTCATCAGGACAACACAGAGCTGCTAAGAGTACCATCCTTAGACGAAGTGAAGCTGGTTGTTGACTCAATGCCTATAGACGCAGCGCCAGGGCCAGATGGCTTCCCTGGTTCTTTCTTCTCCTCTTGTTGGGATATCGTGGGGGGAGATGTCTTCTGTGCAGCAGTGCATCTTTTCCAGGGAGGAAGGATTCCTCGGGCTTTCACTACTACTCTTATTGCTCTCATCCCCAAGGTCCCTTCTCCAGTGAAGTTCTTAGACTTTCGGCCTATAAGTCTTTGCAATTTTATTTATAAGATCCTGTCCAAACTTATTGCCACCAGATTGCAGACCCTGCTGCCCAAGTTAGTCTCTAAGGAGCAGGGAGCATACGTCCAGGGCAGGTCGATAGCGGAAAGTATTGCCCTTGTTCAAGAAGCTGTCAGAGATATAGGAAGGAAGGTTCATGGGAGCAACGTTGTCTTGAAGCTGGACATGGAAAAGGCTTATGACAGGGTTGAATGGAGCTTTCTTAAGGCAGTTCTTCTGAAGTTTGGTTTCAGCCAGGTTTGGGTCCATTTGGTGGAAAAGTGTTGGTCGAACAGTTGGTTCTCTGTGCTGATTAATGGCCGACCCTCAGGTTTCTTCAAATCCTCTAGAGGACTGAGGCAAGGAGATCCTATATCTCCAAGTCTTTTTATTCTGGCTGCAGAGGTGCTGAGTAGAGGCATCAGAAGGCTTCTTCAGAGGGGCTTTTGCCAGCTGTATAAGGTTCATAGGGGATGCCCTCTCATTACTCACATGTTGTTCGCTGACGACACGGTCCTTTTCCTAAATGGAAGCTCTCGATCGCTGAAGGTGACTTTTGATTTCATCTCTAAGTACCAAGCGGCATCTGGTCAGAAAATCAACAGAGTTAAGAGTGGTTGTTACGTGGCAACAGGCCTATCGACGAACAGAGCTAGAGCTATCCAGCGTGCCTCTGGTATTGCAACGTCTTCTAATAGCTTTTTCTATCTCGGAGTCCCAATTTTTCAGGGCAGATCCAGGGCTTCTCATTTTCTTCCCATGTTAGAGAAGATTAGAAATCGGTTGTCTGGTTGGAAGGATCGCTGCTTATCGCAAGCGGCTAAACTCACCTTGACTAAACATGTGTTAAGCAGTGTTCCAATTCACACGCTGGCAGCAGCGGACGTTCCAATCAGGACTATTTCTATGATGGAAAAATGTTTTGTGGATTTTTTTTGGGGCTGGAAGAATGGCAAGATAAAGCATCATTGGACCAGTTGGAAGAAAATCTCCCTGCCTAAGGAGGAAGGAGGCCTGGGTATGAAGCACCTTTCAGAGGTCATGACCAGTTTTAGAATGAAGTTAGCTTGGGCTGTGTTCTTTTCTATTGAAGAGAGTATCTGGACTTCCTTCATGAAAGCCAAGTATAGGGAAGACTTCTCTATTTCTGATATTTCGGTTAGAAGCGGTCTTAGATCTCCATTCTGGAAAAGTGTCCTCAGGCTTCGTCCTGACCTCCAATCTCAAGCTCGGTGGCTGGTTGGCAGCGATGATTGTTATTTTTGGAAGGACGATTGGAGTGGCCTAGGTTCTCTCTCCTCTTGGTCTATCAATCCTCTTCCCGATGAGATGGTGCATCTTAAAGTCAAGGATTGTGTAGGACCCGATGGCGTTATTCCGAACTCTCACTGGCAGTCTCTTCTCCCCCAAATTGTTCTATCCCACATCAATTCGGAAGGTTTTTGCACCTCAGAGACTCCAGACAGATGCATTTGGCCCATGAATCCGTCTGGAGATTTCTCCGTTAAATCAGCTTGGAACCTTTGTAGATCTTCCGCGGAGAGAAAAGAGTGGGCGAAGTGGGTCTGGCACTAAAAAATGCCACCAAAAATTGCAGTGTTTTCCTGGAAACTCTTGCATAATGCAGTTCCGGTCGATGGCAGAATTCAGCAAAGAGGCATTCATTTGGCGTCGATGTGCGTCTGTTGCAGGGCTGACAAGAGGCCGAGCGTTGAAGACGTTGATCATCTGTTTGCTGCAGGGGATGTTGCATCAAAGGTTTGGGCTTTCTTCAGCAATGTTTTTGATATTGCCTTCATCGAAGGCCAGCCTTCTTTGGGGAGGGCAGTTCTTTAGTGGAGAGAGGCCTCAGCCAAGGACTGCCTCTCCATATTGAAGGGTATGCTTCCTAGCATCTGTTTCTGGGAAATCTGGTTGGAGAGGAATGATCGTCGTTTTGACAATCACTTCGGAAGTGTGGAGAGGATTATCTCTAAAATCAAATGGTGGCTTACGTCCCTTAGCCATTCCCTTCCTCCCTCCAAAGCTTATCATCTCTCGGATCGAATGGCTCTTCAAGTGTTGGGGATTGAGGAGGGGCCCCAGAGGCTTAAATCTATTTCTATCCTAAAATGGGAGAGGCCTATGGATGGTTGGGTTAAAATTAACGTAGATGGGTCAGCCCGAGGAAACCCGGGAGCCTCGGGTGGTGGTGGCATTTGTAGAGGAAGGAGCGGAAATTTCTTATTTGCTTTCTATACTGGTTATGGGCTAGGAACCAATGTCAGAGCAGAGAGTAAGGCGATAGTAGAAGGTATTTCGCTTTGCATGGATCGAGGTTTTTCTAAAGTTGTTGTTGAAAGTGACTCCCAATCAGTGGTTAATTTCTTGAACAAGAGTATTCCAGCCAATTGGTGTTTGTGGTATTGGTGGAACAGGGTAGCCTATCTCTCGAAAAGGGTCGAAGTGAACATCTCTTATGCTCCGAGAGAGGTAAATGGAGTTGCCGATGGTTTGGCTCGGTTGGCTAGTGAGACTCAATGTAAGAGAATTTTTCAAAACAGTAGCGAGCTTCCTTCTTTTGTCCGTGGAGCTCTTCATCTTGACCGTATGGGTTTGGGTTGTGTTAGGGAGGTTTGAAATTTGCATGGTTGCTCCCTCCTTGTTTGGGTGTTTCCCCTCTTCATTTGTGGTTTTTGTGAGGGGTTTGCGGAGGCTCTTTAGGCGCCTCTTCCTCCTGTTTGTTTATAGTAGTTTGTGCCAGGATCGAGTGGGGTTGGGGCTATTAGGGATAGCGTTGCTTAGTGGGTGGGGGTATAAGATAGGCGGGTTCCTTGTATCTTTTGTAGCAAGGATCTGCCCGAATTGTAATTGGCCTTTTGTTAGTGCAATATAATGTTTGTTGGAAAAAAAAAAAAAAAAAATTAGCCAAATTGAACTGTTGGACTATTCTTCTTATTGACATTTTTTGACCTGCCTTAGCCGTAGACAAACATTGTTTTTTTTTTCTAGGGACGTTCGTACTTGTTGAATGGTTAGGATCTTTGACACGGTTGCCACCATGGGAACCAGCACCCACATGGGAACTGTCATCCGGGGCTTGCATCTTATCAAAACCGGAGAAGATTAATATGCAGCTTTGCTAGGCCATCTAAAAAGAGACAATATATGGATGTGGTTCTATTCTACTGTAAGAGGGTTTTATTTTTGTGGGTGGATTTTGACATGTAAACTCCTATATTTTAGACCGTTGTCATACAAAATCATCCCTTACTATGATTTCAAAATAAATGTCTATCCTTTTTTGATACAGCACCATTTTAAAACCCTTTACTATTGTTAATAATAATTACTTATTTACCACCACTTACTGTGGTAAATGAAGAAACAAACATGTCCTTAAGGCCATGATCATTGGGGCATGGAAATGATGTGGCCCACCTCAATGTCTGTATGATATTGACCGTCTGTTGCACCAGCACATATTTAGACATGAGCACAAACGTTATATGTCCAAATCCCTTTTATTTATAGTGTAAAGATAGAGTAGTTATTCTTTCTTCTCACATCGCCATCATAAATTTGTTTTCAACAATCAGTCTTCCTTGTGGATCATTAAATTGGTGAGATCCTGACAACTGTGGAATGCAACATGTCAGCCCTGATGACAGTTAGCCATAGCCCAAAATTCATGTCAGTAGGATGACATGATATACTTTGAAGGTTGATCACGAATCGTTTTCGTTATGACCAACGATCCTTTTATAGGCTGTTTGTTGGGTGATTAGGATCATCCAGCAGTTGCAATTTCTCGAGTTGTGGCAGCTCCCCTGTCCGTTTGGATGGTCCATGTCAATGAACAGATAATCATACTCATATTAGAGACAAGACCTAGTATAAAATATGATGGTCCACATAATTATATATGCTGCAATTCGTCATAGGTTCCACATTAGGTTGTCAAGGGTAGACCGTTCCTGGCCAAATCCAAGACTAACACATGAACCTAACACCCTATGCATGTCTATACTTCAAAAACCTAAAGACTCAAGTCTATGTTCACTGGGTTGGGTTGACTCCAAGACTTTATTTGAGTCGATACTTAATGAAGTGCATGGGTTGTTGGTTGAAGCAATTGACTTTCCAAGTAAAATTGTAGGTTTGAATCTCCTACTTCTCACTAGTGAATGAATCAATTGAGTCACTGAGTTTTAGAATTATGCCTGTGTCTATGTTCATTCGGGCCCAAATCAGGCTTAGACCAGCTCAGGCATGATCTGGCTGGTCTAACCCACAGACCACAAGGTTCAACAAAAACCCGTCCCCAAGCGGACTGGGCTCAGTCTGGGACATGCTATCCCAGCTCATTTGGACAGTATATCATAGTAGAATAGAACTGCTACCCTTCTTACCAATCTGCTTCCTGTTTCTGGAAGAATGCCTGCGGATCCAGATGCGTAGTTCAGACCTGTTATGATTTTGGATCTGTTAGCCTTTGAAAGGCCCAAGTATGGTGGGGCAAACGGTAGCCCAAGCAATAGACCTGCAATGGAAAACCACAACGAAAGAAGTAAGAACACGACCCAAACTAGCACAAAAGGAGCCCTAACTTTCGTGACTGAACTCCAAATATCTGACCATCCTTTCGATGATGGGCAGGAATCCGTCACTTTTAGAATGAGATATTAAAATCCCAACAATTTCAATTTGCATAAGTTTTCACTCACATGAAATTATATTATTCATACACATTATATCAAGGAATTCAATAATTGTAATAGTGGCAGTAATAACAGCCAGCTTTATGGCCGTGACGTCACCGGCATTATGGCCTTTTAAAGGTCATTTTTTTAATTATTAAATGAAGAAATGAATTGGCACTATATCGAACAGTTACAGGCCTGCATTGGCCTCATTTTTTTTAGAATGGGCGTTACAGCACTGTTACAGCACCTTGTTACGATCAGCTCCCACTGTTATTATTATGTAACATTTATTTGAATATCATGCATTACATGGGACACATGTGCGCACACGCGCGCACACACCCCAATCCAAGTCATCAATAAGTTAAAGCAAAAAAAATGCGTCAACAACGCAGTTTGCCTTGAAAAAAAATTAAGTAGTCCGATTCGACCTTACTAGTAAAATGTTCTCCATAGCTTTTATGAGGGCCTTTTTTTTCTTTATTTTTGATACATCTAATGGGACAAGTTTGGACCAAAACTGTGGCCTAATGAGGCTCGATCTGTATAAAAGCCGCTCCTGGATTTGGACCGCTTGGGTCGTATAATTCTTTTGGTCCAACCATGAAATTGTTCGACCTGGACGGTTTGGATCATTAGCCTTAATTGTTTTCTGATTTATTTTCTAATCTGATTAGCATTACAGTGATGATATGTGTGTTGACCCAGTTGGAGCGGTGGTCGGAATGATATGGACCCTATATGAACATCCGCTCACATACTTAAAATATTGGTACAAAAGAGAAATAGCATTGTGGCAGCTTGTATCTCACTCGGGTTTTATGGCAAAGGCCAGGAGAGATGGGATTTAGATGTGAGATCAATAGAGAAAAGGGTGTGTCCAACATAGGGGGAGAGAGAGGGTAAAATTTTAGCCGTCAGTTGGCTTTTGCAGGCAAAATCTTGAACATTGATTGCCAAGTGGCCGCATCCTCCAAATTACCAAAATATCCTTATCTTTAATTGAAATGCCTTCTCACATCCTTTAGATATTCGAGATTAGGCTCTCTTGAGAAACTAATTGCAATGCATAAAATTGTCCCCGCTATAGTAAAGGTTATAAGGATCTCAAACAAATACTGATTGAATCCGAAAATTTTCAGCTTTTGCAGAGATCCACCCAGCTACCTGATTGTGTTGGGGTTGGGATTGGTCTGGTCAGTGTTTGTTTGGCACCAATTTCTGTTTCTTTTTTTCTGTTTTCTGTCAATATTGTCAAGCGGTCTATATATATAGGTGTGGCTTGGTTTTTTGTGGGGCCCACCCAAAAGGGTATTTCTGCTTTTGCCTTTATCAACAAAGGTATAGGTGGTGCACTCCCACCTTTCTGAGGAAAATAAAATGATGGATGATAGCCTTGTAGCCAAAGTTCAATAAATATGAATGTATTGTATCTCAATATGGCGCCCCTACCATATAATACCTTCTAATAGTACCAACCTTGGTTTGATGTTTGTATTTATTGCATCAGCAGATATTTTTGTGATGCATGCATGGTTTCTGCCACACAGTCAGGTGAATTTATCACCAGAGTGGCGGCGATGCTCCTGATGGCAACGGGTGGAACTAAATAGCAGCACTACTAGTACTAGTTATGACTGGGTTATCTTTATCTTCTGTTAAATGGTGTGTGAAAGGGATGGGTTATCTTCTCCTATTATGGTTTTGATCTTGTCCTGTTATGATTTTTGATCTCTGGTTATGGTTTTTGATCTCTCAAGAACTACAATTAATAGTAGTAATTGTTTCTCTGTTATGTGGTTATGGTTTTAGATAGAAACATTTTCTTTCTTGTCGAAAAAAAAAGGTGAATTTATCACAATACATTCCTAATTCGGTGTAAAGGCTGAAAGTTTGTGTAATATGTTTGATATTCACTTTGTACAAGTGGGGCCCATGGTTCCACGATCCAAACCATTAAGATGATGAGCATATAGCAAAAGTTCTCCTTGTTAGAGAATCCTAAGTATAGACTGGTTTGACCTCTTTTTAGTTGAATGTAAACAATTGTTGTGTTTTTTCCTTGACCTTCTATTCATAGGGTCGTCTTTCCAAGGTTTAGGATTTTTTTTCTTTTTTTTGTAGAGTAGATTTTGGGAGTATGGATCACTGAATCACTGACCCCACTTGTACAGACTCAAAGCTAAAACAATATCGTGCAAATAATGTAAAAAAAATTCTTTGTTTTTGGTTACCAATGAAATCGGCAAAGGTTTTGCCATTGGTGAATCTTCCCGTGACCCCGCCCTCGAAATCTACTCCGTATGGCCTGTAATTAGCTTTAGCTTGCGTCGGTAGACCGTTATTGTTGCCACTATCAGCTAGAGAGTCACCGAATATATAAATAGCTGGTACGAGTGACTCTTCCCCCGATTTTGCTGATAATGGATTAAAGAGGAGGCTCAAGAAGTGGAGGATAAAAATCAAGCTCTTCTTCATATTCTCTAGTTTCATAGCCAGAAGATCTGAATATAGTTTGGGTTGAAGGATAGGTCTTTATATAGAGGTAGCAAGCACGTTTGGAATTTCGGTTTCTACAAGTGGGCCCATGGCTCATGCACCAATCCCCACTTTTTGCAATTTTCTAATATAAAAGAAGTGATTTAATGGGCTAATCACATCGAACCTTTCCATGCACCTTGTGGCATTTGCATTTGTTTCATTTGGTCTGTTTGTTCCTGCTTACCTGTGGAGGTATGTTGGGTGGTTTGTGATGCTGTTTTGTTGTGGGGTTGATGGAGACGTGCTGGTTGGTTGGTGGTGTTGTTTTGCTGTGCGGCTGATGGAGATCTCTGCTGCTATGTGATTAGCTGTCTGTTGTGTTGTCTATTGTGCGTCTGGAAGCGGTGGAGGCGTATTCCTAGCGGCTGGCTGGATATCTGTTTTTCTGGTTCAGCATATTCTTTGTCGCGTTCGTCGTGTGTCAGCTCCCTCCTCTAGTCAGGATCGTCATCAACCGCAGGTTGTTTTCCAACAGCAGCTGTGATTTGTTGTATTTAATTCGCATAGTGCGTCAATCAACAAATTTACAGGTGGTGTGCTCCCACCTTATCCAAAAGAAAATAAATAAATAAATAAAAATTCTTCCTTGAAAATAATCATATTGATCAGATGATCAAAACCGTAAATTCATTTACACGTAAAAATAGATAGGCAAGATCGTCCATCGAGGACAGGTTGAGTGGGATGTTTAGGACAATCAGATTGTAGTAGTTTTTGCACATTAGATATGAAGAGAAAGTTGAACCTATTGAACGTCTGGATGGTAATGCAGATGCCAATGATTCCAAATGCATCTAGATGCATGGAAAGGTTTCCATTCACCGAGACCACTAGATCATTTCTATCATAGAATGGTTGAATTTGTTGTACCATATTTCCATCCGGCTTTATGAGAGCAAATTGGAAGAGGACACGTGTGATTGTACAATTATATGTGATGGATGCGTGAAGTGAAGTGGCAGGCGAGTGTGTAGCAATATTCATGGTGACACAGTTGGTGTTAATTAAACGATGCCAGGACACCAGTGAAGCTAGAGCAAGCGAGCGAACGTGGGCAAGTCAACAAGACCATTACAGGAACAGGTGTCAAACGAAGAAGGATCTGGAAGACCTATCATACCGAATGAAGCGTCAAGTACTTCGGGGTGTGCAAACGATGGAGGTTATAAATAACAAATGACCTCAACAGAGCAAAGGGTCCAACACCAAAAAAATCCAATCTCAAATTATATTTCAATTGCTATGCTCCTTATCATTTTACTATTTACAATCCTTATTGTAATCAACATTCTTAGTTTCATGCTTTTTCATTATCGTAATTATGCTCTTTACATTCCGTAATATAAGTTGTGAATTTATTGCTCGTAGCAGTAGATCAGAAATAGTAATTCTGTAGTTGATAGCTTTAGTTGTACTCGAAGTCTATGCTTATACGCTGAACTTATCTTAATTAAATATTTCGTTCAGAAAAGAAATCTACGGCACATTCCATGTGACCGTCTGTAAGTATCCCCTTTTTGTTTTATTTAGTTTTGCATTGAAAAATCCTTTCGTATGAAAGGAAGAGGTGTAACCCATTATTGGAAGACGAACCCCACCCTCCAAATATTGTCTGATTATTGATAAAGAAACTATGTAACTGGCTGAATAGGCGACCGATCTATACAACTCCTGGTCACATACGGCTAATTACAACATATCTTCCTATCTCAGTGCTTCAGGTCATCGTTGTTCGGTTTGATTCAAGTTGTACATTTGATTTTGGCACACTCGCACACACATTACAAGCGTTATTGAAAAATCGAGGACAACAGAACTAAGGTTATAAAATGGTAAAAATGGAAAAAAAAAAAAAAAAATCAGCCCATATGAACTAACAAGTGTAGAAGGGCAAAATTCCCCAAAAATTCTAAATCAACAAACTCAATTTATTCTTATTTTTCCTAAAAATAATGGACTTGAGCAATGTGGTACCTATATGGTGTATGTGTTTGTTTTATAAAATCCCTATCCAAACCCTACCCGATGATTATAAAACTAGAAAATCAGGCACTTGATTGTTTGATCCGATTGGTTTTGAATCTTTTGATTACCATAATGGGATATTGATGCAGGGAGGGACGTGATGAGGTTGATCACCATCTTCCTCGATGGATAAATACTCTGAATCCACAAAGCTCCCTAAACTCCTCAATAAGGCTTCCTTGAATCCATGAGAGAAAATCTCTAATCTAAGAGAAGAAATAGAAATTGTATTGAATAAATTAAGAGATAACCACAATGAACGAGTTTAACAACTATTTATAACCTAAATAAAACCCTAACAAAGTAATCAAAGAGTCCTAATTAAAAATGGAAACAAATCATGCAAAATTAGAAATTTTCCACAACTTCCCGTAGTGTAGTCGATCGGTCAATCGATCCAAAAAATGTCTAAAGAGTTTTTGAAATTTCTGGGTGATTTTTTATCGATCGACGAGATCGGTTGATTGATTGACACCGAGTTTTGTTGATTTTCTTTGGCCTTCTTTCAGTCCACCTCTGACAGAAAGGTGCTCGATCCACATCCATTATCAGGGCGTTCTCACTCTACATATGACCCGTTCTCTTGAAAAAAACTTGTCCTCGAGTTTCACTTCGGGATCGGGCCTTGAATAGTGTTGAACTTCTCCACTTGGCACGTGTCAAAAGACTTTGACGGGAACACGTTGACGTAATTGAGCCTCATATCATCCTTCCTGACGCGGGGATGATACACTTCCCCCACCTTTTTAGATGTCTTCTGAAAGTCGCGTATGATGAAGAGAGATTGCTCCTCCACTTTAAAAGTTTCGAGGTACTTTGGCGGGATCATAGGGACAAGCACAATTTTCTTCCCATCCTTAATAAACATAATGACATTGTCTCGACTCTTATGTACAACATCTCGATTAAATTTTCATGGCCAACTTGTGACAGGCGTCCATGTCTATGTCATCACATAATACTTGGTCTTTGTAAGACTTGCCAATTAAAAAGGAAACAAGGCATCAATCTGTTATCATTTTCACATTGTCCATTTGAATCCAACCAATCGTAAATGGAGAAGGGTGTGGTGTAGTCTCCAGCGTTAGTTTCTCCACCTTAGTTCATAATACATTAATTTCACAATTCCCGCCATCGATAATCACATCACACACTTTCATTCACGGTGCACCTAATGCGGAAAAGATTGTGGCATTGAGAATCGACTTCCATCTTCGGTGTGTACATTTGCCTCTCCACAACAAAGGACACTCCCTGATCTCCAGGAGTCTGTTCGGCTTCTTCTTTTTCATACACGGCATGTTCAATTTCATAATTTTTTAGATCATTCTACGCTTCCTCTGCAGTGATGGCTAGATTAGCCACTGAACACTGAGGACATGTGTTTAATAAACGGCTCGATTGGCCACAACGAAAGCAATGGTCAGGCCTTGGCCGATCCTAGGGATTCGAAATTTGGCTCAGGCTCGGAGTAGTTGTCACGGCACATTGGGGTCTTAATGGGTTGTTTTCCGATCCTCGGATCACATGGGTAAGAGAGAGAGGATGTACCTCAACAGGTGCTTTCCCATTGGCTTGAGATGTGTCCTGCGAAGGATCTATTATGGGGGCTTGCATTGCAGAGTAAGATCGAGTAGTGGTCTTTGCAAGTTGCGTCTTCGCTCTATTAGCCAATTGGATGGCCTCATCCATTGTCCAGATTGGATGCATCTGAATCCGATCTTGAATTGTGAATCGTAATCCGCCAATAAACCACACCACCTACTGTGATTCAGCTTCAACCAAGTTATTCCATGATTCTAATCGCTAGAACTCTTCTATATATTCTCCGATGGATCGATTCCCTTGTTAATGTTTTGATACTGCTGGAATAATATTTGTTCATAGTCGCTAGAGAGGAATCATGCACGAAGGAGGTGTCTCATCCGAGGCCATGATTGGATGAACCCTTTATTCTGTCAGGCAGGGGAAATCTGAATCTTCTCCAACCATGCTAATGCACCGCATTTGAATTTGTAGGCGATCAACTTCACTTTGTTTTCTTCTAACACATCCATGTAATCAAAATACCGCTTTACTTCGGCTAACTACACTACAAGAAAACGGTGTTTTACCGACGAAATTATTTTCGTCGGTAAAAAGCCATTTCCCTGACGAAATAAAGTAATCGTCGGTAAAATACATTCCAGTACACACTTTTACCGATGAAATCATAATTTCGTCGGTAAAAAGTTTATTACCGACGAAACTACCCGTCACTAAAAAATAAAGTAAGAAATTTGGCTTTTAGCGACGAATATTTTCATCGGTAAAAGGGTAATAATGTGTGCCATATGCGTAAGGAAGAGGACTTTTACCGACGAAAGTTTTTGTCGGCAAAAGTTATTTTCCCCGACGATTATTGCCTGTCGGTAATAATATTTGATTCCCGCCCAAGTGAAAAAGAGGACTTTTACCGACGAAAAATGTTGCTTTTACCGACGAAAATATTCGTCGGTAAAAGTCTTTTATTTCACTTACCCGATCGGGCCTCCCTCATTTCTCTCCATCTCTCTCACTCTCGCTCTGTCTCTCTCTCCTCTCTCTCTCTCTTTCTCGCACGCGCGCTACCGGCCCACCCATCTCGGCTCTCCCTCAGCTCCGACCGCCAGCCGTCAACGTCACCGGCGGCCCACCGCCTCAGCCGACCACCCCCCCCCCCAGCCGACCACTGTCGCCGGTCGCCACTCGCCTCCACCGACCTCCGTACGCCGCCGCCTCCTCCGGTAACCCTCTCCCCCTTCCTTCTTGCTCCATTTCCCCTCTCTCCCTCTCTCCTCGTTGTTGATTGTGGGGCCCACTCCCAAAATCCAATGCATGTGGGTCCCACCATCGCTGTCCAATGCATGTTGGTGGGTCCCACCGTCGCTTTCTATCGTCCTTTGCATGTGGGTCCCACCGTCGGTTTCCATCGTCCATTGCATGTGGGGTCCACCTTAGCTGTCTACAATTTGGTGGGGCCCACTGATTTATTAAATCCCTAATTAGGGATTTCAAAATTAAAATCCCCTAATTAGGGATTTCAATATTAAAATCCCTAATTAGGGATTTAAAAATTTAAAATCCAAAATTTTGTTTTACAAATTAAAAAAAATGAAATACGTAATTGTGGGGCCCACCGTTGCTGTCCACTGGCTGTGGGGCCCATGTCGCTGTCCACTGGCTGTGGGGCCCACGGTCGCTATCCACTAGCTGTGGGGCCCACGTCGCTGTCCACTGCCTGTGGGGCCCACCGTCGCTGTCCACTGCCTGTGGGGCCCCCGAAGATGGGAACCACTGGTGCCCAAAAATGAAGCATATCAAAATCTAAAGTGGACCACAGCACAAGTGTGAACTGAATGTCTATCATTGAAAAATTCTTAGAGGACAGAGAAGTTTTGGATCAAGCTGATATTTGTGTTTTCCCTTATCCATATCCATGTGATCTTATGAACAGGTTGGATGACAAATAATGATCACTGTAGGTCCTGGGAATGGTGGAAATCATTATTCCCACGGTCTCCCATGGCATGGTCCACTTGAGATTTGGATATGCTTAAATTTTGGGCTCAACCACTAAAATGAGCTGAAAAAACATAAGGACGGAATAGATAAATCACATACATTCTAGGTGGGCCCAACTGAATTTACTCTACATGATAAGAGCGTGCAGAGTTACTCCGCACGCAATCCGATTCCCATGGTGGGCCCCATACATACTTATTTGTTGAGAAAGTAGCAGTCATTAGGTATTTGATTAGACTTGATTCATGGTGTTGATGATTCTGTCATTTTCATGTGCTTGTGTATCTGGAATTGATGGAGCAAACCCGGGATGTGCGTCGGAGCTACCCGTGGTTGATTTATGTGGATGTATGTTGTGGATGTATTTGGCTTATTATTAATAGTTATTTTTTGTCCACAAATGGTAGTATAATAGAATCAGTTAGCCCATTTGGAGATTTCTATATTGCCGAGCATAGATAAAGTGTGTTTTGGAGGTATAGAAATCTGCCAAATTGTCCTGTTGGACAGTCCAAGGTTGGATAGATTGGAATGTTATCGTTGTTTGTCATTTACATGCTCTGTCATTAGTTTCGTGCGGTAACTCTCCTATTCTCTCTGGATATGTTTCTTATGTTTAATTCCATTGTCAATTTAATCCACACAATGTGTGGATAGTTGATGTGGAAATTAAATGTAAGATAAATATATCTGGAGAGATAGGAGGAGATGCTGTCGAAATTTAGGCTTGGGCATTTAAATGGAAATAATGATAGCATTTCAATCTATCCATCCTTGGATGGGCGACTGATTTTATTATGTTATCATTTAGTGGCAAATTAGATGATGAACATAATACTTGTGATTAAGAGTAGTTGATTGATGTTGATGTTGAGCGGGGGTCCCTGGAAGGTGGGAACCGCGGTTTAGACCATGATGATGAAGCTGTCCTGTTCCTACGGACAGTAATATGGGTAGCCTGGCCATTTGGACAGGCCCGTGTTTATGTATTAGCTCGAAATTAATGGAGCAGACCCGGATGTGCGTCGGAGCTATCCGGTTGTTGAGCGGGGGTCACTGGAAGGTGGGAACCGCTGTTATGACCATGATGATGAAGCTGTCCATTTCCTATGGACAGAAATATGGGTGGCCTGGCCATTTGGACAGGCCCGTGTTTATGTATTAGCTCGAAATTAATGGAGCAGACCCGGATGTGCGTCGGAGCTATCCGGGTGTTGAGCGGGGGTCCCTGGAAGGTGGGAACCGCTGTTATGACCATGATGAAGCTGTCCATTTCCTATGGACAACAATATGGGTGGCCTGGCCATTTGGACAGGCCCGCTTTGTGTGGAGCAGACCCGGATGTGCGTCGGAGCTATCCTTAAGTTGCTTGAGTCTCCAAGACCTACACCCTAAACCCGAAACCATAAACCTAAAACTAAAACCTATAAGCTATGGCTAAACCGAAACCTAAACTCAATTCATCTAACTCTAAACCTAGACCCTATAAGCTACGAAAATGCGACCCTAAACCCTATCCCGAACCCGCAAATCCAAACCTATGCCCTAAACCTAATCTCATGTCACCTAACCTAAACCTACACCTATTCCTAAATCCATTCACCTAACCGAAACCTACACCCAAACACGAGAACCAAATCCAAAACCCGATCCCGAACCCGCAAATCCAAACCTATGCCCTAAACCTAATCCTAAACTCATGTCATCTAACCTAAACCTACACCTATTCCTAAATCCATTCACCTAACCTAAACATTGACCCAAACACGAAAATGCGACCCTAAACCCGATCCCGTACCCAAAAATCCAAACCTATGCCCTAAACCTAATCCTAAACTCATGTCATCTAACCTAAACCTACACCTATTCCTAAATCCATTCACCTAACCTAAACCTTGACCCAAACACGAAAATGCGACCCTAAACCCGATCCCGTACCCAAAAATCCAAACCTATGCCCTAAACCTAATCCTAAACTTATGTCATCTAACCTAAACCTACACCTATTCCTAAATCCATTCACCTAACCTAAACCTTGACCCAAACACGAAAATGCGCCCCTAAACCCGATCCCGTACCCAAAAATCCAAACCTATGCCCTAAACCTAATCCTAAACTCATGTCATCTAACCTAAACCTACACCTATTCCTAAATCCATTCACCTAACCTAAACCTAGACCCAAACACGAGAACCAAACCCGAAACCCGATCCCGAACCCACAAATCCAAACCTATGCCCTAAACCTAATCCTAAACTCATGTCATCTAACCTAAACCTACACCTATTCCTAAATCCATTCACCTAACCTAAACCTTGACCCAAACATGAAAATGCGACCCTAAACCCAATCCCGTACCCAAAAATCCAAACCTATGCCCTAAACCTAATCCTAAACTCATGTCACCTAAACTAAACCTACACCTATTCCTAAATCCATTCACCTAGCCTAAACTTAGACCTAAACTCGGCAACCTAACCCTAAACCCGATCCCGAACTCGCAAATCCAAACCTATGCCCTAAACCTAATCCTAAACTCATGTCACCTAAACTAAACCTACACCTATTCCTAAATCCATTCACCTAGCCTAAACTTAGACCCAAACTCGGCAACCTAACCCTAAACCCGATCTCGAACTCGAAAATCTCAACCTATGACTAAACCTAATCCTAAACTCATGTCACCTAAACTAAACCTGACTCTAATCTTTGCATTGTAGATATGGATAAGAGTTGGATGCAAGCTAAGAATCGGTTTGGCCCAGAGTATAAAGAAAGTGTTAAGGAGTTCATGGAATTTGCGAGAAATCGGGCAGATTTAGGTAATAGAATTAGGTGTCCATGCCGAAAATGCAAGAACATGATTCACAAGACATTGGACAAAGTGGAAGATGATTTTTTCATAGTTGGGATTGACCAGGGTTACACTTGGTGGATTCATCATGGTGAAGACTTTCACCAAAGAGTTGAGGCCACTGAAGTCCTTGCTGACCCAATTGTGCGTAATGACGAGGATGAAGATGTTGACGATATGCAAGATATCATTGGGGATGTGTTAAGGGGAACAATTGCGGATACTGATTTTGCAGCGACAAGTACTAGCCAGGATATTCCTCCTATGGGTGATGCCGAATCAGAAAAGTTTAGTAGGTTGTTGAGGGATGCGTAACGTCCACTCTATCTGGGGTGTCGGAACTTTTCCAAGTTGAATTTCCTTACAAGGTTACTTCATTTAAAGACAATAAATCGTTGGAGTAACAAATCGTTCGACATGTTACTTGGCTTGTTGAAAGAAGTATTACCTGAAGGTGAGACATTGCCTAAGTCTCATTACGAGGCAAAATCGTTAATGCGAGACTTGGGCCTTGGTTACATCCTCATACATGCATGTATAAATGATTGTGTATTGTATTGGAAAGAACATGAAAATGTTGAGGAGTGTCCACAATGTGGAGAGTCTAGGTGGAAATATGACGAAGCTAAGCGTAAGAAAATTCCACAAAAGGTGTTAAGGTACTTTCCATTGAAACCCATATTACAAAGATTGTTTACGTCGAGCAAGACGGCTGAAGATATGAGGTGGCATAAGGAGAAACGCCTTCATGATGATAATACATTGAGGCATCCCGCTGACTCTGAAGCCTGGCAACATTTTGATAAGCAGTATGACTGGTTTGCAGAGGATTCTCGCAATGTTCGGCTAGGTCTTGCAAGTGATGGTTTTAATCCATTTGGTAATATGAGTAGCTCGTACAGTATGTGGCCAGTGATACTTATGCTCTACAATTTACCTCCTTGGCTGTGTATGAAGGAATCATTTTTTATGATGTCGTTGCTTATTCCTGGACCCAAGTCACCGGGGAATGACATTAATGTGTATCTCCGACCGTTAGTAGATGAGTTAAACGAGTTGTGGAGTCAAGGTGTCCAGACGTATGACACTTTTGAAGAACAGACGTTTCGATTGCATGCAGCGGTCTTGTGGACAATAAATGACTTCCCTGCATATGGAAATTTGTCTGGGTGGAGCACGAAGAGAAAGTTGGCTTGTACTACATGTAGTACTGAGACTTGTTCATTGTCATTGAAGCATGGTAAGAAAACGTGTTATATGGGCCATCGTCGCTTCCTTCCGAGGGATCATAGTTGGCGCAGGAAGACAGTAATCTTTGATGGCAAACAAGATCATAGGCCACCACTGAAAGAACTATCTGCAGAAGATGTGTTACAACAGCTGAGTAACATTGAAGAAGTTAGATTTGGTAAGGCACCGCACTTGAAGAAGAGAAAACGTACAGTATTGGAGTACAACTGGAGGAAGAAGAGCATTTTTTTTGAGTTGCCTTATTGGAGTCATCTGAAATTACGACACAACTTGGATGTCATGCATATTGAGAAGAATATATGTGACAATGTCTTTGGAACATTGATGAACATAGAGAAGAAAATAAAAGACAGTTTTAAGGCTCGATTGGATCTACAAGCAATGGGTTTAAGGAAAGAGTTGTACTTGCAACCACATGGAAATTCATATACTATACCAGCAGCCTGCTACATATTGACAAAACTAGAGAAAAAACGTGTATGTGAATGGTTGAACAAGGTGAAATTTTCCGACGGGTATGCATCGAATATCTCTCGGCGCGTAAACATTACGGACTGTAAGGTAACAGGAATGAAAAGTCATGACTGTCACGTCCTTCTGCAACTCCTACTACCGGTTGCGATTCGTGGATTCCTTAACAAGGATGTCAGTGCTACGCCGATTGAGTTGAGGATATTCTTTAAGGATTTGTGTTCGAAATCTTTGAATGTAGAGGTTATTAAACGACTGGAGAAGGATATTGTCGTAATCCTTTGCAAACTTGAAAGAATTTTTCCACCTGCGTTTTTCGATGTCATGGTACACCTAGCGATTCACTTACCGCACGAAGCGAAGCTTGCAGGCCCAGTACAATATCGTTGGATGTATCCGATCGAAAGGTGATAGAACAATGATCATAAATTTTTATTCATTCCATAAACTACGTATATCCATGTTTTCATGTCCTAAACATATTGATTTTGTGTACAGATACCTTCACACATTAAAACAATATGTAATGAATAAGGCACGTCCAGAGGGATCCATTGCTGAGGCGTACATTGATAATGAGTGCCTGACATTTTGCTCCATGTATCTTCGTTGCATAGAGACTAGATTCAACCGAGAAGATCGTAATGTCGATGCAGGGCAGGAGCATGAACAAGGACTCATATCTGTATTCGCACATAACGTCCGTCCTTTAGGATCGCCGACGTTTCAGGATATGGACCCTCGGGATCAAGCGAAGGCGCGGTGGTATGTGTTGCATAACTGTGAAGAAATAGAGTCGTACTTGGAGTAAGTCTTCGCACATAATTATTGTATATTTACAGACAGTTTTAATCT
Organism: Liriodendron chinense; assembly: GCA_003013855.2. Taxonomy (NCBI): domain Eukaryota; kingdom Viridiplantae; phylum Streptophyta; class Magnoliopsida; order Magnoliales; family Magnoliaceae; genus Liriodendron; species Liriodendron chinense. The sequence continues at coordinate 2,406,130 of ML058370.1, read as the reverse complement.
CAAAATTTCTTGCTTACAACGTACCAATTGTGTATAGCGAACACATCGAGGAGATGAAGTCCCAATACCCTACAAATTATGATCGAATGCATCAGGATTTGTTTCCAGAATGGTTTGCAAAACGTGTAAGATTAATTTACCTTCTATCTCACCACACTTACAATATTGTTGTATTGCACAATATTTACACGTAATTTTAAATGCCTAAACGTACATTTATATTCTGTACGTGATGATAGATGAAGATGTTGCGCGCTAGCAACTCTGCGGATGCGTCTGATGCCCTCTACTCACTGGCGTGTGGCCCTGATAGACGTGTATCTAGATATACAGGTTGTATTGTAAACGGGATTCGGTTTCACACTGAGGAACGTGAGAAATATAGGACCACACAAAATAGTGGTGTGGTTGTGAAGGGAACACATGAGGAGGTTGAAATTGATTTTTATGGCGTTTTGACGGATATTATTGAGCTGAGTTATTGTATAAGAAAGCGGGTGTACTTATTTAAATGCGATTGGTGGGACATTGAAAATAAAAAGTTGGGAATACAGACTGATAATTACTTCACGACCATAAATTTATCTCGAAAATGGTTTAAAGATGACCCATTTATCATAGCCGGCCAAGCCGAACAAGTATTCTACCTCGCTGATACCAAGTTAGGCGGCTCTTGGCATGTGGTGCAGAAAATAAAGCCCAGGAACATATTTGACGTTCCCGAAGTAGACGTTGAAGATAACGATGAAGGGAGTAATAGAACGTCGTCAGTTGAACAAGCATACCAAGAAGACATGCCATCTTGGGATAGAGGGAATGATCCAAATGTTGATATTAATGTGGTGCAATTGAATAGAGATGATGTGCCACCTGATCATGTTGATGCCTCAATCATAAATGACATTGTTAGAGATGATAGCGCTTTCATCGATGACAACGTTGCAGACGATGAAGAGGAAATTCTGATCAGCGATAGTGATGGTGAAGAAGAAAGAGTCCTAAGCGATAATGATTCAGACGACGATTATTAAATGTATACATGATTTACATGTAATTTTCAATTCGATTAATTTGATTATTACATGTATATATGTTTTACAAGTCATGATTTTTTTCCTGAATTGACTTGTTTATAATCTACATTTACAGTTAAGTCACTTTCTGATCATGTCCTCCATAAACTGGAGCGTAGCGGAAGCACGCAGCATACTTCATCAGCTGTTGCGGATGGACTTTCCGGCCCTATATTCTTCTGGTAGGGCTAGAGAGATACCCGGTCTGGTCGAGAAATGTAGGGAGGAAGACGATGACTCAGATGAAAGATTATACAATCTCAAAGAAATTCCGGACCTGATTAAGGAATATAACCGCGGAATACTTCGTATGGAAGATGCGACATTATCACTTGCACATCTGAATGGAGTCCTGAGAGATCAGATTTCTCCTATTGTGACTGGCATGTTGGCTGTAACAATGTCGAGTGCTTCATACAGCTTGACATATACATCTGCAGCGTACGATAACTTACGCAGGGAATATTTCGAATAGTTGATCCGAAGTTGATTTGTATTACAATGAGACATATGTATTTAATATAGAATGACAATGTGTAATGGATTTTTCAACTTTTATATTCTGTTTACGGTTTCATTATATTCTGTTTACGGTTTTATTATATTTTGCTTGCATTATAGTGTAATGGTCTAATCATATTTTTATCATTGCTCTAAGCATAAGCACAAATTCACTCTGTAATGATGTTCATAAACTTGCATTGACATTATTTAAATTTATAAGTTTATATTTCAAATATATTCAGTCATGGCACCGGGTGGGAGATCAGGTCGTTCGCGCACTGGATCTACCCCTTCCACCCGTGATGCGACGCAGACAGCATCGACGTCGCACGGTGCATCACAGTCATCTGATCCTTCGATTCAGCATACACCGGGCACTGCATGTAAGTCTAGACATTTATTTAGTGATTTCTGTTTATATTGTTACTTACATATATCTTTTCGCAGCAGCATCTTCTACCAGCCGACGAGGACGTGGACCCACGCGTGGGTTAGTTTTAGAGCGACTTACGCGTGAGGGTAGGGTGGCGGTAGAGTTCCCACAGGACTGCCTTAGACCTGTTGGGGACAGTGCCAGATTGTTTACATCTGAGGTCGGTGTCCTATGCCGATCTCTGATCCCCGCCACCACCCCCCGTTGAACTGACGTGACAGATGATGTGCGACAGCTCATCCGTCAGCGCCTTCAGGTAAAGTTTAGTAAATTGAAATTTTCTTTTGTGAAAGTTCATTTACGGTTAAGTCCTATTGTTAATAAGTTTATTGCCTTAATTTATTATTTACGAAACTGCAGGATAAATTTGATTTCGATTTAAATGTTCCCTACATTTCTCATGCCGTCGACGACATGATTAGAGAGCGGTTCAAGGAGTACCGCAGAGAGTTGCACCAGCGGTACAAGTGGTGCAGGACACACGATGAGGCCGTACTGTCCGCACCGCCACACGTTACTATAGACGACTGGCGGATACTCTGCGAGAGATTTTCGTCGGAGGCTTTTCAGGTAATATTTACATATACGATATCTTACGGTAACAATTAAATTCGCAATTAATTTCGCAATTAATAGAAATGTATTTTGTATAATGTGTTCAGAAGAGGAGTAGAATAAATTCTGCGAATAGGGAAAAGTTACAAGTGAACCACGTAGCTGGTTCAAAGTCATTTGTACGACATCGTTACGACATGGTAAGAAATTATTGATGATTATTAAGTTAATATATTATTTTGATTGGCATTTATTATAAGTCTTTTTTTCTTTCGATTGCGTAGCGGGATTCCGTCACCGGCTAGGAGCCTGGACCAGTAGACCTCTACAGAGGGACTCACTGTCGGCAGGCGACAGGATCTTGGGTTCATCCTAGAGCTAGTGAGCATTGGGTAAAAATCTTTACTTTGTAAAATTTAATTGCGCATTGATTGATAATAATGTCATTCATGTCATTTTTTATGAAATTTCATATCTTTTCATTACAGGCGGCGATGGACACCATACGCAGTTAGCCCACTCCCGATGGTAGTCAGCGGAGTGAGCCAGAAATCCTGAGCGAGGTGCTTGGCACCCGTTCTGGATATGTGCGTGGGCTTGGCCATGGTGCTAAGCTCATGGCACAAACTAGAGCTGGCTCCAGCCGATCCGTAGCTGGTGAGAGCGCTCAACGCCGAGCTGACATCGCAGAGAGAGAGGTTCAGCAGCTACGGGTCGTCGTCGATGGGATTCGAGAGCAGCTGGAGAGGCAGAGGGAGGAGGAGCAGAGGCGACGGGAGGAGGAGGAGAGGCGACGGGAGGAGCAGGAGAGGAGGATCGAGGAGTTGCGGCAGGAGCATGAGCTACGGATGCAGGAGATGTTTCAGGCTCTCGCTGCACGCCTTGGCGCCGATGCCCCGCCACCTCCGCCTTCATCTTCCTGATTATTTTTTTTAATATACGACTTTTAACTTGTATGTATTTGTGTGTGGATGAATATTGTTTGTTTGTGGATGTGGAATGGATTATTTCTGTATGGATGATGTAGTTTTTGTTTATTTGTATGTTTGTGGATGTGAATAGGAGAAAAATGTATAGGTTTTTTTACAGGTGTATATCAGGAATTTTCCTGAATTTTGAAAACAAATGAAATCGAGACAGGAAAAACTTTTACCGACAAAATAATTCGTTGGTAAAAGTATGTAAAAAGTTTTTACCGACGAAATATTTCGTCGGTAAAAATTTTTTGCATGCTTTTACCGACGAAATAATTCGTCGGTAAAAGTTTTAACATGTTTTTACCTATGAATTATTTCGTCGGTAAAAGTTTTTTCACCGACGTATCATTTTCATTCCCGACAAAAATTCATATGTTTGGCCGACGAATATTTTCGTCGGTAATGGTGTAATTATTACCTACGAAAAATTATTTCGTTGGTAAAAACCTTTACCGACGGGCTTTCTGCGACGATGTTAGCCGCGAATTATTTCGTCGGGAAAAAGATTTCCCGACGAAATTTTACTGATTACCGACGAAATCATTTGTCGGTAAAAATGGAATTTCTTGTAGTGCTAATCGAGGAACTCATCTATACATAATAAGTCATTAAAATTAGGAAGTTCACCCTTATCTCAATAGTCTCTTTTAGCACGATCCATATGATTGCCTCAATAAACAGGTCATCAGACAACAGCACTGCCAACTTCCTCCTCGCTGGAACCCAAATTTTCTGGAGTAGCCTTGCGATTTTCCTCCAGGAGCACTCTACGAACAACCAGATTGTTCTGTACAGCGATCACAGGGGATTGAACTGCACCTTGGACTTGGGGTGGTTTGATTGTTGTTGCGATGCAATCAATGGTAGCTTATAGCCCTTGCATAGCTACAAGACTCTCCTGCCTAAACTCTGAAAAAGTTGTTGTTGTTAGAGGTTGAGCCCTTAGATCACCGTCTAAACCGTCGTTAGTTTCCATCAGTCCAAGGAGTGTCCTTACTCTGATACCACTTGATGCGAGGGACATGATGAGGTTGATCACCGTCTTCCTCAATGGATAAGTACTCTGAATCTCGAATCCACGAGGAAAAATCTTGAATCCACGAGATATTTCTCGAATCCACAAGAAGAAATCAAAATAAATGGAAATTGTGTTGAATAAAATAAGAGATAACCATAATAAATGAGTTAAACAACTATTTATAACTTAAAATAATACCCTCAAAACATAATATGAGAGTCATAATTAAATATGGAAACAAATCATACAAAATCCAAATATTTCCACAACTTCCTGTAGTGTCATCGATCGGTCATCCCGACCGGTCGATCGATCAATTTCATATTAGAAAACGTCTAGAGAGTCTCTGAAATTTTCGGCTGATTTTTTATCGATCGACGAAATCTGTTAATCGAATGATGTCGAGTTTTGTCAATTTTCTTTGGTCTTCTTCCGGGGCACCTATGACAGAAAGGTTCTCTATCTACATTCATGATCAGGGGGTTCTCCTTCTGCACGAATGGGTTAGATTTCATATATAAACCAAATGGCCTTAAAGATCTTGACTCCTTTTTAGAAAAGCAATACACATAGGACAATTTAGTCATTTGACCTTGAAGAGGCACCATTTTGGACTTTCATCCAATGAAGGAATTTTCTTCAAGTAACTCAAACTCTGACTGTGAAAGTCCCTAATGGCATTTAGGATGATGGGGAAAGAAAAGAAAAAATGAAAGGAAAGAAAATGGCAATGATGATTTAATAATGATTTTTGGATGTTTATCATTGATCATATGTCAATATTCAAATATAACTTTTACATTAGTAACCTCGTATTTCGTGCATGATGGCTGTGGGTTTAGACAGTGATTGTAATTGGTTATCCAATGTTTTAAACAACTTATCACGGGGAAAGTCTTTCATCTTGCTTTTTGCTTTTTTTTCTTTTTCTTCTTTTTTTTTTTTAAGCTCTTAGATAATTTCATAAATATGTCAGGCCCAAAGGACCTAGAAATAGATACATCCATTCAGGCAAGGCATCACAAAAATCAGGGCCTACCTATCATATGACCATGTACAAACAGACAAACAACCTATGCTCAAACAAAAAAAAACTCAACCAAACATCAACCAACCCAAAGGCAGAATACGTCAGCTCGTCCGTGTTGGCTTCCTGATCACATTCCCGACCCCAACTCTGTCCAGAACTAGCGCACCTCTAATGTCCCTCGAAAGCTCATCTCTGGAGGAGTAAATTCTATCAGGCTGATGTTGAGCTCTTAATTGTGCATATTTTAACCCCAATTCATCACTCATTATGCATGGTTTTCATAATTTAAAGACTAATCAAATACATGTTTTGTGGTTGTAGGAATAAGAGTTACTTTGCCCAATTGATGACCAAAAGAGCTGATTTAGAACCTTGGATGAAGACCCAAGGAGGGTTGAAGGAAGAAGGAAGCAAAGAAAGAAGCAAAGAAAGAAGAAAATAGAAGAAAGAAAGGAAGAAAACAAGAAGAAAAAGAGACCGACCGGTCTTGACCGGTCGGCCAAGGAAGCCCGACCGGTCTTGACCGGTCGGCCATGCTTGCTGGAGTAATGCCAAAGAGGGCCTGACCGGTCGTGACCGGTCGGCCAGCCCTGTCCGACCGGTCGTGACCGGTCGGCCATGCAAGTTTCAGATTCCAGATTCTAAAACAGCAATGTATTCCCGCACCTGATTTTTCGGACCAGTTTTCTAGGCCGATATTGATGATATTTGGAAATCCAACACATCCATGTCGAAGAGGAACTCGACGTCGAACTAACCCAAGTGGTTTCGTGTCGATCGGAGTTACGGATTGATCGTGGTGACCAAAACAATACGAACTGTCCAGAAAGTTTCAGATTTCGCTGTTCCACTCTGGGCCGGTCCAGGTGGCCCATCATTGAGGATATGAAAAATCTACTTTGACCATATTTTAGACCACATCCATATATGAATAACCACAAAATTTTCAGATCAAAAGGGTGTGTGGTTTGATCGTACCGGTTGAAGAAAGATGGACCATCCAGAAAGCTCCAACTGTGCAGAGTTTATAAAAGCCCTAATTGTTCTAATTTTCGGACCATATTCTGAGATCGTTTTGGACAATCTAATCCGTCTATCATGTAGAGGAGGAAGTTTTCTACTCATGTTCAAAATTTGAGATCAATCCGACCTCTGTACACTCCGGAGCGTTGAAAGCAAGATGACTAGTTCTGAAGGTACCCGAAGTGCGCGATTTTGAGAGGCGGTCGGTGATGTGATTGGTGGGCCTATTCAGAGGACAATCTTGGAAATCTAAATCATCTATTTGGAAGATCACATTACAAGGAAGCTACCAACCAAATTTGAAGGCAATCCGACCATTGGTTAAGCCGTACCAAGCGAAACAAATTCTGCTATGTTGCTGTACTAGTGCTGCACTATAAAAGGAGGTGCTCTCTTCTATTCCAGGGCAACCAAGGACGTGGGGAGCAAGGAGTTCAAGTCATAGGAGGCTTCCTAGCCTCCTCCAGCTAGTTTTTCTTCCTTTTCTTAGTTCTAGTTCTAGTTTTTAATATGCTTTTTATTAGCTAATCTCTTAGCTAGAGCTAAGAGGTGAACCTTATAGTTTTCTTAGATTGTTTAATTCGTTTTATTGGTTTTTAGTTTGGAATTCATGATTATGAACTAAGGTTTGAAGTTTATACAAGTTTTTAAGTAATTTTTCTTAGTCTTGTGATGACTCATGGATGTTTGGATGAATTACTTATCTTCTTAATTTGTTTGCAACGGTCTAGACCTGTATGATCCGAGGAATCGGAGTGCGCTCTAGTACTAAGCTCTTCATGAAAGGACTTCCTACCAAAGTTCTATTTTTCTATTTTTCTGAATATGTATGTATTGTGCATGTGATTTGAATCTAGTTCAAATCATGATCTAGCCTTGTCTTGTGAGAGGACTTGAGGATGGTTATGATTGTGAACTGGACCTTTTGGAAAGGGGAATGACCTATGCAATTGAGCATGCTCAGCTCAGCCTACATTGAGTGAATCCTATGCATAGAACTTACATATGACAGACTGTTTGGTTTAACAGCTCTATCATCCGACTAGATAAACAGGAATGTCGATTCTAGTTGAGAAAGTAAGAAACCATAGCGAATTATGCATCTAAGAAGAGCTATAAGTGGATCCTTGATGCTCTAGTTATCTTTTCATTATTAGATTTTCTATTTTATGTTAAAAATCAATTTCACAAACCTCTTTGATTCTAGTTATTAGGATAGTTGGAATTGTTTACTTCCTTCCCTGTGGATCGACCTCGGTCTTACCGAGTTTATTACTACTTCGCAACCCTACACTTGGGGAAGCGAACAAGTTTTTGGCGCCGTTGCCGGGGAGGAGGTTAAACGGTTCTAATTGTTCTAGTAACTATAGAGTAGTCTTAGTTAGGTAGGATTTTCAGTTTTTATAGAAGAAGATTTTCTGATTTTTTTTTTTTTTTAGATTACTAACAATTTTTTGTTGGATTTTGTAGGACATTGTTGCTAACATATATCTCGCTCTATTGGGTAACATCTCTCCATCTCCCTTCTTTTTATTCTTTTTTCTAGATTAGGGTAGTTCCAACTCTTTAAAATCTCATTATGGCTGATTGGAAGTGTGGTGCTTATGCATACCTTTTGGAAGATGAGATGACAGACCATGGAATCAAAACTCTTTATGATTGGAACCAATTTAAGCATAAGTATTATTCTGAGAGTAAATCAACCTCCACTACCCCCCAACGTAAGACGCTACGTGATTACTGGGTTGAAAATAACATGAGTATCCCACCAAGTTTAACAGGAGGTAGGAATAAGAAAAAGGACCGGGGGAGTAATGACCAACCGGTAAAGACATTGCGTGATCACTTGTATGGTTATGCCTATCAACCATCTTATCAGTCTTCGTCATATAACACGTATGGTCTTCATCGAGAGAGTCCTCACACCTCTAGTCCAATGGAGGATGAGCCAGCCATGGATGCCAACAATTATCCTCAAGAGTTTCTTTCTCATGATCCTCAACCGACACGAACTCTTGAGGATATACTGCGAGAGTGTATGGAAATAACTGAGCAATGCATACAAAACCTCTCGCCATCTCAAAATATTGAACCCAACATTGGGAACACCGAATCAATCCCCAACAATGAGGAGGATGAGGCTATCCAAACCCAACCTTCTCTAGATTTAATGACTAAACTTCTAAGGGATGTAGATCTCAGTGATCCCACCATTACCATCGATTATGGTGAATCAACTATCTCTTTTAGCTATTCCTATTTGAATGATGAAGAGATTTCAAGGACGGTTGACGAACCCGAGGAATCTGCAAAATCTGAAAGTGATAGTTTGATTGCCTACAATGAGGGTTTGAAGGATGATTGTGAGTCCATGATTTCTTCTTCCAAAGGGCTGAATGTTTTTGAGTCATCGGAAGATATTCTTGCTAGAGAGATGGCCGAAGTTGATATTTTTGAGTCCTTCCACCAACAACACATGCCGGATTCTATTGTGGAAGAACTCGCTTGGGTTGAAAATTCTGTTTCTTTGGATGATGGGGTGGCACAACCTGAAATTTCAAAAGATCAACCAATGCTAGATGATGTGCTTACCACTGAATCTGAAAATTTTCTTTGGAAGACCTCCCCTCTATAGAGGAGGAATTTCTTACCCTTGAAACAGAATTTCCTCAATCACTTAGGGAGAACGAGGACCCTTCATTCGACTCTCTCGATTTCCTAGAGGAATGCATGACTCACCCCTATGATCTGGATGATGAGATGATTAAGGAGTTGGATAGTTTGTTAGACATGGTGTCGGTACCTGAAGAACACCATTCCACTGATTTACACTCTTTACCATGGTTTGTGGAAGCACCATGCAAATCTGAATTTGTGGAGGAGACAATCCAAACTGAAAAATACTTAATGAATGTCTCTCCACCATCATGGGTTCTTCAACCCATTGAAAATTCTGATTGGGAGGACCCGTTTTTAATCAATTACAACCCAATTCAGAACTTGAGGAGATATCTTTTTGCTGCTCTTATCTCCTCCTTACATGCGTGTGGTGCATACTATGATTGGACTTTCATGAAGAAACGCACACATGTATACATTCGAGCAGGACTTTGGATGGTCCTCATGAGAAACCTATTGAAATTCATGAAGATCCTGCTCAAATTTGATCATGTAGTCGATCAGACTAATCAAAGGTAGGTAGGTAGGTTAGGATTTCTTTCTGCATTTAGGATTGAATAAGTCTCATTGAGACAATGGAAGATGCTAGAATTGATCAACTTGCTACCTCAGGTACTCTCGTTCTCACTCTCCTTTGTTTTGTGTCATTGCTCTCATGTCATGCATATTGCATATCTTATTACATTGAGGACAATGTAAGATTTTTGTTGGGGGGTGAGATTCCTTAGATGAATCTACTAGCTTTTGTGACATTTCGAGCAATTATGTAGAAAATTTTCGATTTTTCTAAAATTCAAAACTCTTTTGGAAAACGTTGTTTCTATGCATTCAAGATGATACGAGTATAAGAAGAGGAGATACGAAGTGAGTGATGTTGCAAGCTTTGAATTTCTTTTAATATAATGGTTTTATATGTGAATTCCCCTATTTATGTGAGTGATAGAAAATTTGAACACTTTTACACCTAGTTCACATTACACGATTTTCATGGGTTGAAAGGATTATGTGATTTGTGGATTAACTATACTTTGATTTAAGGTGTTGAGAAACCAAGCCGGGGTACTTTGTCCATCCTTGTCCATGGGAAAATAACGAAAGATATGGATTTCTAAAAATCCTATCTAATTTAAAAAGAAAAAGGAAAAGGAAGGATGAAATTGGGAATGATGGAAAAATGGTGGAAAATTCCGATTAGGGCTACCTACTACCAACCGGGGGATGGTCTACCCGTAACCAAAGCCGGAAATGGGACGTAGTGAGAAAGTCGTCGGAAGGACGGTAAGACAAATTCCTGTCATAGGCTTGTTGTTGCTCTGTGCACCTTGAAATCCCATAGTTTAGTTGATCTATGATTAAGATGAGCCCAGAAACTCATGAGATGAACTTTCACTATGCACACTAGGGTGAATTTGTTCAAGTTCTTCTATTTATCAATCAATCAGTGGGAATTTCATATAAATACTTATTATGTTCTAAGAGTTTAAGGTTTCAACTTCTATCACCTAATTTCTCTGATTTTTATGCTTGTGTGTCTTGGAATGTATAGAAGAATAGTTTCTAGAGGAGAGTTGGATTTGGAGAATGAAACTTGTTTCATGCATGTTTTGCTCGGGACTAGCAAAATGCTGGTTGGGGGGTGTGTTGAGCTCTTAATTGTGCATATTTTAACCCCAATTCATCACTCATTATGCATGGTTTTCATAATTTAAAGACTAATCAAATACATGTTTTGTGGTTGTAGGAATAAGAGTTACTTTGCCCAATTGATGACCAAAAGAGCTGATTTAGAACCTTGGATGAAGACCCAAGGAGCGTTGAAGGAAGAAGGAAGCAAAGAAAGAAGCAAAGAAAGAAGAAAATAGAAGAAAGAAAGGAAGAAAACAAGAAGAAAAAGAGACCGACCGGTCTTGACCGGTCGGCCAAGGAAGCCCGACCGGTCTTGACCGGTCGGCCATGCTTGCTGGAGTAATGCCAAAGAGGGCCTGACCGGTCGTGACCGGTCGGCCAGCCCTGTCCGACCGGTCGTGACCGGTCGGCCATGCAAGTTTCAGATTCCAGATTCTAAAACAGCAATGTATTCCCGCACCTGATTTTTCGGACCCGTTTTCTGGGCCGATCTTGATGATATTTGGAAATCCAACACATCCATGTCGAAGAGGAACTCGACGCCGAACTAACCCAAGTGGTTTCGTGTCGATCGGAGTTACGGATTGATCGTGGTGACCAAAACAATACGAACTGTCCAGAAAGTTCCAGATTTCGCTGTTCCACTCTGGGCCGGTCCAGGTGGCCCATCATTGAGGATATGAAAAATCTACTTTGACCATATTTTAGACCACATCCATATATGAATAAACACAAAATTTTCAGATCAAAAGGGTGTGTGGTTTGATCGTACCGGTTGAAGAAAGATGGACCATCCAGAAAGCTCCAACTGCGCAGAGTTTATAAAAGCCCTAATTGTTCTAATTTTCGGACCATATTCTGAGATCGTTTTGGACAATCTAATCCGTCTATCATGTAGAGGAGGAAGTTTTCTACTCATGTTCAAAATTTGAGATCAATCCGACTTCTGTACACTCCGGAGCGTTGAAAGCAAGATGACTGGTTCTGAAGGTACCCGAAGTGCGCGATTTTGAGAGGCGGTCGGTGATGTGATTGGTGGGCCTATTCAGAGGACAATCTTGGAAATCTAAATCATCTATTTGGAAGACCACATTACAAGGAAGCTACAAACCAAATTTGAAGGCAATCCGACCATTGGTTAAGCCGTACCAAGCGAAACAAATTCTGCTATGTTGCTGTACTAGTGCTGCACTATAAAAGGAGGTGCTCTCTTCTATTCCAGGGCAACCAAGGACGTGGGGAGCAAGGAGTTCAAGTCATAGGAGGCTTCCTAGCCTCCTCCAGCTAGTTTTTCTTCCTTTTCTTAGTTCTAGTTCTAGTTTTTAATATGCTTTTTATTAGCTAATCTCTTAGCTAGAGCTAAGAGGTGAACCTTATAGTTTTCTTAGATTGTTTAATTCGTTTTATTGGTTTTTAGTTTGGAATTCATGATTATGAACTAAGGTTTGAAGTTTATACAAGTTTTTAAGTAATTTTTCTTAGTCTTGTGATGACTCATGGATGTTTGGATGAATTACTTATCTTCTTAATTTGTTTGCAACGGTCTAGACCTGTATGATCCGAGGAATCGGAGTGCGCTCTAGTACTAAGCTCTTCATGAAGGGACTTCCTACCAAAGTTCTATTTTTCTGTTTTTCTGAATATTTATGTATTGTGCATGTGATTTGAATCTAGTTCAAATCATGATCTAGCCTTGTCTTGTGAGAGGACTTGAGGATGGTTATGATTGTGAACTGGACCTTTTGGAAAGGGGAATGACCTATGCAATTGAGCATGCTCAGCTCAGCCTACATTGAGTGAATCCTATGCATAGAACTTACATATGACAGACTGTTTGGTTTAACAGCTCTATCATCCGACTAGATAGACAGGAATGTCGATTCTAGTTGAGAAAGTAAGAAACCATAGCGAATTATGCATCTAAGAAGAGCTATAAGTGGATCCTTGATGCTCTAGTTATCTTTTCATTATTAGATTTTCTATTTTATGTTAAAAATCAATTTCACAAACCTCTTTGATTCTAGTTATTAGGATAGTTGGAATTGTTTACTTCCTTCCCTGTGGATCGACCTCGGTCTTACCGAGTTTATTACTACTTCGCAACCCTACACTTGGGGAAGCGAACAGCTGACCAGCACTAGCTAGCCCGTCCGCCACCTAGTTCCCTTCACGAAAAACGTGAGAGAGGCTTAGGTTGAGCTGGGAACCTTCTCTTGAATTTTACCAAGGAAATACCAAATAGTCCATGGGCCACCAATGCACAAGTTCCTTAGCACCTCCAGAATTACCTTGGAGTGTGAGAGAGTCATTCCTTGACTTGAGACCCGACAAATAAGCTTTACCTTATAATTGCTTTGCTCTAAATTCAATTAAACTGGGCCACATGTGTGAGCGTGGGCCTGAATTAGATATTTATGTGTGAATATGATGCACGGGCGTGCCAAAGTCTGCCCAACTCAAGGTTGATTGAATTGTTGGTATCCCCTACACCAAAACAAACAGATTGGAGAATGGACATTGAATCCAGAGTCCTCTCGGCCATTTATATTGCACTCCGTTCAGGCAATTTGTGAAAGGATAGGAGGCGAAGCCTTCCAAATGAGTTCTTTTTTCCTTGTGACAATAGAAGTAAATATAGGAATTAAGGACTTATTCTTTTAGTGTGATTCACTATCGACGTTCAACAACAAAATAGAGAAAGAAAATACAAGTTGAAAGTGTTCTTCTATTAATGATTTTTACAATAATGGCACTCACGATTGACTTGGAGGATGATGATCCGTTCGTTGCCTAATTGGGACTGAGATTCATAATGGGCAGTCGTGAAGTGCGGGACAACGTTTGTTTGTTGCTCGATCGGAATCGGGCATCGTGGCGAGATGACTAATGGAGGGCAGATCTTCAACAATCCGTTCATTGCTCGATCGGAATAGGGCTTCGTGGCAAGATGGTCAGCAAGGTGACAACCTGTTCATGGACTCAGTGAGAACCAAGCACGTGGCGAGATGGCTGTGAATCGACCATCCATTCCTCATCTTGTGCAGAACATATTTTGTGTCGAGATGGCCTGATAGAATCACCTAGCACGTAGTAAGAAAGTCCCATAACTTAATTTCTATTAAATTCTGTGAACTTCCGTGCGATCCGGCAAGATGCTATAGTTGAAGTGTGGAGGCATAGACTAGGAACTAAAAACTAGGGGCCCCATGATGTGAGCAGCAATGGGGGCTAACATTAAGTTAAAATAAAATAAAATAAAAAAGATAAGAGGCAATGCCATACAAGCAATCATATTTTGCTTGAATTCAAAAAAAAAAAAAAAAAAAAAACTATCTTTTAAACTGTTTCCTAAAACCTGCCTAAAATTTCAGTAGTTAGCCAAAAAATCGCATATTATGTCGTTCAGTTAGGTATTTCTAACCATACTTTTAAAAAGACAAATTTACCCTTGAAGCAAACCTTAAACAACGTACCTAAAAAAGCACGTCTCTCTCAAACGTCACAACCCCCCTCTCCCACAATCTTGCCCAAAGGCTACAAAGCCCATCGTAATGTATATGTTTTATCCAGCCATCCATCTATTTTGAAATATCATTTTAGGGCATGAGTCCAAAAAGGAGTCAGATTGAAGATTCAAGTGGACCACACCACATAAAGTAGTGGAGATTGAACTCCTATTGTTGAAAACTTCTTAGAGCCCACCACAAAGATGAATACAATGATATTATGATTCCAGAAATCACATAATCATCAACTTGTGACATTTGATCAAGTAAAACAATGGCAAAAATCAGAACCTTCAATGCAAATAGGGAAGAATAAAAGTCATATATTCATAGGGCTGTAAATGGGGTTCGGGGCGGGTTTAGCCAAAACCAGACCCGCCCATTTACTAAACGGGTCTGGGTCCAAATTTTAGACTCAGACCCTTTTACTAAATGGGCAAGTCCAGGTCGGGTCCGAGTCAGCCCATCAGACCCATTTATAAATGGGTCCGGGTCTGGTAGAGGGAGATCCACCCAGACCCATTTATAAATGGGCCGGGTCTAATGGGTCCGGGTTTGGATCAAGTATGCAAGCATTTTACAAGGCTTAAAACCGGGTTTGGGCTGGACGGGTCCCTTGTAACATAGACCAAACCCGCCCACTTACTAAATGGGTTTGGGTCGGGTCGGGTCGGGTTGGGCCTAATATAAAGGAAACCAGACCCAAACCCGTTTAACAAATGGGTCTATTCTTGGACCCAGACCTGTACCATTTAACAAATGGGTTGAGGTCTGGGTCGGGTCTAAATGGGTTGGGTCCGGGTACCCCACCAGGGTCCACTGACCCATTTACAGCCCTATAGATTCATACCAATGTACAGAAACTATAAATCGGAGTTCAAATCGAAACTTTACCTGTGAATACTCTGATTTAAAGGATCAAATCTTTAGAGAAGAGAGTAGCTTGTGATAGAAGAGCAATGTATGGAATTTTTTTTCTTTTTCCTTTTTTTTTATACCTATAAAAGATCGAAGTTCGAAAGAGAAGAAAAATGGAAGATCGGATTGTTATTCGATTATTGGGAGAAAATAGAGAATGTTAGATTTTATTTTTTTCCCTTTGATTTTTTTTTTGTTTTTTTTGTTTTTTTCTATAAACACCGAATGCCTGCAAAATCATTCGCGCAGCACCTCCCAAGGCTGCAAAAGCCTTGCGCAGGAAACCTAGGTGTGGCCCACCATGATGTTTTCGAGAAATCCACACCATCAATCCGCCTTGTTAGATCATTTTAGGAAATTAGACCAAAAATGAACTGGATACAAGACTTAAGTGGGCAGCACTAAAGGAAAAGATGGGTAGGGAAATTCTTATAGTTGAAACCTCCCCGGGATCCGCAGTGATGTTTATATGACATCAATACCGTTCATAACGTCATTCCTATTGGATGAACTGAAAACACAAATATTAGCCTGATTTAAAACTTCTGTGGCCCCACGAATATTTCAACTGTGGACGTTCAATCCTCACATTTTCGGCCCACGTGAGTCTTGGATCCTGTTATTTTTGGTATAAAGTACTAAAATGAGCTCACGAGGCGGATGGACGGGGTGGATTTCTCGAAAACATCATAGTGGGCCCCACCTAGGTTTCCAGCGCAGTAACCTCCTACACAAGGCTTTCACAGGAAATCCATTGGCAGGCAATCCGCGTGGACGGTGATGGGCGAGACTAGACGCATATTGGCTAGGAGGTCAATTCTACGTAGGCTCTAAGTATGATTATGTACTTCATCCACTCCGACGATCCATTTTTCTGGATCATTTTATGATATGTACTAAGGCAGAGGCAGATTCAAATGTCAAGTGGACCACAACACAGAAAACAGTGTTGAATGAACGTTCACAATTAAAATGGTTGGTGTTCTATGGTGTGGTCCACATGAGCTCTAGATCAGCTTCATTTTTTGGACGGTGCCTTAGAATGATCTGTAAAAATGATTGGAAGGTAATGATCTAACACATATATCATAGTGGGACCACAGACTATGCACTCCTCCGGTAGATGTGCTAGCTGTCAAAAGATTTGCCAGCTTGTAACATCAAATTTGAATGAGGGATATTTCGTATAAGCAATGACTAAATACGTATAAAACTGTTAATGTATTTTTACTTTTTTTTCTTTTTTAAATTTATTGATGATGTCAGCTTACATCGGCTCCTATGACGTGGACGAATAAGAAGCGACAGTGCTGGATTCTTCTATGCCACCAACATAGACGATCAGCACTCTTTTTCAATATGGACACACACACACCCCAATCCAATTCATCAAAAAAAAAGACAAAAAAAAAAAAGAAATTTCTTCAACACGTACATTGTTTAGCAATAAAAAATAAGTCATCCATTTTGACTTCACGAAGAAATGTTCTCCATGACTTTCATGATGGTCGTTTTTCTTTACTTTTTGATTCATCTGACCAGACCAGTTTGGACCGAATTAACTGGTGGGCGCCTACCAAGGCTGGATCTCTATAAGAACCGCTTTTGGATTTGGACCGTTTGGGTCTAATGAATTTTTTGGTCCCATCATCAAACTGTTCGACTTGGATGGTTTGGGTCATTAGCCTTAATTCTTTTCTGATTTCCTTTTTAATCTGATTTTGCATGACAGTGATGCCATGGGTTAACACAGATGGAGTAGTGGTGGAACGGTTTGGACCCTATATGAACATCCACTCGCATAAATATTGATACAAAAGGGGTAACAGCATTGTAGCAGCTCCTATATCACTAGGGTTATGGCACCTGCAAGGCAGCGGAGAGAGGAAGGGAAGGAGAGATGGGATTTGGAAGTGATATCATGAGGGAAAAGGGTGCATACAACATGGAGAGAGAGAGAGAGAGAGAGAGAGAGAGAGAGAGAGAGAGAGAGAGAGAGAGAAATTTTAGCAGTCAGTGGACTGTTTGTGGGTAAAATTTTAGTTATAGATTTTAAAGTGGCCACACCCACCAAATTACCAAAATACTCTTTATCTTTAACTGAACTGCCTTTTCATATCCTTTAAATATTTGAAATTAGGCCATCTTGAAAACTAATTTGTATGGATACAAATTTCACCCGGCTATTGGCATTTATATAGTAAAGGCATTTATATAGTAAAGGTTATAAGGATTTGAATGTATTACATGTCAATATGTCCCTACCATAAGGGTGATGTATTTAGGCTGTAGAGATATGATAGGTGGCCCGGTTTCTGTTTTTTTGAATCGTCAGCCCCCGAATGTATCTCATTCCCCTGCACAGTCTCCGTTTTTCCTGAGATTAATAAAGCTATCTTCTTCCTTTAAAAAGAAAAAAAAATCCCTATCATACAATACCTTCTAATATTACCAACCTTGGTTTGATGCATGGTTCATGTATTTGTATTTATTGCATCAGCAGATATTTTTGTGATGCATGCATGGTTTCTATCATGCCAGTCAGTGAATTTGTCACAATACATTCCTAATTCAGTGCAACACACTCATGCAAGAAATAGGATTTTAAAGGCTGAAAGTTTATGTAGTATGTTTGATTGTCACTCTGTACAAGTGGGGCCCATGGTTCGATGATCCAAACAAGTAAGATGATGGGCATGGACCAAAAAATCTCCTTGTTAGAGAATCCTAGCTATAGAATATTTTGCCCTCTTTTTAGTTGAATGTGGACCATTTTTTGTGTTTTTCCCCAACCTTCTGCTCATTGGTCGCCTTTCCTAGGATGATGATTCTTTCTGTAGGGGAGATTTTTGGTGTATGGATCACTGAATTACTGGCCCCACTTGCACCAACTCAAAGCTCAATCAGTATCGTACAAACAATTCTCTTCATAACAATGTAAAAAGATTTTCTTTGCTTTTGGTTACCAATGAAATCTGCCAATGTATTGCCATTGGTGAATCTTCCCATCCCCCCGCCGATGAAATCTATACCGTACGGACTGTAATTAGCTTTACGGTGCACAGTTGTTGTTGCCACTATCCGTTAGAGAGCCTCCAAACACATAAAGCGCCGGTGTGAGTTACTCTTCCGCAGATTTTGCTGATAATGCATTAAAGAAGAGGCTCAAGAAGAGGATAAAAATAGAGCTCTTCTTCATATTCTCTGGTTTCATGACCAGAGATCTGAATCTAGTTTGGGTTGAAGGATAGGTATCATTATATAGAGGTAGCAACCACGTTTGGAATTTCGGTTTCTACAAGTGGGCCAATGATTCGGTGGTCCAAACGGTTGACGTGATGGGCCTGGTCCATGCACCAATCCGCACTTTTGGAATTTGCTCATTATATAAAAGACATGATCTAGTGGACTACGCATATGGAAACCTTTCCATGCACCTGGTGGAATTTGGATTTGTTTCATTCGGTATGTTTGTTAGCGCAGATGGAGGTATGCTGGGTGGTTGGTGATGATGTTTTGTTGTGCAGCTGCATGTAGATGTCTGGTAGGTGTGATTAGTTGTCTGTTGTGGGGATGTTGGTATATGCTGCATTTTGGCACAACTGGAAGAGGCCGAAGCATATTCCAGAGGGACGTCCACATCTCTGGTTTTTCAGGTTCAGCAGCTTCTTTGCTGCATTCCCCCGTGGCCCT
Organism: Liriodendron chinense; assembly: GCA_003013855.2. Taxonomy (NCBI): domain Eukaryota; kingdom Viridiplantae; phylum Streptophyta; class Magnoliopsida; order Magnoliales; family Magnoliaceae; genus Liriodendron; species Liriodendron chinense. The sequence continues at coordinate 2,387,095 of ML058370.1, read as the reverse complement.
CCCCTTCTATAGTCAGCATCGTCATCAATCACAGGTGTGGTTGTGGTTTGCTCTATTCAAATGGCACAAAGCTTTTTTGTGGTTGTGCTAAATGGTAGGCGAGGCCAGTCCTTTTCTTGTGGAGCCCGTCAGAATTCATGTAAAGTGTTTTGGCCAATCAAAAAAGTTACAGGTGGTGTGCTGCTACCTTTGTCCGAGAGAAGGAAGAAAAAGAAAAAGAAAAGGCTTCATTGGAAATATCATATTGATTGGATGATCCAAACTGTAAATTCAGTGGCATGCAAAAAATGGATGGGCAAGATCATTCATCGAGGATAGGTCAAGTGATGGATGTTTAGGACCACCAGACGGTATAGTAGTTTTTACATAGTAGAGAGGAAGAGTTAATTGAACCTAATGGACGTCCGGATGGGTAATGCAATGCCAATGATTCCAAATGCATCTAGATGCATGGAAGGTTTCCATTCACCGAGCCTATACTAGCTCATTAATTTCTATCATAGAATATGTGGTCCTAGTTGAATTATGATTACAAAAATGGTAAAACGATAAATATTCAGCCCAACACATCAAAATCTGAAAATTCTGCCAATAATTCTTAATTAAAAAGGCGCATTTACCAGTCGGAAAATGACTAAAAGATGCTTATTTTTCCTGTAAGTAGTGGAATTGAGTATTGTGGCAGCTACATGGCATGTATGTTTGTGTTATAAAATCCAACCTGTCCAAACTCCACCTGATTATTATAAAAATAAAAAATCAGGCACCTGATGGTTGGATTTGCTTGGTTTTGAAACGTCTTATCATCATGGTCGGGTACATCTATTATGACAATAATTGTATGTTGATATTCAATATTTTGTTTGCTATCCAAACATGATAAATGTTCTATTACAGAAAAAGTATTTCATATTTTTGTTTTCTTTCTTTTCCTCTCATCCAAACAGGCCTAAGGGGTACATGGAATCTAAGGAAAAGAAAAGACTATTTATCTAATATTGTTTTTCTAAGGTCCTTTTTCATAAGGACTATTAAAACATGAATGTCAATTTTGAATTCTGGTTTGAATAAAGTCTCAAATTCATCTCAATAATGTTAACTTTTTTTTTTTTTTGCCAAGAATTCAAACAACACAATGGTCACATCAAGGAAACCCTTTTTCCTTTTACAATGTTTAGCATGGAATCAAGGTTTCAGATCCCTATGAATTATTGTTCTCTGACACAACACAACATTAATGCTGAAAAAGAGAAATGATCTCATGCTCTCATGAATCTATAAATAGGCTAATTGGCGGGCCAGGATAGCAATGTTCAAGAACGAGGCAGATATTCAGATTTCCTGGAAGGGCCTGTAGCCCAGCTGGTTGAGTCAGGTTCGAAACACACCAGCAGCACCATTGGGTGCTTTCGGGCCGGTCGGGGTCTGGGTTGTGTTAAAAAAAAAAAAAAATGATATTCAGATTTCTTTTAGGTATCTTTGTTAGGTGTTCTAGGTGCTAGATGGCCCCTTTTTTTCGTCTCTCTATATCTGTTCGCTCTCTTCTTTTCAATAAAATTTTCTCTTTATAAAAATAAATAAATAAATAGGCAAATTGGCCAATCTAAGCTTTCCATTGGGTTGAACATGAGCTTCTCAAGCTACCGTGTAAAAATGGTACTAATTGGATGATCCAAACCATCCTATCAGTAGCAATCAAGACAATTCATAGAAACAATAGTCCTGACCAACACTGAGTCATCTACCTGGTTTTAGAAATGCATCTGATCCATAATTCAACCCACAATTTGGATGATCTGGATAGCTTCTGCAAGCGGGCCTATTTAGAAAAGTCTATCAATGTGATTTTTGAGTAATGGAATATCATTAGTAGGATCCAGCTGAATTAACGGCTCCGATCAAAATGGGCGACACATAAAGGTGCGATTCACGGCATCTTTTGGGAATTTCCTGTCATGGCCCATGGGTATTGAGCAGTGACTTCCCGAAATGAGCTGCGGCTTTAGGGCGCGGCGTTGGTGTATCCCCAGATCAACCGCGGTGGGTGGATCCCTTAACGTGGGTCCCACCTTGATGTATTTTTCTCGCATCCATGACATCCATCCTTTTTTAAAGCTCACTTTAAGGCATGATCCCAAATATGAAGCAGATCCAAATCTCAGGTGGACCACACCACAGGAAACAATATTTATTGACCGTTAAAAATTTCTTGTGAGCCACAAATGTTTTAGAGCAAGCTGATATTTCCACTACAAGAAATATGATCGTCCCGGTTTTCGTCGAAATATCACCCTTCGGTAAAAAGATTTACTGATGAAATTAAATTTTTTGTCGGTAAATAGTTGACCATTTCGAACAAAAAATTTCCTTGGTAAAAGTCAACAATTTCGTGGCTATGGTTTAATTTGTCAGAAATTATGCGACTATTACCGAGGAAAACTTTCCTTGGAAAAACACTATGATTGACAAATACTTTCCTTGGAAAAGGTAGTAGAATTACCTTTTCATTGCCAACGAAAAATCAATATCCCTACCCCTAAAAGCATTCGATGTTCAATATTTTTTTGGAACATTCAATATCCCTGCCACCTTGAAAGCATTCAATATTTATTTGGAACATTCAATATCCCTACCACCTAAAAGCATTCAATATTCAACATCCCAATCGCTTGATAGAACATTCAATATTCAATAGCCTAATCACCTGATTGAACACTCAATTGTATACCAATCAAAATGACCATTCAACCGTAATAATGTTTTGAATAAAATCGAATGTCAATCCCACTAGTACATACAATAAATTCAAAAAAAAAAAAAAATCAATCAGCACGAACATCCCCGCTATCACCAACAAACAATCTGCACCAACAAACAATCTGCAAAATAAAAGAAAATACAATATTAGTAATTAAAACTTATAAATAAAATATGTAGTTAGGTGTTCATTTTTCTTTTTTAAATCACATTATGAAACTAAATACAACTTGAATTGAAGATTTAGACCATGTAGGCATGCTCCATTCATTCATGCCTACATGATCTTGACCATGTGCAATTTCAACAGTTGGGGGCCCACCATTGATACCCCATGGACGGCACATGGAAATAGTTATTTATGGAAATTGGTTGCAAAAGAAAAATATAAATAGACTGGACAAATTATGTGGAGGTGGTGACAATTCTTATTCAAATTATGAATTGTAATTGGCCGAACAAATATAAATAGAATATCGATTGGAGAGTGAAGTCTCATACAAACTGACAGCGTGTCATCTTTGTTGGTGCTAATGTAAATCCCCTGCACACCCACCATAGTTGTGTGAGGCATTGATGAAGATGTAAACAATTAAGAATCTTTGGTGAAGCACATGAGAACAAAGAGTCAAATTTTGGTAGTTTGAGTGAGAATACTAAAAATCAACACATGCTCCTAGCTTTTTCTCGTCCAAAAAAAAAAAAAAAAAACTACTTCAGACATAAGTAGCTTATCTTAAGTAACTTAGAATCCAAACCTCCCGTCAGAGACATCGAATCCCGATCTTACTGTCACTGGTATCATCCAAACTTTGACACTGCATCCAACAACAGTTGTTGGTTTTGCATGGGATAATTGTTTTAGTGTGGGCTAATGGTGTGTTTAGGTTGTAAGATTTCCTGTAAAGTGGGCCTAATTGATCAAAGGACTAGATCTGATGGTCGGGCATACTAGTGGACCCCACTAAAGAGGTGATTGATTTATGATCGTGTAGGGGTGGTGCGCTAGCTGTGTCGCACCACAATGTTATAGTAGGATTAGGATACTCAAATTCGTGTGGAGCTTAGGGTAGAGGAGTTTCAATGGGTTACAAACTCCTCAACCCACATATCTATATAAACAGGGCTGGATCCCCAAACCTACACACGTTGGAAGCTCTACATCTCATCCCGATGCTTTCCTAAAGGTGTAAGGGGCGGAAGACTACGGCATTTAATCGACTTGCAGCAATGGCATCACAACCAGGTACGAATTTTAGTTTGAGACTCTATTGATCTCCATATCTGATGCACCGCACGATCCTTTAATTCCGCAATATAGATTCTACATATCCGATGCACACCCACCATAGTTGTGTGAGGCATTGATGAAGATTTAAACAATTAAGAATCTTTGGTGAAGCACATGAGAACAAAGAGTCATTTGGTAGTTTGAGTGAGAATACTAAAAATCAACACACGCTCTTAGCTTTTTCCCGTTCAAAAAAAAAAAAAAAAAACTACTTCAGACATAAGTAGCTTATCTTAAGTAACTTAGAATCCAAACCTCCCGTATGAGACATCGAATCCCGATCTTACTGTCACTGGTATCATCCAAACTTTGACACTGCATCCAACAACAGTTGTCGGTTTTGCATGGGATAATTGTTTTAGTGTGGGCTAATGGTGTGTTTAGGTGAGCCACGAAAATGGGCATTGGGGTTGTCAAAGGGTGCAGCCAGAGGTTGGTTCTGGCCCAGATTTTGAACTGGTGGGGGTGGCCCAGCCCTATTCAAAACATTGGTTTTACTTGCCCTCGGCCCAGCCCGTTGATTTGGGCAGCTTGCTGTTCAACCGCTCTGCTAGAGTAGTAGTTGATCTTGTCACATGAAATTCCTCCAAAGATTCGAGTGGTGTTCCTTTGCAAAGACAAAGAAGACTGCAAAGGACATGAGATCCATATCGATCACACATCACATCAACAGAACTTTCAACAACCACCTGTCAAGAAATAAATAAGTAACAAATAAATGAAAACCAAATCAGTCGACGAATAATCAATAATTAACGGCCCGTTTGGACACTCTTCATCAAAAGAAGGTTTAAAGCTTTGCCTTTTCAGTCAACTCAGCAAAAACCAACTGGATTGGCATTTTAGCACCAATTTTGTCTTGTGGGAGATGTGATAGGGGTTTGAAAAGTACATCCATTTCAATTGCTGTTTGGATCAAAACGATGTTTACACCTCAAATGCCCCTTCGGAGGGCGAGTCCAAACAGACCCTAAGAGAGGATCGAGTGGTGTCAAGTTTGCCCTAGTTAAAAAGCACATTTTTTTTTTTCTGTACATGGGGCACATGTAAGGGATCTGAACCTTTTATCTAGCAGACTTACCATGGCAAGTTGTGCTGCAAAAATCACATTGGTTGGTGATCTAATTTCCAGACACCAAATGGCCTGTTTGAGGACTATGAATGGGCAGTTAGGAAAAAGGGTAAACCAACAGTGAGCGTTCACTCCAGTTGATGTGTATGATTTTCTGACTAGAAGGATTTTTGGTGTATGGCCCATCTGTGGTGCAAAATAGATGAACACTTCAGTACATGTGCACCAGGTGTACAGAGATTGAGTGCTTGATGACAGACTTAGGTATTGGCCTTTAACAACAGATACTTCACAAATATTGACCTTAAACCTAACATAATGCGACTTCTAATGACAATGCAGTTATCCACAATGGAGTTTCCTACTGATTACCAAAGCTTGTGGGATATACTGGAGATAAAAACGCATAAGGCTGATCCACACACATCAGCCTGTTGTTAAAACCCTCCAAAATTGTGCAATGCTGCTATTAAAACAATAGAAGTACAAAGACCCAAGACTGTTCACACCATGCCATCAAGATCCAAGAGCGTTCACATAGGGCATGCGAATGCAGTGTGGATTCTGGATTGAGACAATAGGTTTTTACCTTGGGCTTGGATTCAGTTCTCATGCAAAGCCTTCATTAAATATAATCTGCTGAAACTCTGGCCTGACACCCTGCAAAATCCAATCGAAAAATAATAGTGGTGACAATCAGGATGATAGATTCCCCCCCCCACTTTCCATATTGTGGAAAACAGAAATCTTATTCAACAATAGAAAAGCTAACAAAAGGGTCACCAAGTCCACAAACAAAGCATTAGCTTGTTCGAGATCAAAGAAAATGATTTTTTAGCCTTCCAAATAAGGCACAAATCTCACTAATAGAACATGCTCATAACATTCTCTGGACACTGAATTGAAAATGCCCAGATTGGCACCTTCAACAATTAAAGCATCATTGAAAGAAATTAAAAAAAAAAAAAATGAAAAGCCCAGGCAATACAAATATTGTTTTGTGATTTAATGACTGATGAGAAAATAAATAATTTTTTTTCTCAATAGCCAACGGATATTGATAAGAAACAAATGAGATATGCATATAAAGAAAGTTAGAAAACCACTCTCCAATACTAAAAAAAAAAAATCGTGAAACATTTTTGGCCAATAAATCAATTACTTTGATAGCTTCTCAAGCATGCAAAAGAGGGAGGAGAAGAGGAAGAAAAAAAACATTCTAACTCAACTTAGTCTAAGATCTCAATTAAAGAGGAAAAATAATCCTCTGTAAAATTCCTAATTACCTATGAAATTTGTATTTCGTCGGTGATTTCCTCTTTTACCGAGGAAGTTTCTCTTTCGAAATTTTTTTGCTTTTATCCAGGAAAACATTCCTCGGTAAAATGGTGATTCATCGATGACATAATAAATTCTTGGGTAATTTAGGCTTTTACCCAGGAATATTTCCCTTGGTGAAGGTAAGCTAAAACCTGTCTTCTTAGCCACGCAATAATTTCATCTTTACCCAAGAAATTTTACTAGTTGATATTTATTGCTTTTACCAAGGAAAAGTTTTCTTGGTAAAAGCAAATGAGTATTTACCCTCGAAATTTTATTTCATTGGTAAAAACCTATTATTACCCAGGAAGTTTGTTTCCTCGGTAAAAATTTCCTGAGTAAAGGTCATTTTTCTTGTAGTGTTCTGTGGTCCCTTTATACATGTGTTTGTGACCTTATTAACAGTTTGGATGGTAAATATGTATTCCGATGGCCCATTTATAATGGTGGGTATTCAATCATCACTTTTTCCTATTGTGTAGTCCTCATGAGGCTTGGATTGATGTTTGGTAGCATGCCCTAAAATGACGGGGTAGATGTAAGGAACGTACATCAAGGTAGGCCCGACAGTTAGGGATCCACCAAAGTCACAGGCCGTTGCTTTATGGTTTTAAAAGTGGATTTTTATCCAAATGGTCTTAAGGTATGACCCTTTTAAGAGAATAGCTTCTCTACTCATTGTTTCCAAATTAGCAGTTTTTTAGTTTTTATAGGACCAATATGCCCTAATTTTTATACTTGTGCCCTTACATCTGCTTTCGCTTCCAGGAGAAGCTTCCTAACCCAAATCTTAATGTCTAACATGTTCATCACATGGTGATTGGAGCCATTTGATGGCATATCGAATCCATTCATTCTCTTTGTAGTCTACCATTTCAAAGGGAAGACACTAATTTCAGCTGGATACAAGCTCCCTTGGGTCCTCAATAATCGATAATGGTGGTCGTTCACTCCTAACATTTTCCTTGTGGTGTGGTCCACCTTATCTACGGATATGGCTCATTCTCTTATCCATGACCTTTTATGAAATTCTTGACTCCAATGGACGGAGTGGATTCAACACATACCCCATGGCAGGCACCACAAACGTTGTTTAAAGACCCATAGGTAGGCCCAAGTCGATCGGATGACCAACTTGATTTTTATTAAAGAGCCTCTTCTTTTTCCTTTGTAACCTTCCTCCATGGAACCCACCACCACCATTTGGCGAAGTTCTTTTTTCGTGTATGGCTACTAACGTCACGTTCCTCTACGTACAACATTCATTTTCGCTTCGACCAAAAAAAGACCATTATGTACATGACAACCACGACCTGTGGGACCCATCACCACACTCCTACACTCTATTCTCCGACGGACCATTCTCTTGTGTTTCATTCTTTGGTGTGGGAATCGAGTTAGGTGCACATTTCTCGTTGGTAGAGAATCAGTTCAGGTACACATTCCTCCCCCTGACACATGATAACCACGACCCTTAATACATAGTAACCAATACCCTTAACGCATGAGGGTCAAAGTTTTCATCTATTAATGGTTAGGGTTGTCATTATGGGTACTTAATGCTTGTCAGGTGTTTAGGGTCATGGTTGTCATATGTCAAGGGTTGTGGTTGTCATTTATTAAGAGTCAGGTCGTGGTTGTCTTATTTAAGGGTAAGGGTATGGGTTATGGTTGTTATTTGTTAGAGATATGAGTCGTGGTTGTCATGTGTAAAGGATCATGGTTGTCATGCATTAAGCGTCGGATTATGGTTGTCATGTGTGAAGGGTTAGGTTGTGGTTGTCATGTGTTAAGAGTCTTGGTATGTTATGTATTTAGGGTCTTGGTTGTCATGTGTTATGGGTTGTGCCCTCGGTGGAATATGTGTTGAATCCACTCTGCAAGTTTAATTCAGAATTTAATTTGGCCATGAGCCAAAGAATAAGTCATATCCACAAATAAGGTGGACCACTCCATAAGGAAACAATTGAGAGTGAACAACCACGGTTACCGGTTACTGGTTAAGGGTAAGAATGTAAATGAACTAGTTTAAATAATAGGAATGTAAAGAGTAAGACCAATTTAGAGTAGAATAAGTGGAATGTAAAGTGTCAGAATGTAATATGCAGGACCAATTTAAAATTAGAATAACATATACTAGAACTATAGGAATCACTGAAAAATAAAAATCTTGTTTCTCAAATCGAGCCTTTGCTAGTGACTAACTATTATAACCCCAGCAGAGTCGTCATTTTGTGGAACCTTGACCAAACGCAGGAGCGATTTGCCCACTTAGGCTTCTCCACGAGCATTTTTTTCTAGTGTTATGCTGATGGGGATGGTATTAACTCTTGAATTGTACAGAACGTTTGTTTTGGAGTCTCCACTAGCCAATTTTAGCTTAAGATCTATACGGGTGGCTAAAAATTATAAAATTGCTTACATAATGAAAGATATAAAGATATCTTGATATGGATGACTCCTATTGCTACTCTAAGGTCGAAAAATCTGAGTAAGAGCCTTGGTGGCGGAAAAGGAAGGAGTAAAGCACCATTTTTCACTCGGATTGAGTGTAACCTCTACTTTACAAGATTTTTTTTTTTTTTTTGAAGGTTTGAAAAATTCTAGAGGAAATTAAATTTAGCATCCAAGTGGACAAAAGTTAGAGAAAAAGTGAAAAAAAAAATAGACAGAGATGAGAATGTGGCGCTACTATGCTATGTGTGGCATGCTGATATAAACTTGTGGAGATGTGAGAATAGAAAGAGGGAAACTAAACACTCTTATCTGAAAAGAGTTAACTGGTTGTCCCTAATTTTCACTCTCTGTAGACCGTTCGATGAATGCTTTTAAAAACTAGTAGCCTTATAGAAACTACAGATCAAGCTCCTCTCAATTGTGATTGTTTTTATTGGAAATAATAGAGGGGAGCTCGATATTTTAAGAAGTGACCGGTGGGAATTAGATCCCACCAATGCTAACATGGCTAATTTGCATGCTTTTCAAAGTCCTCAGGGTGATAAGAACCATCTAGGCTTATAAGTGGACTTTTTGGACCACCGGGAATCAAATTTTCGCTAGCATTTCCGTCGGTATTTTTCATATTTTTGGAGGCAAATTTACCACCATAGTTGTACAAGGACCCGTCTATCAGCCTAGATTACTACCACGTGGCCAGTAGGAATTGGTCACTACCATGTGTGGCCAGCAAGAATCCAATTCCTATCGGTCCGTTTCGGCCAATCCAGGCCATCAGTTACCTTTGGGTGGTCCCTAGTGTTCCTTTGGTATAATTCTTCTCCCACTACGCCAAAATCGTATTTTTGCGACGGACCAAGTCCGTCCCAAATCTGTATTAGCGACGGACTTGGTTCGTCGCATGGGCCGTCGCAGTTTACTATGTGGCAAATTTTAAACGACGAATTATGTCCGTCGCTTTTAAACGACGGATTACGTTCGTCGCTAAATTATGTAAAGCGACGGACTTAGCGACGGACATCGGTCCGTGGTACAAAATTGTTGCCACGTAAATTGGTCCGTCGTTAAATTTATGGGCGACATTTATTTAGGAATTTTAGCGACGGGTTTGGTCCGTCGCTAAATTTTCTGAACGCACACCTACTACGTTTGAATTTATTTTTGAATCTATTGCACCTGATAGTCATCCAAATTATTTAAAACCAAAAAAAATTTAAAACCTAACAAATCATAATTATATCATATATGAAACTTAAAGTCCTTACATTTCTAGTGAAAAATAATATTAATATTTGTTACAAATCTACACATTGAAGTGAACCATTCTCCATAGAATGAGCAACTAGGCTTTATTTTGTTCCCAATATTGAAACCAATCTCTTGACCATACGTGAAGCTAGCCTTCATTTCTAATCTTTCCTTTGTAGCTACTTCCACCTCATACGTTAGCAAATCCATCAACTGGTCCACCTGCAAAATCCAGAATATAAAACATAAAGAGTATCAGTATTATAATGTAAGAACAAAAGTTATATGAAACATACATAATGTTTTCTTCACATATGTGATTAAGAATCAAAATCTTAATCGGGCTTTCCTTGATCTCCATGTAGTGAAAAAGATAATCATAAATTTGTATTTGAAGAGATTTCATTCTTAAAAATTTTAAACTGACATATTTTGTTATGCTTCTGCTGAAGAGCCCGATGGGAAAGAGTAGATGACATGACAGGTTAGAATGCAGCTCGCAATAGGTGTTCACTTCTGTAGAAGGAATTAATTGAAATCCACAAATCCGATGGTGTAGACAGCAATCAAATGGAGTTTTTCCTTGATCATCAGATTGCCAAAGTTGAACCACACATTCCTCTCTCTATGGTTGCTTGGAATTTTGTTCCTAGCATTTTATTTCCCATGAAAACCATTAACAAGTTAACAAATAATAATTAAAAAAAAAGGTTAACAACAATTTTGAATTAGAAATCTTAGATCATGTTAACGCTAATTATATACCAGAGAAGATTATTATTAACTAAAATAAGATGAACTTAATAATAGGCATCCACTGAACGGGGCTGATCTTGTTTCCTTTTTTTTTTTCACTGAAGATACCTCTACCAGATAAGAGGCAATCATACTCGAGAGATCTGAGCCATTCACTAAGTGAAACGCTTGAAGTATGGGCCTGCCTAAATTTTGGCCCATGACATTATAACTATTGATCCTAGCCATCTGACTAATTGCTAGGAAAGTAGATGGTTAAAGCCTTCAGTTGTATTAAATCATTAATTATAACTGAAACTTAATAGTATACGGCTTCTATGAATAGCTCGAAATGCTACATCTCTTTCAAGAGCAGGACCCTTTACCGTAACTTTTGCTAGCTCTTTGCATACCCTGATCCACAACGGTACAAATAGCATTTTCTGCTATGGTTTGAGTAGCAATCTTTTCATTAAATAAAAAATCAGATGCTAACATCCAAACAGCTACCATCCTAAACAATGTGAATCTACCATCCTATGCATCTTTCTGTTTGGGAACTCTATCTGGTTTTAGTTTATAGAAAGTTTAAATAGACTACTTGAAAAAGATGGCGAATGGCAGTACAACAATATTGAATTGTGTAGACATTTCAAGTGATCTTACAGATTCAATGTAGGGATTCCCATGGCATTCATGATAGGCCATTAATAAAAAGAAAAGGTCATATGAGCAGCTGGATAGTTGAATAGGCAAGGTGGACTACGAAGTGTATAGCATGAGTAAAAACCAGTTCATTGCTACAGAGCAAATATGAGCAGGTGGATAGTTGAATAGGCAAGTTTCCAGCAAAATGGCCGAAAATATCATTGCTATTTATTCAATAAAAAAAAAAACCAATCCAACTTCTCCAAACAGGCCTCTACCAAAACAGCCATGGAAAACTAGTCCTTCATGTTGTTTTTCATGTAGGCCTCTCCACCAAAACAGCTATGGAAAACCAGTACTTCATGCTAGAAGTGCTTCTTTTCAACTTCTGTTCTGCCTCAGACCAGAAGTATATCTCAGCTGTGGGTGACCTAAGCATACAAAGAGATGGGATGAGAGTAGCATTTGACTTGCAATCAATTTCGAACAAAAGTCCATGTGAAATTCAGAGTAATGGACCTTATACAAAGAGATGGGCTGAGAGTGGCAAATTTTTTTTCTTCAATCCAGTACTCCTATGCTAATTTGAATCTGACCAAAGAACCAAAGATCATTCACATAATGATGAGTAGACAGTGGTTGATAAATTGGTGCAAATTTGGGAAGAAAGATGGATTTGTACAATATTCTCAAACATCAGGCTCCCAACCTTGTAACTTTATCTTTTATTGGATTCCAGCTTCAGCCATAGAAACAAACTAAAAGCAACATATAAATTGACAAACAAAATGGCAGGCTAGATGAAAAGAGAAACATGTTTATATAGAAGTTGATAGACCACAAGTTTCAATCAGTGGTAAATGACTTCAAGATCAGATCTCAGACATTCAATCATGCATATGTGCACAACTGATGCCATTCACATTCTTTTTTTATTGGCACCACTCATGCATTGACCAAGAAAGCAAATCAGATTTCAACCAATACAGGAATAAGTCAGAAGATATTGAACCTTTCAATGGCTGTCCAGCAAAGAAACAGAAGTGAAAATACAAGTGCTTGCCTTCTACCAATGGATCTGGTTTCGTCCCTACAAATTCATCAACCCCACCGAAATTATTATGCTCCATCAGTTAAAGATTACCAATCAATTAAAACTAGAACTTTGACAGATTTCACAATGACAACATTGGCAACCATTACTCCTTAATAGGCAAGAACCAATTCATTCCAATGGCCAGGTGAGGGAAAATAGTAACTAGTGTCAATGCAATCAAACTATTAAGCATACTCTTTTCTTTGATTTGGTGTCTCTTGCATTTGCTTTGAAACAAGACCCAAATAACTCGGATCAATTAGTCACCTTAGAAGGAAAAAGATTTAACAAAAGTTTTGAAAAGATACTCCAAAACCTACCAGTGGGAGGAGATTTTATACAATTATCTGGAATGACACTGAGGTTTCTTAGGCCTGATCTGAAAAAAAAATCAGATTGATCAATCACCCAAAGACAGTAAAACAAGAAGACTGAAAAATGGGAAAGAAAGAAAATCCAAATCTCAGAAAATGAAAAAGAAAGAGATTTACAGGTCAGGGAGGGCCTTTGCACCATGATCCTGAGCCTACAGATACAGATAGCCAAAAAAATCAGCAAATCATTTCCAAAGAAACAAAAATTTTCTAAAGAAAAGAAACTCATGAGTCCCACACATCAATATCTTTCCAATTACTTCAATAAAAAAAAAGTATATAAAAATATCAAAACTCACAACAAAAGCACGTTTCCAACCCAATCTTCACAATAGAACATTCTTAACCTTTAGATTTTTAGCCTAAACATAGATGGTTAAGAAGAGAAATATAACTACTGAACAATGGTCTAAATTACCAAACCACAGCCACACTTGTCTTCATGTTCCCATGCATGCTGTCAATAAGCAAGCCACACATTGTATAATTCTCCTTCCTTTCAAAGAATACCAAACTATTTGGAGAATGAGACAGGATCGGACTCACAATGAGACATGATCGGACTTTCAAAGGACTTTTCCCCTTCTGATAATTAGTAACACTACTAAAAACAAGAGAAGTGAATTACAATGGGGGCATAATTTCCCTACAAAGGGAGACTCTAAAAACACGATGAATCAGCCAAGTGATTTGCTTCTGAAAATCCTTGCAAAAGGAAAGGTGAATAAATTTCTTTTTTTATTATTAAATTATTAACAAAATAAATCTTATTTTCTTTTTGTTCTCTTTCTAGATGGTGCTGCTTTCACCATGAGCTGTGTTTATCCTTTAAAAAAAAAAAAAAAAAAAACACCATGAGCTGTGTTTGGAAGTCAATTTATTGTTAGAAGTAGACATCTAATTCCTTTGGCCCATGCTTCTTCAAGTTTAACTCCCCCATCATCCACTAGAATATATGTTTTATATTAGCTCAAATAGCTACAGGTTCGCATGGACTTCAAAGTTTACAACAGTGGATGTATTTCGGGACTTGGGGTCTCAGGTCTTTATAATGCAGTGGAATGCTCAGCACCACTATGCATCCGTGGGACTTGGTATATATCAGGTTTTTATATTACGGTGTAATGTTCAGCAACCAACTATGTATAACTTGTCTGCAGCCATGATAATCAATATTCGTTCTCTTTTAAAACAGATATATCATTGTTACCTTGATATATACCACCCACTAAAACTATACTCAGACAAAGGAAACAACAGTACAATTCAGAAACAAGATGAAAATATTTATATTTGTAACAACATATAGAAGTCTAACTAAACAACTAGGAACTTAATGGATTAGAAAAAGAAAAAGAAAAGAAAAAAGGAATCAGCTCGCTGATTGCAGGAAGAACAGAACATCAAGATAACCTAAATGAGGCCATAGGTACCTTTTTTATGCAGAGTGGATGACAGATGCTTGACTTTTGTTGTGAGTTGTGCCACTGCGAAATGAAGAAAAGAAATGTATGATCAAACCACAAATGGAAATGATTGAGAAGTGGGAAGCATTATGTACAACATAATAATCGTTTCAGTCCATGTTTTGGGAATGTTAGCCAAATGTGAAGTGTAATAACAATGTATTGCAGGACCCTGTTTTTGGAAAAGTTACCTAAAAACAAGGCGGGGAAAATAGGTAACTAGCAGATGATGCTGTCCTCAAACAAATATAGGAGATAATGAGAAAACACATTGAAGCAGCATAAGTAGGAAAACAAATTGGAGAGGAAAATGAGTAATCAGGAGGCCTTACATATGCCGCTGATCAATGATGATGACAGCAGAGTCGGATGTTTAGAAGCAAGCAATGGCTGCCAAATTGCTTGAGCAGAAGGATCTTAGATCCACCATCAAGAAGCAATGCAGACTATGGACTGCATGTCAGTCCTCAAAATATTGGAACTCGAGCTTTTGGGAAAAGTCCAATGAGACAGGATCGGACTCACAAGTTTGTCATGCTCTCAAGCTTTTGGAATGCACGTGGAATGGTTCCATTCAGTCTATTCCCATACACATTGCTGCAACCAAACCCATGTTAAAATGATGATTGCTGCAACCAAACCCATGCTATATCATCCCCTCTGTTGTTACACTGCAAGATGAGAAAAAGAAAGAAAAAAAATGTGGCTGCACCGATACAGACTAGTGCGAACGGCTGCCTACGTACCTAAAAAAGTGATTTGGGATCAAGCTACTACGTAGTTCTTTTAATATTCAAATCAGAACATTTTACTGAGTCAATAGATAAGCCATCTAAAGTCTTCAAAGGTCTAGTCAAATAGTTCATACCGATGTTGAATCAAACATTTATATTGTAAGAATAAGAAGAAGATCTCAAGAAAATAAAATACCAAAAGAAATCAACAAGTCGGAATGGAAAAAGAAAACTTATTTTACCTTTTAATAGGACTCGATGAGTGTCTTTTCCTTTGTATATCTTTAAAAAACAACTTTGAATGAAGATTCACACTGCAAGAAGTTAAAGAAAAGTATTTCTGGTTGCACCATACAGTCTAGTACAAACGACTACATACCAAAAATCACTAAAATAATCCAAAATAAGTCACCATCCAAAAGCATTAAAATAATCCAACATTAAGTTTTAGTCAAACAATCCAAAATAATATCAAGTTTGCCACAATTCCTCCAAAATAAACTAGCTTGTTTAGGAATTAAGAAGGGTTTAACATGGCCTCGTCAAGACTCTGGGCCAAATAAGAACTTCACCCAGATCGCAATCCCCCAATGTTCTGTCACCAACTTCATCAAAGACATCCGCACTAGGATCATCGACCGCATCTAAAATGATCTTCACACATTCTGAAGGGATATTGGTCTCATAATCTGTAATTATCCGTCCACGCCCAACAACTCGACGACGCATATTTGTTAATGAATAAATTTGTTCCATACGCTGAGTAGGGGCTGAGTCTCCTCAAAGACTAGAAGCCTCGCTGGATCGAAGATTGGCCTACAATAAATAATTTTATCATTTTCGTGGAGTAACTAATGATGTTACATTTATCTTAAATAACGAATAAATGATGCAAATTTGTCACAAAAATTGCAGTACCTGTGATGCTGCAGTCCCAAGGGAGCATTGCATTGTCAATGGAGCATTGCTAAGAATTTGCTGCTTAAGTTCAATGATCTGTTGTTCCATGTTTTTATACATGTTCTTATTCTCGTTCCGTTGCTCTGCCATCTCCTTTTTCAATTCAGTCATTGATGCTTTAACGTCATCAATTTCATTCTTCTTGGCTCGAATTTCTTCCACGTAGGGGGTTGAAGCAATAATAGTGGTTTTTGAAATATTGCCCAACCCCCTCACACGTCCCTTTCTATCACGACCACAAACCTAGATGATAATCCATCATGAATTGTGATGCATGTATATTAGTAAGAGAAAGGATATAAAAAATTGTATATGTAAAAGTGATGAAGATGAGGGAAAAACCTGTGCAACTGGGTCATTATTTAAATCCATCCTTATACTAGCCGGGTCGCTCGCAATTATCTCTCTCAATTTTCCAGTTGCGTCACTCAGCTCTTGTGTGGCGTAAGACCCATCGGATCTAGTATGTGTGGCCAGAAACAAGTCTGTTCTAGTGATAACAGCATTTGGATTTTCATTTCGCTGTAATTTAAGAAGGCAAATCATGTTAACGTGATTATAAAGAAAATTGATTTTAAATTGATTTTAAAGACAATGAAACTATGTTACAAATTACCATCAACTCTTCTGTCCTGGCAGATCCCCGTCTACCAGACAGTTGAGGGTACTTTAACTCTTTTCTGGAATACTTTCCCTTTTGACGACGATTCTTTGCATCTACTGTAGATTCCGAATCAACGAATTTGTCCCATTCTTCTTGTTTCACACCATTGGGACAATTTCTTTTTCTTTCTCCATCCTGATCAAACTTATCATAAGTCTTTCGCAATTCATGCTTCCAATCCCTCCACATTCCATTTACTCTCTTTATTATATCTTTTTTGTGCTTACTGTCAATGTCATATGTGCCCTATATATTTCATTATCGACAACAGATCAATGGTAAGTACATTATAAAAATTAAAAAGTAACCTTCAAATATTTCAATGCTTACCACAATGATAGACCAAACATTCTCCTTAATTGTATCAGGTACAGCACGCCAATCATTATATGTAATTGGACAATGTGTCCTGGTCACATTCCCTAAAAATGAGGAGAAAGAAGTTCCGTTTGGTCCAATAGATTGCCCAGCATAAATGATTTCGACATGCTTCCTTGTGTTGCTTCCTGGGGCAGAAGTTGAAGAAGTTCCTGCATGCGACATGATTCCTACAAAAAAAAATTCAAAATATTAGTCATTTAAGCTGTTGCTATATATTATACGAATTTTACTAATGAAAGGTTGATATGTGTTATTGTTTGCAAAATAATATTAGCGCCCACTTGCTAGTTGAATTACATTTTTTTTTGTTGGAAAAACATGTACAAAGTAGACTAAATTGATTGATGGATTAGATATCATGCAGCACACTTGGATGTACAAGAGTGTTATTGCACCCGTGACTTCAATACTAAGTTCGAAAGCATGCTTTTGTAAATATGAAAGCTAAAAGTAAAAAAGTAAAAAGATCACAATCTCATATAATAAATGGAATTCACATTACTTCCAACCTGACACTTAAAATAATATATGAAACTGATTAATTTCTTCTCCGCTTTCGATGACGTGAGGTACTTGCTTCATTTTCTACATATGACCCTTCTTGTATATCTTCATTTTCTTCATTTAAATCGTCTGTTAATGAAGTGCTTGAAGAACCTGCCATTAACCTAGCCTCAAATACTAGCGGATCTTCAAATGCATATGCATCCTTGGTCAGCCGCTTTGGAACATCTAAAACAACATGCCAGTCATCTCTTGTTAGATCCTTACAGTAGAAGACCTGAGCTGCCTGAGATGCATGAATAAACGGCTCATCATCTTCCTTGATGTTCCTTCTGAACCTTCCTAAATTGACGAATATCAAATTCGTCTCGGGATCTACATAACATCCATTTGTTTTATCTTCAATATGCACCCAATCACAGTAGAATAATGTTACCTTGAATTCAAAGTAGTCTAATTCGAGAATTTGTCTAAGGATGCCATAGTAGGTGGCTTCCTGTTCTACAATGTTCCTATCCCTGGCACTCGACCTGAACCTAGTCAATGCTTTCATAGAGACACCGCTGTTTTGTGTTGTAGAGTTCTTTTCGGAGTCTATTGTGCTAAAAACATATCCATTTACTGAGTATGTACTATACGATGTGGCTTTAAAGCTAGGACCAATAGCTATTGTCTTAAATTGTGACATTTCTTCATTCTCTAGTTGATCCCTTAACCACGTGTTATAGTCCATTTGTTTTTCTGCTGACGGATTGCCCCTCCGATTTTGTCCCCTACGTGCTTGAGACTAAAGGTATGCATTGTACTTCCTACAAGTCACATACCAAGGGAATATAAATAATTTTATTATTTACATTAAGCCATTTTAAAAAACATTAAGGATAGAAGAAAACAATTTCATTAACTTACCCCTCCCACTGAGCATTTTCAGCGTGATGTTGTAAAACCCACCTGCGTGCTTGTTGATACTGCACCGTAGTAAGAAGATGGATTTTTGCTTTCTTGTTGATTTGAAAGTTATCGACATTCTCATCACCCTCATCATAGAATATCTTTCATACTTGCTTATGGCTTCCTAGCTTCTTCTCGGGCATGTAGTCCATACAGTACATCATAGATTCCTCTAGTATATAGCGTTCCGCAATACAACCCTCTGGATAAGTTTGATTCATCACATACTTTTTGTATGTTCTCATCATCCTGATAAGTGTTAAAATAAGATATCGATAGAAAAAGGCTATTGTAACAAAATTTAATTCAATGCTGATAGTTTATGTTACCTCTCAAAAGGGTACATCCACCTATATCGAACGGGTCCACAAAGTTGTGCCTCCTCCGCCAGGTGCACAACTAGGTGTGTCATGGGAACAAAAAAAGATGGAGGAAAGTATTTTTCGAATACACATAATGTTACCACTATTTTGTCTTTCATATATTGAAGCTCCTCATGATTAATAACTTTCGAACATATGACGTTGAAGAATCTTGACAATTCGCAAATGGCGGAGCGCAGTGGTTTATCTTTCCCTAAAAACGAGTGCATCACAATACCGGTAGCAATTGCTGCATCACAATGTGATAATCATGCGACTTAAGGGCCTTAAGTTGGTTATCCTCCATACTGACACGATGTGTCCAATTTGCACTATACCCTTTCGGAACTTTCAAATCGATCAAGGTTCGACAGAATAAGTCTCTTTCAGATCGGGACAAAGTGAAACGAGCTTTGGGTAAGAACACCCTGTCGTTCCTTTCTTTAGGCCACAATGACCTTCTTATATTCATAGCCTGAAGATCCTTGCGGGCTTGTAAACCATCCTTGGTCTTATCCTTTGTGTCCATGATCGTTGCGATGAGATTCTCAGTGATGTTTTTCTCAACATGCATCACATCCAGATTGTGGCGAATGGGTAAATGCTCCCAGTATGGCAAATCAAAAAGGATTGATCTCTTCGACCAAGCAGTAATGTTGTGCTCATCATCCTTGGACTTCTTCCTACTCTTTCCCACTTGCTTTCCGAACTCTTTTTGAATATTATTCATTTTACGTAGTACATCAGAACCTTTCATACGCTTTGGAATCTTCCTTATGTCCTCCTTCCCATTGAATTCAGTTGTTTTCGTCCTGAAGTCATGATTAAGTGGCAGGAATCTTCTATGTCCCATATAAGCGAACTTCTTTCCATGTTCAAGCCAGACTGAGTCTGTCTCCTCACTACAAACAGGGCATGCATACTTTCCTCCTGTCCTACAACCAGAAAGATGTCCATATGCCGAAAAATCGTGTATTGCCCATAACAAAATTGCCCTCATTGTGAACCTGTTCTTGCTATGCGAGTCATATGTTACAGATCCATTCCACAATTCAATCAACTCTGCAATCAACGGCTGCAAGTAGACGTCAATGTCATGTCCTGGACCTTTTTTTTCCGGGGATCAAAAGTGTTAACATTGTAAACTCCTTCCGCATGCATAAATGAGGTGGAAGATTGTACGTAACAATCATAACAGGCCAGCAACTATGTGAGTTGCTCAAATTCCCAAAAGGATTGAATCCATCCGTTGCAAGCCCCAACCGAACGTTACGTGGCTCCGCAGCAAAATCATCGAACTTTCCATCTACATTCTTCCACATAGATGAATCAACAGGATGACGCATGTGACATTGATCTCCAACCGACTTCGAATGCCATATCATGTTCTCTGCAATCCACGGTACACTATAAAGTCTTTTTAACCTCGCGGTTAATGGGAAATACGTTAGCACTTTACACGGTACCTTTAGGGGCAGTTGACCTTTTAACTCCATCAAATTTCCATCTGCTTGTTCTACATTTTGGACATCTATCCTTTGTAGCGTGCTCCTTCCAGTATAGAATACAATCGTTACGACATGCATGTATTGTCTCATAGTTCATACCCAATGAACCGATCAATCTCTTCGCATTATACATACTATCCGGCAAAGAGTTCTCGCTTGGCAAGATTTTCTTGAGCAAGTTTAATAACTCTGTAAAGCTATTGTCTGACCACTGATACCTAGACTTCATGCTCATCAACTCCACTGTCACAGACAACTTTGTATGCTCGGGTTTACATGATGGGTATAAGGGTTGTTTTGCATCCTCCATTAATTTCTTGTAATGGGAATCATCATCTAAGTCATCTTGAGGTCGAGTACCATCTTCATTATTAACCTCGTTCATACATGCATCTAAGTCATCGGGTTGAAAGCGACCAAAAGCATCATTCACCAAATCTTCCATTCTGGGCAACATATCTTCGTTACGATTATCGGCAGATGTACTCGCACCTTCATTGGGACATTGTTCCCCATGGAGAAACTAGGTCGTGTATGTTTTATCTATGCCATGTAAAACCAAATGATCGCAAACTGTTTTTAATGGCTTCTTCCCATGCACATTACAACATTTGACACAAGGACAACAGTACCAATCAACACCATCTGAATTCTGTTTTGTGAACTCTAGGAATGTTGCAACACCTCTCAAGTATTCAGGGGACACCTTTTCTGCCGTCATCCAATTCTTGCATGGGGTCGTGGAAGCCATCTGCTGTGTATAAGTTAGGTCCGGAAAGAGGCATAAAAGGAAGAAAGAAAGAAAAGAGTTTTACTCCAAAGACTTCTACAGAAATAGGCCTCCAAAATCTATCTTTAAAATATTATGAGAGTCACATGCAAGCCATGCCAATGGTGGTCTATTTTTCAACTGCTCATGTCATTATCACTACTGCTTCTTATGGTGTGGTCCACTTGAGCCTTAGATCTCCCTCAATTTTCGGCTTTGCTCTCTAAAATGATATGAAAAAATGGATGGACGGTGTGGATAAAACTGGGACGTACGGGGTCGTACCCGATCTGCGTCTAACTCGAGTGATAAATGGTTAGTTCTTCCATGCTTCTTGTAGTTTTCCTCTCTCCCACATTCACAGCAATGGTATATCTTGAGAATTGCAGGAGATCTTCTAACCATATCAACGCTACTATCATTTCAATTGAAGCTTGTATATGAGAATCACAGGAGATCATACTCTCATTAGAGTTAGATCCAAGCCGTTGGATTGGTTATGCTTCTGGCAGTATGGTTTCCTCTGATATCTCACTTCCAAGCTCTTCTCCAATCTTCCCAGCAATTACCTTCTTCAGTACCCTTATCTGAATTCGGCACTGCTTCGGTGGATTGGATCCTTGTGGGGGCTATTCTGATGTATGTATCTTTATATCCACGCCGTTCATCTGTTTCTTCAGTTGATTTCAGGGCATGTGCCTAAAAATACATCTCAGGTGGAGCACGCCAAAGGAAACAGTGGTGATTGAATTTCCACCATTAAAAACTACCTGGGGCCCATCCAACTTGTGGGGTTAATGTTTTCAATGATTGAGAATTCGGGCCGTTTGGTAAATACAAAAAATTAAGCACTTAATTTTAATCATCACTTAAAATTTGTATGTTTTTTTTTTCAGCTACCGGCCCTCCACTTATCACTTATCATGGAATGTGGTAAGTGATTTTCCTTTTAACTTTTGGATGAATGTTGACGAAAATATCCTTACTAATAATTTAAAATCACAAAATTACCCTTCCAGGCTTTCGAAACCTATCTCACGCCTCTCTCATCCATTCCATGTTCTCCCACAAGACTATAAACCCTAGCACTCTCTCCATCTGCATCGGTTCCATCTTCATTTTTTGATAAGATTTCCGCCATGACTTCTCTCTACCTTTCTCTTGAGAAGAAGACTAATAGTATATATTTTTCATGTTATTTGAGGTTTTCAATGGTAGTGCTATACTGCTATTAGGCAAGCCATTTCGGTTCACAATACCATTAACTCTTGCTCCTGTATCCTGTGGTCCAGAAACTGAGATTTGAAACTGCTAGACTTGGGCCTATGGTTTACCTAGAAGCCCTGTTTCCCCTTGCAAATGCAAGTGTTTTTCACTTTTGTATCCCCTGTTCCATTTTTGGGGCTAAACTAGTATAAGAGTTGTAATATGAGGAGTTCCATGCATCCGTTTCTTGCTGCATTTCTTTGTATTTGTTTCTCTGTCTATCACTATGTTAACCCAACACCTTGCCTTCCCCTCTGGAAGTATGCTGGTGGCATCTTGTGGATTTGTAACTCTTGTTTGATCATTGATTCAATATGATTTTCTTCTTAGCAAATGTTTTAAATTTTCTTTTTTCTTTTTCCTTTCTTTTTTCTCCTGTGAATTGTGAAAATTTTATAAGAGACATGGAACCTGTATTTACTTCATGCTTAGCTTTTTGTCTCACAACTGCCCTCCATGATCCTACTTTGCTAGGTACACCCGTGGATATAATAGTTGGGCTGATGTGAGCCTCGGCCATGGTTGGTTCCTAGAAGCCTGGTAAAAGAGGTAGATGGATGTCTGGTGGCAGCATATTGTAGAACCTTTACCAAATCTTCCATTTAAAAGCTAACCCCACATTTATGGGAGCATGGCTAAGATGATGATGATGATGATGATGATTATGGGGGGGAATGAATTCATGGAGACTTCGGAATTTGTTTTCCACTGAGTCAGGCCTTGTTTGGTAGCTGTGGAAAAATGAGTTCATCTCATTTTAGTAATATATTGGATGTGTTTGTTTGCAGAAATTTCATGATTAATCAGTCTAATTTGGTGCAAAATATCATGATATTTGATGCATTCAAACACACCAGAGGATATACCATAGTTTTTAGTTGAGAGTTTCTCAAAAGACTATCCAACAGATAGACCTCAATATGGGCTCAGACTGCACCTCTAAGGATGGACGGCATGGATGTAGGACACGTACACCAAGGTGGGCCTCACAGTCAAATCACAGCTACCAATGCCACCTCATTAGCCTTTGCATCGTCTGTATTGCTTTCTTTCGAGAACCCATTCTACATATAGCACGTGAACATGGCTGCCCACGAAGTGTAATACCCGTAGAGGCACTACAGCAAACACCCAATGGGCACTTTTTACATCTCTACACTTCTCACACTCGACAATCATAACTGTCCATGATACTGCATTTTTTTCTCTGGCATTTCATCGAACATGTCTTTGGTGGCACCAACATTCCCCAATTCACATACCCATCAACCATAGCAGTTCAGGAAATGACATTCCGCTCCGGCATTTCATCAAACATTTTGCAATGAATCAAACTTTTGATTCTCAGGCGGATGGGACTCCGAACCATGACTCGACTGTGCAATCAATAGAGATTTTATGTTTTTTGGAGAGAGAGAGAGAGAGAGAGAGAGAGAGAGATATTTCATACCAGCTGCAATGGCGTCGAAGCTTGGAAGCTGCAACGGGAGCGGGGATGGGAGGCGTCGAAGCTTGGAAGCTGCAATGGCGATTTTTGGGGAGAGAGAGAGAGGGAGCGGGGATGGGAGGCGTCGAAGCTTGGAAGCTGCAATGGCGATTTTTGGGGAGAGAGAGAGAGAGAGAGAGAGAGAGAGAGAGAGAGAGAGGAGGAGCGGGAGACGATTGAGAGGAGGGAATGAGGATTTG
The DNA here is from genome assembly GCA_003013855.2 of Liriodendron chinense. Lineage (NCBI taxonomy): Eukaryota > Viridiplantae > Streptophyta > Magnoliopsida > Magnoliales > Magnoliaceae > Liriodendron > Liriodendron chinense. The sequence continues at coordinate 2,362,846 of ML058370.1, read as the reverse complement.
GGGATTTTTTTAGGGTAAGGGGATGGGTTAATCGGATTGCACCGTCTTACCGTGCGGACTGAACTCAGTTGGGCCCACCTAGAATGCATGTGCTTTATCTATTCCGTCCATATGTTTTTCCAGTTCATTTTAGTGGTTGAACCCAAAATTTAAGCATATCCAAACCTCAAGTGGACCATGCCATGGGAAACAGTGGGAATAATGATTTAAGCATATCCAAACCTCAAGTGGCCCCACATTGATGTTTATTTGTCATCCAACCTGTTCATAAGATCACATGAACATGGATGAAGGGAAAAACACAAATATCAGCTTGATCCAAAACTTCTGTGTCCCCCTATAATTTTTCAATGGTATATATTCAGTTCACACTTTCCCTGTGGTGTGGTCCACTTTAGATTTTGATATGCTTCATTTTTTGGCACCATACCTAAAATTATCTGTTAAGATGGATGAACAGAGTGGATAAAATACATAAATCACGGTGGGCCTCACAGAGTTTACTCAGCACGGTGAGCCCCACAGAGTACTGACACAATCTGCGCCAGAGGCCTCTGGCGTGAATTAGGTGTTACCCGGGAACAGCTAAGTGGGTGTTACCCCCAGCGTATGGCCCACATGGATGATATTTTGTATATCCATGCCGTCCATTTGTTTCTACGGCCCATTTTAGGATGATTTTCCAAAAATTATGTAGATCCAAATTTCAAGTGGACCATAACACTAGAAATAGTGTGATTGAGTGCCCCACCATTAAAAATTCCAAAGAGCCCATCGTAAGGTTTTTGTAATGTTTATTTGCAATCCAAGCTCTTGATAATGTCAATAAAGTCTTGAAGAAGGGAAAATATAAAGATCAGATTGATCTAAAACTTTTGTGGCCCACAAAACGTTTTTAATGGTTATACATCACTGTTTCTAGTGATATGGTCCACCTAAGATTTGGATCTTCTTAGGATTTTGGATCACATCCTAAAATGATATGAAAAAAGAGATAGACAGTGTTGATATATAAAAACTACAACAAGATGGGCCCCACACGGTTAGGGTAACACCCACTAAGCTGTTCCTGGGGTAATACCTAATTCGCACCCCTTGGCTATGGGGCCACTGGCCGGTGCTTTGTGGGCCCCTCCATGACGTATGTGTTTTATCCACACTGTCGAGCCATTTCTGAAGATTGTTTTAGTGCTTGATCCAATAAATGAGTCAAATCTAAATCTCAGGTGGACCATACCACAGGAAAATAGTATTGATTGAATGTCCACCATTAAAAACCTCGTAGGGCCCACTATATTAATTATTTGACATCCAACCTCTTAATTAGGTCATACAGACCTGGATGTAGGTAAAAAACAAATATCAGCTTGTTCCAAAACTTCCGTGGCCCTCAATAAGTTTTAACAGTGGGTGTTCAATTAAAATTGTTTCTTGTGATGTGGTCCACTTGAGATTTGGATCTACCTCAAATTTGGGCTCATACCATAAAATGATCTACGAAAATGTATGGATAGAGTGGATGAAACACATTCATCATGGTGGGGCCCACAGAGCACCGATCACTTGGCATTGACTGGTGACCCTGTCACTAACCAATCCATCTGATATATTTTATGTATATCTAATCCATCCATACGTTCTTTTATATCATTTTAAGATGCAATAGAAAATATTAGAAAAGATCAAATTCTCAATGGCTAGATTAGAGTTTGGGGTCCAATGACTATACATTTATTAGGTTTTCATGAGGTCAACAAGTTACAGCGCAATTTGGACCTACAAATTTGGCCTAATTTGGAAATCTAATCCATCCCTCTATTATATTCATCAATAACTTTGATTTGACTGGTCACTTGCCCTGATCAAGTTTAAGATGAGAAAGATACTAAATAGATAAAATTGATCAATGATGGGCCATATCTTGTAACCTAACCATTAGATTTGAGTGAAATTTAATCTAAACATCTAAAGTCATTTACTTTTCAATTTGGACCAATCAGATTGTCCAAAATTTGTCTAGCTCTAGACAAATTGATTGTACACATTTAAAGAGTCTTTTATACGGATATGATTCGGGCTTAATTTTGTTTTCAATAATAATTACCACGTTCTAAACATATCTGACCATTCAGATCAAGTTTAGGATGACTTGATCATAGAATTTGATCAATCTCATCATTATAAATTTTCCTTGCAATTAATTAACATCATTATATTAGGGCCTTCATTTTTTGCACCAATGAACATGTATGTATGCAAAAACCAATCTGATAACCAGTTAACTGAATGAGTGTAATTTTTCATTTTCAACTATCCAATAAATATCCACCAATAAATTTGGCCCACTCATTTCAAATTTCTCACTTTTATTTAAACCACAATTTTTTTCCAACATTTTTTTTCAAAATCGGTAAAATCTCTTTTTTTTTAATCAAATATTTCAACTTTTATTTCTTTTGAAAATATCATTTTTAATCAAACTTCTTAATTTTTTCGAAATACAAAATCTTAATTTCTTTATAAAAATTTCAATTTTTTTACGAACTTATCAATTTTATTCGAACTTCTCAACTTTTTTCAAATGGTCATTTTTTTTTTTAAATCTCAATTTTTTGAATCTTATTATTTTTCTAAATCTCAATTTTACTAAAAAATTGTTAATTTATTTTCAAACCTCTCAACTTTTTTTGTTTGAAAATCACAAATTACTTTTTTAACTTCACAATTTTCTTTTTCAAAATGTTTAATTTTGTGAAATTTTGAAAAGAAATTTCAAACATATTAATTTTATTCAAATTTCTCAATTTTGTTTTTAAAATCTCTTAACATTTTCTTTCAAATTACTAAATCTGTTATTTTAAATATCAAATTTTTTAATTTTTAAAAAATATCAGTTTTTTTCAATATCTCATTTTTCTTAAATTTTATTTTCCGACAGACCTTATCTGGGGGGCATCTTTTCGAGCTGAAATTAGCGACGGGCCAAATCCGTCGTTAAATAACGACGGCCTAAGTCCGTCGGAAATTAAAATTTTGCGACGAACTATGTTCCTTGGTAAATCCCGCGACGAAATCCCGCCTTAATTTCGCAAAAGCGACGGAATATTTTCAAATACAACGGACTAGGTCCGTCGTTAAATCAAGAAATTTTTGCGACGGTTAATGTCCGTCGCAAAATCCGTCGCAAAAATGCGATTTTGGCGTCGTGTCCATTGGCGATGTTTTCCATGGCGGATCAAATGTTGATTTCATAAGCATATTGTGATTATGCAAAGTATAATCTGTGATTTTGTGTGGGTTGTCTACAATTCCATATTAGTGAAATAACTTATCAAATAAGGCCCAGAATGCAGGATCAATAAAAGTGCTCATCATGGAGCTCTACGAGCCCTTGAAAGTGGGCCACATCTCAAAGATGGCATGCAGCACCCATATTGCAGTGGGAGCGCTCAACAATGCATCGTGTGCACCTTCTGAGAGGAACTTCTCCCTCCTTTTCTACATAGATTTGGATGATTTTTTACCTTAATGTATAATGCTTCAAAGGAATCTGTGCAATGATTATAGTCCCAACCAAGTTAGAGACAATGTAGATTTCAAATCGTGGGTCATTCAATGAAAACTATTAAACTACATAATTTTGAATATACATCATAGAAATTCATTCCTAATTTACATTTCGTCTAAGCATTCAATTGGTCCTACTTCATATACCATCGTGTCGTCCATCAAATTATCATTTCAATGGTATATAGATCTTAAGATTTGGCACACCAACACTGAAGGGTCTTACTTAAAAGACAGTCCTTGTTTTACAGTTTGAAAATTTTAGAGAAAAAAAAAAAAACAAATAACTTAGATTTTTCCTCCATTTTTGGTAGAAATGTTGCAATTAGCACCCTCCAAACATAATTTAGGATAGATTACAAGAGATAAGGACCCACGTAGGCATAAAAATGGAGGGAACTTGCATAATTGCCATTAAAATGGGGGAATTTCAATACTGCCCTCATCCAACTACTTCCATGAAGATTCATTTCTATAATAAATTTTAACCTCAATTCTTGGCAATTACAAACTTATCCTAGCTCCTAAGAGTGAGATTCCAACTTTTATTTTTGCAACTACCCCTCTAATTACCCTCTAATTTCTTTGCTTTCTAGGAACACCTCTTCAAGCTCTATAAATAGCTGAGAATTATCTAATTTTTAAGTCTTTTGATCATTCTCATATGTCGAGACTTTTATATTTTAAGAGAGGAGAGAAATTAAGAGAAGTTATTGCAATTTTATAGAAACCTTCAAGGGGAGAAAAAGAGGCTAAAATGAAGAGTAAATCAAAGGAGCATGCCCGATTAGTTTAGTATGGGATTCTACTCTCTTTTTTATGAGGAGAAATTTATTAGATGAAATCAAATGTACATGAAACAGATTAAGGCCTGGTCCACAAAAAAAAAAAAAAAAAAAAAAAAAAAAAAAAAAAAAAAAAAAAAACTGGGACTAGCCTATATATAACCCCATGCACAACCCCCCAAAGGAAAACATGAACCAATCGGGACAACCTCAAGACTTGAGCAACTTGATCGGTCTTATTCCCGTTGCATCAATCATCAACAAGCCCATAATATAATGAGGGAGATCCGCTCAGCTAGAGAAGACCCGATTAGCATATCCCCCACTGCCCATCTTTGCAAGCACATCCGTAATTGCGTTCCCTTCCTTGATTGTAGTAGAGCATTGAAAACCAATAGAGGATCTTATTTAGCTGATTTTACCCAGTGATGTAGAGAAAGAGCCCCATGATGAAGGACGACGGATGAACACTTTTCTATCATAGCTGGATCGGTAGAAGATCAAGAAAAATCGACAATCCACAGCATAGTTTGACCGGTCGAGGACCCTGATCGACCGGCCAAACTAGATCAAGCACCTATTGAATTTGGCCGAAATTTAGTCCAAACTCTCTAGACAACTCTTGGCGTTTTTTACCGGTCGACTTTTCTAGTCTACTGGCCGAACGTTTTTCGAAATTACACAGAGAGTTGGATGAACACTCTGGATAGTTTTAGCCATTTTCAACCGACCGACTCTCAAATTCAACTGACCGATGGATCAGGTCAACTGGTCGATGGGTTCTGCACATTCTACAGAATTTTTCTATTTCTTTCCATTTTTATTAGGACTATTTTCCTTACACAATTAGGATTTTCTTATGACTATTTAGTGATGTTAAGACATTGTTTAGGGTAGTTTTTTTTTATTAATTAATATAATTAATCTTTTTCTGTTCTTCTTCTCATGGATTTGAAATCCTTCCCTTGTGGCTTTGAGGAAGTTCGATTGAGGATTCTAGAGAGCTCCGTGGAGTTGTAGTTATCTCCCTGAGGAAGGCAATGATCAACATCATCACATTCCACCTTGCATCAAGTGGTATCAGAGCGAGGACTTCCCTTGGGCCGATGGAAACTAACCGAGGTTTGGACAACAATCCCATGGATGGTGATCCAGGGATCAACCATCTAGCAGAAACAATAAAAGTTCTCCACCTGGAGAGTCGGTTAGCCATGCAAGGGTTGCAGGCAACCGTTGACCCTATTATAGATGCATTAATTGTGCCTTGGGCCTAAGGTCATGTTTAGCCTCCCATGATTGTTGTACAACATAATTCTATTGATCATACAACGTTTCCAACAGAGAATCGTAGGGCTACTCTAGATGAGTCAAGTTCTAGCGAGACGACGAAGTCGTTGTTGCTGTTGCCTGACGAGTTGTTTATGGAGACGATCGGATAGACCGCGCAGAATGAGATTGAGATTATAGAGGTAAGGTCGATCTTCTAGGTTTTAATGGTCAGTTGCGTATAGAAGAGGTTTTCGATTGGAAGGAAGAAGTCAAGCATTACTTCAATTATATGGACCTGTTAGAAGAGAAGAAGGTGAATTTAGTGCTTACAAATTGAAGGTCAGTGCTTCTGCATGGTGGGAATAATTCTAGATTTTACGAACCCAACAGAATAAGGCACCCATATGATCATTGCCGCAGATAAGACGCCTACTTGGAGCATGATTCCTTCCAAGTGATTATGAAAAGGTATTGGTCCAGCAGTACAAGAATTGCCGGCAGCGGAATCATCCCATGGTAAAATACACTGAAGAGTTACAACAGTTGGCACTGCCAAACAAATTGATGGAGACCAAATCGTAGAAAGTGGTGCAGTTCATTGGTGGCCCATGGCTAACAATTCGGGACTGAGTTTAGATGCATCTAGTTTAGACTATGGATAAAGCGGTCTAATTGGCCAACTGGGCGGAAACGTAACTTGCGAGGGCCACTACTCCTACATGCCCCACGGCATGAGATCCTATGGAGGATACATCATTGGTTGAGGAAATGGATCCAGTAGGAGGGCATCATCAGCCTCCTACGATTGCAAACCATGAAACGGGAAGCGACCTCTTGAGGCCTCAACAACAACGCCAATTACGGTGGGCCCAAGAAAGATTTTAAATCCGTATGGTCAGCCAAGGCTTGATCATTGCTATCGTTATATAAGCGAGAAACTTGTTAACACATGTCCCAAACGGCCAGTAGTTAATCTAGCCATCACTGTTAGAGAAGCAGATAATGACCCAGATGAAGGTGGTGCTGAGTATGAAGGAGTTGAGTGGACTCTTAGAGATCAATTGTGTCCCTAGTCATCCAAAGGTAGTCGTATGTGCCAGATGTGCAGAACAATCCTCAATGCCATAACCTCTTTCATACAAGTTGCACGGTGAGTGGAAAGGTCTGCGATGTAATCATTGATAGTAGTACTTGCAAAAATATCATGTCACAAACTACGATGGAGAAGCTGAACTAGAGATTGAACCACACCCTTCTCCATTTGTGATCGGTTGCATCCAAAAGGATAGTGTGACAATGATAACTGCATAGTTTCACATTTCCTTCTCAATTAGCAAGTTTTACAAAGACCAAATATTATGTGACATCGTAGACATAGATACTTGCCACATAATATTTGGTCAGCCATGGCAGTTTGATCAAGATACTGTACATAAGGGTCGAGATAATGTCATTAGTTTTTCTAAGGATGTGTGGTACATTATTATCGTCCTTATGGTTTTGAAAGAGAACCCTAAAACCTCTAAAGTGGAGGGACAATCTCTCTTTGCAATGCACGACATTGGAGAGGAACCTGATATAGAGCAACAACTGCTGCATTATTTTATTTATTTTTTTTTTTTGGGGGGGGGGGGGGGGGGGGGGGAACAACGGCTGCCTTAGGCCACCACCCCCAATAGCTCTCTTTCTCTCTCTCTTCTCAATGCCTCTCTCCCTCTCTCAACCTCTCTCTTATTCTCTCTATTTCTCATTCTCTTTCTTCCTCTAATCTTTCCCTCTCCCCATCTTTATAAATATTGTTTTGTGGTTTGAGAATGGGCATTAATGTATTTCCTCTTTCCCTTGTGAGATCTCTTGATCTTTGAAGAGTGAGTGAGTCCTCTTGTAATTGGGTGAGTGAATCCCTAACATTGAGTGAGTGAATCCTCAAGCCATATAATGTATTTTCATCTCTATTCTCAATTAAGGAAATCAATCTTCCTTTTCTCTCCATTTCTTGCTCGTATCCATTTTTTCTCTCCTTTTTTGTGTGTTGAATCGACATTAATTGTTATTAGAGCAAGTCGATCTTCCTGGTGCAAGGACAAGGCCTACGCCGCCGTATGGCTCCAATCGAAAATGTTCATATGTGTGTTGAAGTGGAGGAATTAAAACAAGCTAAGAACCAACTCAATGTATGGCGGATGAGGTTTGCCATAGGCTCCCCAATCAAAGCCCCGCAAATGAACCAATGAAATCTCCTACACATATTCTACCAACATTTGATTATCGGAATATGTTCGATGAAGAAGTGTTTTCCAAATATTCAAGTTCTACCAAAGTTCCATCCGAACAAACTCTACCACAATCAACTTGGGCGATGGAACGACCTGCATGTGCTTTAGAAAATAACGACAAGAGCATCCGGGTGATGTTCCCAATTTTGATGGTAAACTCGATCTTGAATGGTATTGCGATTGGATTACTTCTTTGGAAACTTTTTTTAAGTGGAAAGAATTGCCGAAAGAGAGGAAAGTTAAATTTGTTGTTACAAAGCTCAAAGCCGGCCATGCCTTAATTTGGTGGTTACAATACCAACTAAGTCATGAATAAAGAAGAATTCGGTGAATTAGCACACGGGCCGAAATGAAATTAAAATTAGATGATAAATTCCTCCCTCTCGACTATTCTCAAGCACTATATCATTACGTTAAAAAGGGTTAAAAACAACAGCCCATGGCCATCATTTTTTTTAAAAAAATCAACGAATGTTTGGTGACGTTTTTGCATGCCGAATTTTTTGCTACCGAAAATGGCCCATGCTCAATGAATAATATTCAATGAAAGTTGTAGACCATTTAATAATCTGTTGAATTTCAAGTTGGCCATCTCCATTTTCAGTGGCAAAGGTCGTCAAGTTTACAAAATAAACGACGGCTCCTAGCCGTTGTTTTATAATTCGAGGGCTCCGAGCGGTCATTTTAATATTAATTATTCGACGGCTTACAGCGCTCGTTAATTATAAACGACAGGTCCTAGCCGCCGTATGTGGAATAAATTTCATCGGCCATAGCCATTATATTTTTGAGAAAACGACGGCCAAGGTCGCTGAATTTACAAAAAAAATTTGAAAAAAAATATCCGTCGGCCTTAACTTCATGGTTCAGATGATTCATTAGCCATCTCTAAAAGGCATTGGGCATAAATTATTCAAAGACATTTATAGTGCTCCTAGGGACTATTGGTTAATGTTAAACCAGTAAGTGCAGCACAATCAATGTGAAATCTCAAAAAGTGACAGATATAGATCTCACCTTAAAACTTGCATATTACGCCAAGCAAAATGGACAGGAGAAATCTTCTATAACTATTTCTTCAAAAAATGCATAAGATCAGAAGAAAGAAACTTTTCAGAGTGAGAACCAAAAATTACTTCAAATTCAAGTTTGCATGCAACCCATCTAAGAACATACATGGTGAAGCCCACATAACAAATGTACCGTATAGGGGTGGGCAACGATCCGATCCGAGTCAAACATGGACCAGATCGGATTGTTCGGCTGCTTGAGTGGGTGTGCTCAAACAATGTTCGAACAAACATTCGAACAGGGTGGCTTTGTCCGAACTCGATTTGGTCTAGCCCAATCATGTTTGAACATATGGATTCGGGACAGTTTTTATGAGTTCAAACAATTTCGTTTTTTTGGTTTGAAAATATTTTTTCTACTACTGAATAGTAAATACCGATCTGTTCACAAATTACATATCACAAATGACAAATCACAAGGTTTAAAGATCCCCATTTCACAAATTACATATCATAAATGACAAATCACAAGGTTTATCCACAACTAAATCTCCAGTGAACCACACCACAGGAATGACATTATGATGGCATTAAACATCATTGTGGACTCTAGGGAGATTTCAACGGTAGGAATTTCCCTACCATCTTTTCCTTTCGTGCGGCCCACTTGAGTCTTGGATCCAGATCATTTTTTGCCTTACATCCTAAATTGATATCACAAAATGGATGGACAGCGTGGATTCCTCACAAACATCACGGTGGACCCCACCTAGATTTCTAGCGCAGGAACTGCGTATGGCTTGTGACGCGAACGTGGGTTGGCTCATGGCTAATGACGCGAACACCTACTAGTAAGCCGGTGTCAAAGCTCTGTGGGCCCCACCATGATATATTTGTTTTATCCACTCCGTCCATCCATTTATACATATTTTCTTAAGGCATTAAACAAAAAATGAGGCAAATACAAAGCTCAAGTGGACAACACCATAGGAAACAATGAGGAGAATGATGTCCACCAATGAAACCTTCCTAGGGCCTACAGTCATGTTTATTTGTCATCCAACCTTCTCTCTCTCTCTCTCTCTCTCTCTCTCTCTCTCTCTATCTCTCTCTCTGTGTATATATATATATATATATATATATATATATATATATATATATATATATATATATATATATATATATATATATATATATATATATATATATATATTCTGAGTCGAATCGAGTTGGTCAATATTCAAGTCGAGTCGAACAGGACTGTGATTGAAACCTAGGGCTCTCAATGAAGTGAGTCAGATCCGAGATCCGATTCGCTCTGAATCCGTATAATGCGGATTTGGATCTTAAAATAGGTCTGATTAGTTAAATGGACCGGATTTGGATCTTGAAATAGGTCCGATTACTTAAATGGACCGGATATGGATTCACATGAACATATCCGAGTTTGATCCGAATCCGATTAAGATCCAACTCATTGTCACCTTACTGTAAATGTTATATTCATGCTGGCCATCTGTTTTACAAATTATTTTAGGCCATGTCGACCATACCATAGTAAATAGTGGGAATTGCATTATTTTTCTACTAAAGTAAATATATTATATTATATATTTTATATCATATATTTTTTTAGATTTGTAATGGGATGTATTCGGACCTAGATCTGACCCGAATCCGATGGTTATATGGATTTTGGATTGGAAATGGATCTAACAATTTATAAATGGATCGGATATGGATTCAACTTTTGGATCCGACTTGGATTCGAATACGATCCGAATCATGTCTACAAATATACAGACTTGGAGCCGGATCCAACTGGATTCGATCCAGATCTGACCCATTGAGAGCCCTATTGAAACCGACTTGAAATTTTTTTCCAAGACATCCTGCGTGTTCGAACAAAAAGACTTTATGTTCGAACAGAGTTTTTGCCGAGTAAATCTGAACGGTTAAACTTGGTTTGTATCCAGCTCTAGTAACAGATATCACACATGTGCCAATCCTACTCATATTTCTTAATTTTTATTTATCATATTGTAGGAGGTGAAAGTTTACATACCCAAACATCAGTGAAGTCATACAATCACCTAGGAGAGTCAGACGATTCTTATGAAGGTCCATTTCTAATGAGAGAATGGGGAACATATCACACTAAATACAGAACTTTAGAACACATATCATTAAGACTCACCCGAACTACTGCCCCAAGAGTAACAACTTCTTCTGGATTAACAATGACATTGGGTTCTTTCCGGATCAACTTTATAACAAGTTCCTGAACTGCAGGAATTCTAGTTGATCCACCGATGAGGATGACCTCATCCAAATCCTTGAAGGAGAGCTTTACATCTCTCAATGCATTGTCTACAGGGGTTTTGAGCCTAGCAAAGACAAGACATGAAATGTTTTCAGCTTGGTATTCAGGAGTGCCAAAGATATCCAAATTATCAGTAGTTACATGATATCTAACAACAGATATGAAACTGCCAAACTGAAACTATGTCCGAAAAATAGAGACCCTATAAGAAAATAACAAATTTAACTTCCATCCCCTTAAAAGGGGAAGTTTTTGCTTCTTTCATAAATTCGAGTCTGTATAGCTCCTATGGGTGCAGGTTGGGTTTAGTTGAGGATCAACCTGAGCTCATCTAAGAAATTAGTCCACTCTTCAAAAGAAGAGAAATTGCAGTTAACTATAAATACAAAATGTAAAAAAAAAAAAAAAAAATAACAATCACTTGATCAATTGCTAGCATCAAATCGAGGTGCCCATTATTTTGCAGAAGAGGATCAGTTCAAGATGATGTTTTTCCATTTTTATCCTAAAAAACAAAGTAAAAAACATTAATAAGGTTTTCTACTGCAATATGTGAAGCTCTTACAAGTTCACTGCATAAAAAACAGAGAAAGCAAAAAGAACATCAAATTCGTATACCACTCTTTATTGGGCCTTAATCCACTCCATCCATCACATATACCACTCTTTATTGGGCCTTGATCCCAAAATCAGGATGATTCAACATTCAAGTGGGCCACCCCAAAAAGTTTTTACCTAGAACCTCTAAATTCATGTGGAATAACCTAACTGGTGTTAGAATAGTTCAATTACATCATATGAATGGATTGGATGGCGTATAAACACCAGTGTCCTATATAAAATTCGTAGAAAATTTGAAGTTTGTTAGACATCCAAATGCACTCAAGAGTATCCAGATTTTCTACAGCACCTCTATCCAGTTTACAGTTTATTAACCTGCTTCCTACCCAATCAAAGTCATTAAATGTTTTGTCATTGACTTGACTTACCAAAGCTTTGAAACATTCAGCAAAAAAAGTACACACACAAACTAGGTTGTTAGACTATGAAATGTAACCAAGAATGAACAAAATGATACAAAACAGTTATTCAATTTGGGTCTCAAGGAAGCTAATAAAGATTTGGGATTTGAATGAAAGAGACAACACCTGAGTTCACCTCTATTCGGCTGGGAAGCAATATTGCTAGAAATAATTATGCTTTACTGATCGACGGCATCAATGAAATCCTTAATGATTATGTACACTTGTACCAGATTTGGACCTTTCATCTCTAGGCCCTTATCATGGATATGGGATAGTTTCTAGCAAAAACTTGCAAAAATGGATGATTTTAGTAATTGGTTAAAGGATCCTTGATTATTACACATGCAAGCTTAAAAAAGACCCAACCAATGGCATATGTTCAATGGGAAAAAAAACCGCAATAAATGGCTAGGATCATCTGGTTTTTGTGATTTCAGACATATGGCATATCCATAGTAGGGTACAATAGATGAAGAGTTTTAGATCTCATACATATGTGCTATATTAAGGATCTTACATGCCTAAGATCGATAACTGAAGATAGTAGCATTTAGCACTGGATACTTTGCATTTAGCACTGGATACTTTGTTATAAATAAGCAAGAGGCATCAGAGCAATTTCACATCTAAAAAAAAAAAAAAAAAGTGATGGTGAGGCACCTTCACATTGGTGATGTTGATATTTGAGATGGAGGCATTATATCAAACTTCCGCTCAACAAATAAAAAAAATAACCATGTTAAGGAATTGATTTTTTTTTCAATGATTTAGAAAGGCCACAGTTCATAAGAAGGTGCCTTTGGCACAAACCTTGGAACCAAGGATGCTCCACATGTACAGTAGAGCAGATAAATAAATTTTTAACAAATGCTAAATAAAAAAAAAAAGTCATGCTTGATTGGTTCTTAGTTTGGACAGACTGAATAAATTTCTAACATTTACTCTACATGGATAGTAGAGCAAATCCAGCCCACTTTCAGTTCTTAGTTTGAACTAAAGTCATGCTTGATTTTCTCTTGGTTGGTTCTAAGATTATGATCAACTATGCAGAAAAATTATGATTAATATATATATAATATATATATATATATATATATATATATATATATATAAAGAAAAAAAGAAAAAAAGAATACATTGCATCAAAAAAGGCCAAAAGAAAGTCTTATATAGTGAGAGAGAGTGAGTGATCAATACCTTTCCAAAGGTGGTAGTTAAAATCTGAAAATAGTGCAAATCAATCATCCATAAAGAAAAAAAATCTAAAAATAGTGCTTCTTACCTTAAAACCAATTATCATCTAACTAAAATTAAAATATATCAGTTTCTAATACTAAACCTAAGGGCTAAAATATCCCCCTGCATAAGCTACAGTACTGAAAAATATTCATCTCTGGGATAAATGATTTTTCACTGTAGTTTGCATTTTTTGTTGAAGATTTACATAATTCCCGGTTGCGCATTTGTTTTTTTTTTTTTTTTTTTTGAAACCACATTTAAAAAAAAAAAAGTGCAGCCAAGAAAAAAAAAGAGGCATATAGACCATGTCACTACAAACCAAATAGCCCCTAAACCAACTACTACAACTAGTCTAAACATATATACCATGTCACTACAACCAGCTGTATATTCTTTTCATTTGAGAGTATGTATCTAAATTTTAATACATGCAGATTTTCCTAGCAGAGCTAAGTGCATTGAGTTAGACACTCGTACATAATTAATTTGAAAATTGTACTTGCAGTGTTTGATGTGCATTTCCTTGAGAAGCATATAAATTCAATTTTAAGATAAAAACCTATAACAGAGAAAGATGAAAGATCAAATCTCACATTCCAATAAACACAGATCCAAAAAGATCCATCTCTACAAAATCTATGAAATGCACAATTTAACACAAAATCTAAACCAACTAAAGCAAAAAAACACTAATATCCCAACATTTCAACATGATTCAAAGATCAGGAGATAACGATTAAAATCAAGATCCAGATCAAGATTGAGATCTATACCTTGCAAACAATCATAGTTCTCAACCTCCTTCCGGACAACATCGAGGACCAAAATGGCAGGGTGCGGGAATGGCGGCGAAACAGGGCAGCCAAGGGGAACCGGCGAAATGGCACGACGGGGACAGCCGATGTGGCAAGGAGAGAGAGAGAGAGAGAGAGAGAGAGAGAGAGAGAAGTGGGGTGAGGTCGGGCAGCCCGGCCAGGTGGGTTGTGGTGGCAGCTCGATGGGAGAGAGAGAGAGAGAGAAGTGGGGAGAGGTCGGGCAGCTCGGCCAGCTGGGCTGTGGTGGCAACTCGATGAGAGAGAGAGAGAGAGGCGGGTGCTGCCGGCGGGGGCTACCTGTCCGATCCGACAGGGGGGGAGAGAGAGAGAGAGAGAGAGAGAGAGAGAGAGGATAGAGGGAGGGGTGCGAGGGTGGGGTGAGAGAGGGAGAGAGAGGGGGGAGGGTGCGCTCAGGCAGCCCACAGCGGTAGGGAGAGAGAGAGAGAGAGAGGGGGAGAGGGGTCGGGGCATGAGTTTTATTTTTTTATTTTTGCCCTAAACTGGCAATATTCGACAGCTCTTAACCGTCGTTTATTAGCGCGTTCCTATTCGACGGTCTAGAGCCGTCGTTTATTAGCGCTTTTTTTATTAGTCGGCCACTGCCGACAAATTTTGCCTGTCGAAAATGCCCTATTTTCACGTAGTGTATCGAAAGTTCCATCATCTCCAACAAAAGAATAATCAAGATGTGGTTAATTATATCGAAGAGTTCTATAAATATTTAAACCCAGTAAACTTACAAGAAACGAATGATCAATTGGTAGTAAGATACTTAAATGGTTTGAAATTATCTATCCATAATGAGATAAGTTTGCATCACCAAAGGAATCTTGAGGAGGCATATTAAAAAGCTTTGAAAGTAGAAGAAAATTTTAAAAGAATTTCTTTTAAGCGCTTTGAGAAGGGTTCAAATATTGGAACCTTCAAAGATAAGAAGGCTGTTATGCGGTCTACCGAATATCCAAACCGATATGATGGGAAAGAGACTAGGGAGCGTACAACCACTCCATGTGAAAGAACTCGAGATAATATATGTTTTATATGTGGAGAGAAATGACATTTAACTTATGATTGTCCTAAAAAATGTTAACAACTAATTAAATCTAATCGATGAAAATAATGATGTGGTTATTTATGATTCCGAAAATGACAATGAAGTCTCTCATGAAGCCTACCAAGAGCTAATCCTGATAGTGGTGCCGAAAGTGTTGTGATAAGACAAGTTTTACCCGCTCCAAAAAGCCAAGAAATGACCATTGGCTATGTGGTAATACTTTTAACAGAAAAAAAAACCTGGACAAAGGGAAAAAAAATCAGCTTGATCTTTTGTGGCCCACAAGAAGTTTTTAATGATCAATAAAAAATAAAAAAACAAAAAAAAACGTGGTAATATTTTTCATACTTTTTATACCGCTAATGGTAGAAAATGTTTAGTTTTGATTGATTCGGGTAGTTGTGAAAATATGGTTACTAAAGAAATGTTGATAAGTTACAATTAAAATGTAAAAAACATCCTAGCCCTTACAAAATTTCTTAGTTCAAAAAAGGAGGTTAAGTTCCTATTAATGAAAAGTGTTTGGTAAAATTCTAAATTGGTAAGTATTGTGATGAACTTTGGTTAGATGTCTTACCTTTGGATGCTTGCCACATTTTACATAGGTGGCAATGGTAATATGACCGGGATGTTCGTCATGATGGAAGAAAAAATGATTATTCTCTCTCTCAATGGAGTAAAGTATGTATTAATTCCTTTAAAGGAAATTCCTTCTCAGTGTCCCCAAAGAGCATCAAGTTAATCTTTTATCTCTAAAACGTTTTAAAAAGACTTGTAGGGAAATGACCCATGTTTATGCTCTTGTGACTAAAGACATCCCTAAGGAAGAAGTGAGAGAAGTACCAAAATGCATGGTCAAACTCTTGAAAGAGTTTTTTCGATGTTACACCCGAAGAGCTTCTAGATGGGTTACCACATATGCATGACATCTAACACTAAGTTGATTTGGTTTCGGGTGCCACATTACCGCATGAGCCCTACAGTGTATACTAAATTCAAAGGCAATTAGAAGGACTATTAAAGAAGGGGCTTATCCAAGAAAGTTTAAGTCATGTGTGGTAACCACCCTTCTCACTCCAGAGAAAGATGGTACTTGGAGAATGTGTATTGATAATCGAGCTATTAATAAGATAACCACAAAATACTATTTTTCAATTCCTAGACTAGATGACATGTTGGACATGTTATATGGTGCTCAAGTATTTAAAAAAAATAACCATCGAAGTGGGTACCATCAAATTCATGTCCAACTGGGTGATGAATGGAAAGCCGCTTTTAAAACTCAAGAAAGCCTGTATGAATGGCTAGTCATGCCATTTAGATTGTCAAATGCAGCTAACACTTATATGAGACTCATGAATCAAGTATTCCGGCCTTTTATTGGAAAAATTGTTGTTGTTTACTTTGATGATATTCTTATATTTTGTTCTTCTAATGATGAACATACTAATCATGTGAGTCAAGTGTTGTAAGTTTTACGAAGGGAAAAGCTTTATATTAACCTCAAAAAGTGTGCATTCATAACTGACAATGTAGTCTTTTTAGACTATGTTGTCTCATCTTAAGGTGCCAAAGTAGACAAGGAGAAGATCAAAGCAATTGTGAATTAGCCAATTTAAAAATTGGTTACCGACGTGCGAAGTTTCCATGGCCTAGCCACATTCTATTGATGGTTCATTAAGAACTTTAGTAATATTATTGCCCCCATGACCAATTGCGTAAGGGCCAAAGACTTTACTTGGACTTAAGAAGCCCAAGTGAGCTTCAACTTAATTAAAGAAAAATTAACCAAAGCACCAGTGCTTGCCTTACCAAAGTTTAATGAGGTGTTTGAAGTAGAATGTGATACATCTCACATAAGTATTGGGGTTGTCTTAAGTCAAAGGGCACTACGCCAAAACAGCAAAAGAAGGACACAAAAGTGCTTGGTTTAACGACGGCTTCAGCCCGCCGCAAACAAAAGTTAGTTTAACGGATTTAGTTCGTCAATAAATTTAATAACGGACTATATTCGTCGCAGATAAAGGAACAGTCCGTCGCCTAACTGGTACGGCTCCGGCTTTGGCGGGTTTTAGTTGACAGAATATTATGACGGCCACGATTCGTCGATAATTGTAACTTAACGACGGATTCAATCCGTTGTAAATTATACGACGAATCATATCCGTCGTAAATTAAAAATTACACATTGGTCGGTTGTAGAATTCTGCGTCCGGCACCTGCCAAAGATGGCTGGTACGAGTTTCGTGGATTTAGCGATGGATATGATCCGTCGTAAAACCAAAATTATATTTTTTCAATTCAGCTGATTTTTATCAGAATTTCAATTAAAAATTAGTTTTTTGAGAACAGAAATTGAGAATATAAAAACAAAAATTGATTTCGAGAAAAATGTTGAAAAGTTTGATAAATAAAAAATAACAATGTTCAAGTAAAACTGGGATTTAGAAAAAAAAAAAAAAAAAAAAACCAAGATTTTGAAGATAATTAAGATTTAAAAAAGAACCAAAATTTTGAATGAAATTAGCGTTCTTAAAAAAAATTGGGGAGTTTGAATAAAATTTATAAGTTAAAAAAATAGATTTCGAAAAAAATTGTGATTTTTAAAAGGAATTCGAGATTTTGTATTTTGGAAAAAAAAAAAAATTTTGATAAAAAAAAAAAGAGATTTTGAAAAAAAAATTGACATTTTGAAAATGAAAATTGAGAAGTTTAAAAAAACTGGGATTTTGAAAAAAAAAATTAAGAAGTTTGAAAAAATTGAGATTTAGAAAAAATAGAGATTTTGAAAATAACTAGGATTTAATAAAGAACCAAACTTTTGAAAAAAAAATTGAAAAAAAATTTAAAAAGTTCGAAAAATTGACGTTTAAAAAAAATGAAAAAGTTTGAAAAAAAATTGAGATTTAGAAAAAGAAAATTGAGAAGCTTAAACCCCCACCATCAGAGCCGTATCACTACGTAATGACACGATTAAGAACCAGAAATCACCACCATGCGAATGAATAACAAACTATAGAATATGTCTATTATAATTCTTCTGAGGTTTTATGCTTTATTGTGACGAATGAATGAAGGACAAACAAAAGAGAGAGTTTCGAAAAAGGAAAGCCTTCATTCTTCTTTGGGCAATAGTTTCTTTTTGTGATTTTGAAAAAAAAGTTCAAAATTTTGAAAAGAGAAATTAACAATACTTGAGAAATTTTGATATTTTGGAAAAAAAAATTGAGATTTTAAAACAAAATTGAGATTTTGAAAAAAAGTTGACATTTAAAACAAAAATTAGCGTTTTGAAAAAAAATTGAGAAGCTTGAATGAATAGATAACTTTAAAAAAAAATTGAGATTTTATATTTTGAAAAAACTTGATAAGTTTGATAAAAAATAAAATTTTGAAAAAAATAATTGATAAGTTGAAAACAAATTGACATTTTGAAAAAAGAAATAGAAAAGTTTGAAAAAAATTGTAATTTTGTAAAAAAAATTACATTTTGACAAAATAATTTCATTTTGAAAAGAAAATTGAGATTGGTTTATGCATGCACACAGTTCACTAGTGCAAAAAATGATGGCCTAGGTATAATGAAGTGTAATTGCAAGAATAACTTACAATGATGAGATTGATCAAATTCTATGATTAGGCCATCCTAAAGTTGATCTGAACGGTTAAATATGTTTGGAATGTGCTGCTAATTAGGATAGAGAACAAATTTGAGCTCAATTTGACCTGAAATGAATTAGATTTGTCCAAAACACTCTTTAAATGAGCACAATTAGTTTGTCTAGATCTAGACAAATTTGGGACAATCTTATCGGTTTAGATTGAAGAGTAAGTGACTTCACATGTTTAGATTAAATTTAACTCAAATTTAATCGTTGGATCGCAAGATATGGCCCATCATATTGTTGATCAATCTTGTCCGCCCAATATTGTTCTTATCCAAAACTCAATTAGGGCGAGTGACTAGTCAAATCGAAGCTCTTGATGTGTAGAATAGAGTGACTGGATCAGATTTCCAAATTGAGCCAAATTTTTAGGTTAAAATTGTGTTGCAACTTGCTGACCTCATGAAAACCTAAAAAATGTGTGGTTAATGGGCTCCAAACTCTATTTCAATCGTTGAGATTTGGATCTTCTTAAGGTTTGATATTACATCCTAAAATGATATTAAAGAACACTTGGACCAGATATATATACATGAAACACTTTAACTTGGGTTTACACCGATTAGGGTAATGGACGTGGATGGGCTATTGACCTGCCACTAGCCAATGGCTAGTGATCGGTGCTTTGTGAGCCCCACCATGATGTATGTGTTTCATCCATGCTGTCAATACATTTTTCCATATCATTTCATGGTATAATTCCAAAATTGTGGTAGATCCAATCTCAAGTGGACCACATCATAGGAATAATGTTAATTGAATGCCCACCATTAAAAACTTCTTAGGGCCCACAGAAGTTTTGGAAGAAGTAGATATTTGTTTTTCCCTACATCCAGGTCTGT
Organism: Liriodendron chinense; assembly: GCA_003013855.2. Taxonomy (NCBI): domain Eukaryota; kingdom Viridiplantae; phylum Streptophyta; class Magnoliopsida; order Magnoliales; family Magnoliaceae; genus Liriodendron; species Liriodendron chinense. The sequence goes on along the minus strand of ML058370.1, from coordinate 2,342,976 downwards.
ATGACCTAATCAAGAAGTTGGAAATAAACATTATAGTGGCCCCTAGGAGGTTTTTAACGGTGGACATTCAATCACTATTGTTTTCATGTGGCGTGGTCCACCTGAGATTTAGATCTGACTCATTTTTGGGATCAAGCCCTAAAATTATCTTGAGAAATGGATGGACAGCGTGAATGAAACACATAGATCATGGTGGGGCCCACAAAGCACCGACCACGAACCCACTTGGCGTCAATAGCCAAACCGCGCGTCCCCAAATTGAGAGAGGGAAACAGAAATCCCTCATCTCTTTCCCTCTCAAAACCTCTCTTTTCACCCCCTCCCTCTCAAAACCCCTTTCATCCTCTCTCCCTCCCTAAAATCCGCGTCCGTCTCAAGCTAGGTTGGGATGAAACCCTCTCCAAACAGAGTTCTGGTGATGAAAAACCCCACTCCTTTTTTTCTCCCATCTCTCTCCCTCTCTCCCCCGATTCTGTTCCCTCTTTCTCTTTCTCACTCTCTTCTACGACCATGATATCTTCCCCTCTTCGTTGCAACCACCATCTCACTCCTCCCGTCAGCTGCAACCCTCCTCTCATTTTCAAAGGAAAAGCTCAACAGCTCTGGCGGAGAAGAAGAGCGCTTTTTCGACTGTTGGGATCAATGGGTTGGGCAGATCTTGATGTTGACGATCGATGACTCATTTGGGTATGTGAAATATGTTGACGATCAATGACTCACTTCGTATATGAAAAATTGTAAGAAATATTTTTAATATGCATATTTTGTTTTCAATCAGGTGCAACGGATTCAAAATGCAACAAATGCATTTTATTGGTTTCGTTTGAGTTGATGTATTGAATTAGTTTCTCCTTTTTTTATAATACATGGGTATGTGAAATCTGTAAGTGTTGAGATAGCTCGGCTATTGTTTAATGAAATGCCTGAAAGATGTGGTTGCTTGGAATGGCATGATGGCAGGGTATGTATAGAATGTGTGTTGTGTGGATGCATCTGAGCGGTGCACAAATTGGATCAATCAGTAAAGATGCTCTGGCCCATTCACCAAGGGGGCTAGCCCTATATAAAAGGAATGGACGGTTCAAAATGATTTCCATTGGTCAACATGCAACATCCACGTGTGGCCTGCCTAATAAGTGGACTTGCCGTCATGTGCAATTGCCATGAAGCCAAAAAAAAAAAAAAAAAAAAAAACTCTTTGTTAATGGCATTCTTAGATGGACAATGAACTACTTGACAAAGGATTGGAATCGGACAACTGGCATCCAGTTCTCATAGCACAGCTATTGTATTTTTGTTGATATGTTTGTACAATTTATTTAGGATAAATGTCAAATCATGAATTGTTCTCCATGAAATTTGAATTGAGTTGCTAGATTTGGATCACAGATCATAAGCTTTCAACATTACTCTGCTGACACTAATCTTAGCAACATAAAGAAGTGCACCCAGTGCAATGACTATTCTACCTTGCCAAATGGATTCTACCTAAATGTTAAACTAACCATGAATATGTCATCATTTTTTTTTCTCTAACAAGTTATTCTGCGACTAGCACTGATGCTTGCAAACTTGTAGCTAATGTTTTTGTGGTGTGAATGGTTTATGCAGTGTTTGGATAAGAGGGAGCATACTGGCATCCCTTGGTTCCTTTCAGCAAACGTGATTCTCCAAAGCTGAGTGAGTTTTTACTAATGAAAACATGAATCTGTACCTATTTTCCCAATACGTTGAACTGAATTTTGTTTTTCTTATCTATCAATATGGATTTTTACTGTTGTTTAAGATATATTAGTCATGCACCTTACATTTTGTTGCACTTATCACGAGATATGAAGTAAAATCATATAAATATTAGTATGACCAATAGATTCATTGATGTTGCCCTTTCAACAAAAGATTCTCAATTGCATGGAAATGGATTTTACTGCTGGCTTTTACAGGTTTTAATAGGAATTGTAATAGGACCACAATCTGCTCATTCTTTCAGATTTCTCATATTTGGAAAAAAAAAAAAGAAAGATTGGTAGTTTGTCTTGAATACTCTCTATCAAGTCGTTTATAGATATGGAGGTGCATGTATCACGAAGCTGGCACTAAAGTAGGGAAGTTCACAATGCAAGGAGTTAATTCATGTTTAATTTCAGGTCATGGCTAAAAGCATGTCCTAATACCTACTACAACACCGTGATTTAAATCTTGTTGTCAAGCTTCAAAGCAGCTTAAATGTCTTTCTAGGTTGATAATACATGCAAACATCTGAAGGCGCTGCTGTCAGCTAAATAAGTAGCTCATCAAGTTGTATTTTTAACCAATAAACACCATCCTTCACCTATCAACAATCTTGATCTTGGTGGAAACATAGAAAAATAGTCTTTAAGTTCTCTCATTATGTGGCCACACATGTATGGAAAGGCAGATGATTGAAAAGAAAATGGCTAACAATCTACATTCAACATAGAATTGTATCTCCACTTGATGAGTTGACTTGCCTAATTTTGAGCTGGGCATGTTCACGTTGAAACCACTTGATGTATGGTTAGGATATGACGCATGTACCATGTTGTCACTTATGACATAAATCACCTCTTCATCTCACCTGAATAAATTGTCGTAGATTTTTTGAACCCAGATTCCAAAATAATTATCTCTACTTATCAAAGGTCTCTAAATTTTTTAGAAAATAAGCAAGGTGACTAGGAGTTGTAGCTAACCAGACTCCAACCAATTACATAGTGGCCTGGGCTTCTTTATCAACATTGATTCTGACAAAGCTTTAAGTGGCAGAACAATTACTTGGAAAGTGGGAATGACTTGCATGAGCCTTCCTCAAGTCAAGTAAGTCAATTTTAGAACACATTCCAATAATATCACGTTTCTTATGCGGCGGCCCCGTGAATATGAAGCTAAATTTAGAGTTGGTGCCTAAACTGTAGTATGAATTTCTTTAAACTGGCATTTTCTTGTTAAGTTTCAGATTTTCTCGTTGATTTTGTGGCATATTTATATATTCCTCTACTAAATCTACAGTGCAGTATGTTGAATCGAAGAATGTAATTGTGACATGTGCAATAACAATGAGTATGGTTTGTCTGTGGGGGCACCTCTCTGTATTCTTCATTTTCCTGGAAACTGGGTATTTGATGGTTCTTATTTAAGGTTTAGCATTTATCCAAAAGAATGATGATTTTGTGGAAAAAACAGATTTTAACTTTGTGATCTATTTGTAGCCTTCATATATAATTCATGCTTTAAACTCTCATAATTTGGTTTTGTTGTAAAATCTAGGAACTCAAACATGCACGGGATCAAGGAGCAAAAATTTATGTTGAGTTTCGAGGCTACGGGATGTCAGGTTTTTTTTTTTTTTTTTTATATGAATATGACTGTAGTCATATGTATTTCCTTGGATTGGTCTATGAATAAAATTCTTTTATTCTGTTAGGTGATGCATATCACATAACTCAGCCAAACTCCATTGGGGCTTAGGTTGTTGCTTTGGGTAAGTGCTTGTTTTGTCATATTTATCCCCTTTGATATCTATCCTGATTTGGGGATATGATTTGATTCAATCATGTACAGCTACCATGGCCCACAAATTCTCATTTCCATATTGTTTTAGGTTGCTTGGGTTACAAAATCTGGAGATACAGATTTGGATATCCATATCGCCATCAGTCCCACAGGTGAAATGGTGATGTATCCCCTATAATTCCAAGAGGATAAAGGGGGCAGCGTGACTTGCCTTTGAAACTTAACTAGTGGTGCAATGTTGTTCGGTGAGAATTCAGCCTTTTATACGGTATCTTCTCCATATTTGACCTTTACCATTATGCTGTGAGGATGTGTCGGAATGCATTGTTCACCACTACATTGTAATGTTTCCGTTTGGATTTAACCAGTTTGTGGATAAAATGGACAGCGTGGATAAAATGATCTGAAAAACATGAATGGACAGGGCGGATAAAATGCATAAATCATGGTGGGGCATAGAGATCTGTTCCACTTATATATGGTGTTGTGTTGTACACTAGGCAATCGAAGTCCCATCCTTACCATTAGCACCTAACTAGAGTAGGACATCAATAGCATGAAAACCATAGGCCCTACTATTAAGATCACTCCTATCGCATAGGCAGGGAGAGGTTATTGACATGGGTCCGGATCTAGGGAATGTTGGCTGGACTAATGTCTTTAACTGGTCCATTAAAGTTGGTCTTAATTTTGATTTTATTTCTTATTCTGTTGAATGTAAATGAAGTTTATTTTATTTTTTAACCTTAGAAATTCTGCTTATTAGAATTTCTGTATATGTTTTATGTTGATTGAATGTTTTTTTTCTATTAGGTTAAAGAAAATAAAAAGAATAATTGACGATTTTTTTTTATACAATAAAATTTTCGACGGCTATAAGACTTTTTCCTCATTAAAATGATAGTACCTACGGATCTACACCGTTTGGAAGTGAGTTTGAACACAATTAGACAACGATCAAGGACAGTTGATTGCCATCTGGAAATTGTGTAAAATGCACTTACGACGGCTATGGACCGTGTTTTTGAGACGGTCCATCACCGTCTTTTATTAACAACGGTTATGGACTGAGGTTGAACAATTCGACAATGATCAAGGACGGTTGATTGTCGTCTGAAAAAGGTGTAAAATGCGCCTTAAAGACGGCTAGGGACCGTGTGTTTTTGAGACGGTCCATCACCGTCTTTTATTAACGACGGTTATCGACAGTCATGTAAGTTTTAGGACACGTCAAAATAAGACGGCTGCTACGACGGTCCGAAACTGTCTGGAACCACCGTTTAAGACGGTTTTCAACCGTCATTTTTTCACTGTTTTGGCGTAGTGGGGGACACCCAATTGCCTACTCTAGTAAGAAAATGATGTTAAAAAGTGTTATTTTATCTATGATGTCAAGTTCTACACCATTGTGCAATCCTTAGGATTTTGTTGTCACTACATAATTCACAATGTTGAATTTCTCCACAAGTTAATACATACTTTACCGCTTTCTCTAATGGGTCTCTTATTTAATTCATCTAAGTCAAACTTAAGGATGAATTCTTTTGATGAGGGGGAGATTGATGTAGAGCGGCTGTTGCTGCATTAATTGTTGGGGGGGGGGGGGGGGGGGGGGGGGGGGGGGGCGTAGACTCTCTCTCTCTCTCTTCCCAATAGCTCTCTCCTCTCGTAATCTCTCCCTTATTCTCTCTTTCTCATTTTCTTTCTTTATCTAATCTTCCCCTCCCCATCTCTATAGATATTGTTTTGTGGTTTGAGAATGGGCATTAGTGTATTCCCTCTTTCCCTTATGAGATCTCTTGATCTTTAAAGAGCGAGTGAGTCCTCTTATAATTGGGTGAGTGAATCCCGAACCTTGAGTGAGTGAATCCTCAAGCCATGTAGTGTATTGTCATCTTCATTCTCAATTAAAGCAATCAATCTTCCTTTTCTATCCATTTCTTACTCGTATCCATTTTTTTTTTCCTTTTTTGTGTGTTAGATCGGCATCAGAACAAGCATAAAGAAAAAGTGTGTGCTCTCCATGTGTCACTAAAGAAATTTTCTACTACATATCAGGTGCGACATTAAACATGATTTGTGAACCTATCCCAAAGTGAAACTCAAGGACAAGTTTTTTTCAAGTGGTGGGATTTGATGTAGAGCAAGAGTCCCCTATGAAGGACGAGATATGAGGAACTTTATATCACAGCTGGATCAGTAGAAGATTAAGAAAAATCGATAGTCGAGAACATATTTCGACCAGGCGAGGACGCTGGTCGATTGGCCGAACTAGATCAAACGCCTGTCAAATTTGGCCAAAATTTAGTACAAACTCTCTAGACAACTCCTGGAGTTTTTAACCGGCTAACTTTTTTGGTCGACGGGCCGAACATTTTCTGAAATTACACAAAGTGTTGGCTAAACACTCTGGACACTTTTGGACATTTTTGACTGACCAACTGATCAGGTTGACCGGCCGACTGATCACGTCGACAAGTTATTAGGTTCCACAAATTTTGCGTGATTCTTTTTATTTCTTTTCAGTTTACTTAGGACTGCTTTCCTTACGCAATTAGGATTTGCTTATGATTATTTAATGATGTTAAGACATTGTTTAGGATAGCTTTCTTAGTGCACTTTTCAGTAGCATACTAGTGCACCTTATTTATCAATTACGTAGGTTCTAGCGTCTAGTTGTTGGTTAAGTTTAAATAAGATGAAGACCAAAGACACAAGAGGACAACTGCATCAAGGAAGGAGAAACAGATAAATCAGAGATGACTTGGTAAGCCAAAACCTTTTAACCTAAACCAAAACTAAACCTATAGATGACTTGACCTAATAGTTATATTTTTAGTCATCAAAAAATGACCTTAGAAGTCTCAAAAGACCACCCATTGTAAGGCCTTAAAGGTTAGTGAGCTGCTATAAACAAACTGCTCAAAACAACAAAACTCACTGTGATGTAGATTGGTCTACAAATCTTGTGGACAAGTCTATAGAACATGTGGATCAGTCTACATATCCTGAAGACTGATTGACAAACCCTAGAGACCAATAGACAAAGGCTAAAACTGGATAGGAAGATGGCTAGTTAATTAGAATGGTTGATTGTCAATTGTGACTGATCGACGGCCCTTTGGAGATCGATCGCTCTATATATTTGTAGCCCAATTTTTTGCCTTTTAAGAGAGATTTTAATGCATTAGAAGCCACCCACATTGTCCACATCATTAGGCTCTAATCCTAATCATTGCAAGTAATCTTTCTTTTGTTTCATCACAAGTTAGAGCATTCGAAAGCTCAAATGAAGATGGAGTTGCTCTCTCTACATTGTTGACCTCCCAGAAGAATTTGAAATATAAAGGACGTTTAATGTTGCAGGCATGTAATCGGTCGACAATAAATGAGAAGTCAGGGTTGAGTTCTTTTAAAGTGGGACAGATGTAGAGAGGATCACTGACATATACATGACCAGAATGGACCATAGGAAGGATCGAAAAAAGGAACTAAAGACCAAAAAGAATCGCCAGTCAATAAACTAAATCGACCGACCGAACCCCGTTGATGACCGACTGACTTTTGGTCGAAAATCAGTCAAAATCGGCTGGCCGAATTACCCCAAAAAGTTGCCCAAACTCATTGGACAATTTTGATTATTTTCGACCGGCCAAGGAACATTTTCAACGAGCCAACAGATCAGGTAGACCGGCCAGTAGGCCGCGTAGATTTGCACGAAAGTCTCCGTTTTTAACATGATTTGTTTCTATTTCTTCTTAGGACTCTTTACTTATGTACTTTGGGTTTTCTATGGATTATTTAGAATATTTAAACTTGTTTAATTTTGTGGTTATTCTTTTTTTAAAATAAAATAATATTATTGAGAAGAGAAGAAACTTTACAGACCCTGCGCATATTCATTGTTAATTATATTCAATAAAACTTCGGCTTTCTTCTCTCTCTCTCTCTCTCTCTCTCTCTCTCTCTCCAACTCAAGCACTCTCTCTCATGGATTCGAGGAAGTGATCCGGTTGAGGATTCCCGAAAGCTCCATGAAATCAGAGTACTAATCCTATGAGGAAGACGGTAATCGACCTAATCACATCTGGGCCTACGATTTTTTATTTTTTTTTTCTTTTTTATTTTTTTTTTTTTATTTCAAAGGCACTGCTCTATTTTAACCAACAGCTTGGGAAATTTAGCATGCAATCTACACATTTATTCCAATCCATGCAAGTGGACCATCCATTGTAACAGTTTCAATCCACTAATATCTTATTAGAAGCTGTACTAGCTTCCTTAAACCTGAACAAGCTGCTGGATATTCATCGGAGTGCACGTGGTGGTGGACTGGTTGAAGCATCCGAAGGCTTTCAGGGCATGCGAAGCTTGAGTGGGGCGGAATGCATCCTAAAAGAGATACTGGTCCCTGTCCTCGCAAGGTGGTTGATCGGGAATGCAAGATGTGGTCCCATGATTGCCGACGACGCAGCACGGTATGTTCGTGTATTCAAAACCTAGCACAATCAACATAGGCCGATCACTCATCAGTCTGTAGATTTATAGATTTATCAGAGTAGAGCCCGCATGGATCACAACATGCAGTGTGGGGCATCATAGCTATACACCAGGTGGGCCTCAACATGTAGATGACCTGACCCAAGAAAAAGTTATCCTTGGGAAAACTTTCCAACTTGACTGAATTCAATGTACATGTATGGCCCGACTAATTTTCATGGGCCAGGTCATCTACAGGATGGACTCACACGGTACACGGCTATGATATTCCACATGGTGAGCTCATGTGGAGTTATCATAGTCGGTAATCCAACGTTGATCTAAGGATTGTGTTGACCATCCACCGGAACCTTTTAGAAACGATTGATTATCGTTCATGGTAGTATGTTCTAACAAGATAATGTAAATACTATGAATCTCTTATCGTATTAATTATGGATCCATCTAAAAAAAAAAAAATCTTACCATTGAAAAGAACAAGAGCTTCTTGTGACCCGTTGGATATATGGAGAATCATGGATGTAAGCCAACGACAACAATCTAATTGCTCTTGGCCGATCTAATAGTTGAAGGTTTGTAAATCTCAATGTTTTCTTCGCACTTGTTGTGTGTCTACATGGTTCACAGAACCAGATTATGTAGGCAAAGATGGTCAAGAGATTTACGTTTGAACCATTTCTAGCATTATTAGATCTGACTAAGTGATCAATGCACTATCCGTTTTGAGCAATGAGATTCAGTTTCAGCCCTCCATTTCATCTGCTGTAGATTGAGTCTCACAAGTGAAAATCACCCATTAACGGCTTTTTAATGCCATGGTCTTAGCAACCATCCCTACTCATCAAACATAAGGGTTTCGGAATCTCACCATATTTGGAAGGATTGTGGTTGACGTCATTGCCAAATACGAAAGTTAAACGAAAATGGATCCTGGGAGGAGAAGTTTCAGTTTCTTCAGTAGAAGTGAAAGCAGGCTATCGTATTCCATTACGAGCTCATTTACTTCTTCCACGCAAACTGTACTGAAATCTACTGCATTTGTTAAGCTCGGTGAACACCCAAGTACGCCAATCTCAAATACAATGATCTTCCGCGCTCCCAGTAAATACAATCTCTGAGAATTACACCCCAAGAAAAATATTAAAAAATTTGAATAAGGGTGATTTCGTTAATTGTTAAGCAAAAATCTATGGTGGGCTAGATGAGGCTGAATCAATCGCTCCTCGTTGAGATGAAAGGATGGACAAAATGGTCTAGTTAAGTGTACAGCTTTGGCTCAACTAGTGTCTCGCCTGCTAGCCCAGCTGGAAGACGCCTAGGCGTTTCAACAGCAGGTCTCAGGTTAGAGTAATAAGGAGACACACTAACCCCACTAGTGGGTGGGTGCATTGTGTGACTAACCAAGTGAGTGCGTTGCCCAGCTAACAGGGTGGGTGCCTTGCATGACTAACTTCAAAAAAAAAAAAAAAAATAAATCAAACAAAGCTTTGGCTCACCTAATGATCAGCCATTATGTGGGGCAGGTGAATTTTATGGTGATTCCCACTATTCACATGGTTCAGATGTCCCACACAAGTGACACTTTTTGGAGAGAGACCAGGTTGTATGCTTGCCATGCAGCCGATTGTAGGTGATCAATTCCCATGGAAAATGTTTTATATACGTATGAAACTTTGCATCTTGTTTTATTCCGATTGTAGGTGATCAATTCCGATTGTAGGTGATCCACTACCAACCTTTTGTCCATTAAACTTAACACACGAATTTATGTGTGGGGCCACTGTAATGTTTTATTGTTCATCGATCCATCACCTTCTATTTTCTACTTGGTGCTTAAAAATCAAGCTGAACCAAAACTCAGGTGGTCCACAAAACAAGGATGGTTGGGATGGGGACGTGTACCATTAAACGCATTCCAAATTCTGCGGACCAAATTTGTAAGACGTTTTCTTTCCTTTGGTGGGCCACACTCCCCCCCCCCCCCCCCCCCCCCCCCCCCCCGTTCTTCTTCCTACAGAGGCGGAGGTGAGAACGATGGCAGAGGGCCTGACCCTTTGCGCTGAGTGCAGTGGTCCACGCAACAAGGATGGTTGGGATGGATACGTGTACCATTAAACGCATTCCAAATTCTGTGGACCAAATTTGTAAGACGTTTTCTTTCCTTTGGTGGGACAGAGGGCCTGACCCTTTGCGCTGAGTGCAGTTTCACCATTGCAGAATTGGCAAGTGGCTCAAAGAATGTGGTGGATCTGCTCTCGTTAAACTCTCACATTCTGTGGTCTATGTGGTATTGGCACGCGAGAGTAAGCACCCTCAGCCGTAGTTTAAGTGTTAAATTTTCTCACATGCCAAGAGAGGCCAATGTTGTGGCAGATGGGTGGGCGTTTTGGGGGAGTGCTTCCCAAACTCATCAAATTTTCCTTTCGACACAGGAGTTACCGCTCATTTCTAGGGGGCAACTTGTCCTGAAGAATGTGGTGGATCTGCTCTCGTCAAACTCTCACATTCCGTGGTCTATGTGGTATTGGCACATGAGAAGAGGCGCCAAGAGAGGCCAATGTTGTGGCGGACGGGTAGGCGTGTTGGGGGACTGCTTCCCAAACTCATCGAATTTACCTTTCGATGAGGGAGTTACCACTCATTTCTAGGGGGCAGCTTGTCCTGGATAAGGTAAGTTTGGGTACCCTCCGAGGAGGGTAAGCGGCCGGGTGTAATTATGGGTATATGATATGATAGGGGGGCCTGTTCTTTTTTTTTTTTTTTTTTTTTTTTTTTTTTTTTTTTTTTTTTGCGGGCCATCCTGAAGGGCCTCTTCTTTCACCTCTTTCCTTACAATTGGTGGATCCAAACACACCCTAAATTAATTGTACAATTTCTTTTTCTTTTTCTTTTTTAAATGAAATTCAAGACGGGTCAAGTGCTTGTTAGCCTAGCTGGTTGATGTTAGTCTTGCCCTGTCTCATGGGCCATATGGCTGGATGGCTATACTTGTGGGGTCCCAGCCCCTTCTTGTATATTTTATTTTTTTCCATTTCTGCCCCCTAAACCCATGTTGTGTCTTTCTCTTATGTGTAAGGGCATTCTTGTATTTTCCTCAGGTTGTATATATGTTCTCTCTCCCTTGTTTGGGTTAGGGTAATTAATGCTCAATAGACTATCATGGTATCAGAGCAAGGTTCTCAAGCCTACCCCACACAGATGCTTTATCTCAAAACCATCTTCCCTAAATCCGACCTCATCCCTGTTTTCGGCCATTAAAAGTAGCTTCATCCATCAACTCTGTTCGTCTGTCAGCAACGACTCCTCCTTCCATAGCTCCGTGAGCTCCGTCTGCAAGCTCCATCTGTCCGTCAGCAAGCTCAGTCCGTCCGTCAGCAAGCTCCGTCCGTCCGTCTGCAAGCTCCGTCTGACTAGCAGCTCCTCTGTTCCAGCAGCTCTTCCGTCAGCTCCTCTACAAGCTCTGTCCGATGATATGCAAGCTCTGCCCGACCACATAGCTCCATCAGATTTGTCTCTCTCTCTCTCTACTCGATTTGTAGCTCTGTCAACTACAGCTTGATTACTCAAATCTGTCCAAAGCCTCTCTACATCATTCAGAGACCCATCGGGCAACCGAAGATCCCTTGGCCGGCACATATTCAAGGAGGCTCCCTTCCCCTTGGTCATTCTCTTATCTCTACTCTTATTTTCATTGCTATGGACAAAGAAAACTATTGGGATGATGCCCCTCGATGTAGTTTTTATGGCACCAACTACGGGTTATGGTCCATCCATTTTCAAAACTTTCTTAAAGGTAGGGGGTTGTGAGGCCTAGTTGATAGCACTTTTTTAACCCCTCCGTCTACTAATTTAGACAAATGTTGAGCTCTGAATTGTACATATTCTAACCCCAATTCATCACATATTATGTATGGTTTGTATGATTAATAAACTACTCTAATGCGTGATTTGTGATTATAGGAGCGAGATGGAGATTTTACAGATTTAAGGCTAAAAAGAACACTTTATGTACATTGAAGATTAGAGAACCAAGTGCCAAAGTATGGAAGAAAGCAGTAAGAGAGAAAAGGAAGAACGAAGGAAGAAGTGCAACTCACTGCACTGAAGTCCAGTCGTCCAACTGTTGTGCCAAGGCACACGACCGGTCGTCCGACTGGTCAGTACTTAAACAGAGACCCCTCAAGCTGCAAAACTCACTGGACCAAGATAGACTAGTCGTTAGAACGGTCGCACATAGCTCAGACCGGTCGTCCGACCGGTTGCACACTCAACAGAGTAGGGGAGACTCTAAAAAATCTTTAGACTAATTTTGCCATTTTAGGACCGGTTGTTCATGAGCTCAGACCGATCTTCCAACAAGTCGGCTACGTAATAGAGCTTGTTCTACAAGCTCCGATTTTCTCTGCGCAACTCCATGATTTCTTGCTCAATCTGGAATCTTCTGCACTATTCTATAAAAGGGCATCTAGGGCCTCGTCAAAAGGCATCCTAGAAGAGATTGGAGGTCGTAGGAAGTGAAGAAGAGCATCGTGGAGCGTCCACAACTCCATCGATTTCGATTGTTTTAGTTTTTTATGCTTTTGTTTAGTTTTTCTTTTGGATTCTAGTTGTAGTATAGCAATGATAGGCTAGAACCTCTCAGCTAGGGCTGAGAAGTGAAGCTTGTGGCCAATTTCATCTTTAATTCAGTTTGATTCAAATACTTTCAATTTAAGTTTGGATTTTGAATGTTCTAGTTCGAATAAGGTTTATATTTTTAAAAGTTTTATGAGAGTTCTTGTGCTCCGGACATGGATTCCTTGCAATTCTCTGATATTATCATGTTTAGCTTGATTAGATTCGAATTATGGTAATCCTTGAGCATGCCATAGTCCATAGGCATGGCTGTTACTCCCAAGGCTATGATTTTGAATGCTATGTGATTGAATAGGACCAGAACTTGAAAGTTTAAGTTAAGTGAGGTTGAATGTGCTTCAATGCTTTATCTTCCAACTAGATGAGAGATAGAACTTCGAATCTAGTTGTATTTATGCTTAGATTGAATGGATTAACATGGAATTACTACAAGTGGATCATTGAAAGCCTTAGTTCCTTTAAATTACAGATTTTTCTAAGTTACTGTTTTGAGTTGGTTTTCTTAATTGAAATCCCAAATTGTTCCAATTAAAGCTGCTGGAATAGTTTAAAACTATTTATCTAATTCTCTGTGGATCGACCTTAGTCTTACCGAGAATTATTACTACATCACACCCTTGCACTTGAGGCGAGCGAACAACAAACTCGCCGATTGGGAGATGAAGATACTACAAGAAATTTCATTTTTACCAACGAAATAATTCGTCAGCTTTTAGTAAAATTTCGTCAAGAAATTTTTTCCCAATGAAATTTTTCGCGGCTAACATCGTCGCAAAAAGGCTGTCGGTAAAGGCTTTTCCCGACGAAAAAAGTTTCGTAGGCAATAATACAACCATTACCGACAAAAAAAATCGTCGGAAAAACATATGATTTTTTGTCGGAAAAAATTGTGATTCATCGGTAAAAGAAAATTTTCGGAAGAAAATTTTCCTAGGTGAAGACTTTTACTTACGAAAATTTTCGTCGGGAAAGGTTTTTACCGACGAAAATTTTCATCGGTAAAGGTTTTTCCCTACGAAAAAAATCTGCCGGGAAAAGTCTTTACCTACAAAAGGTTTCGTCGGTAAAAGTGTTTATCTACAAAAAAATACATCGGTAAAAGGTTTTTACCTACGAAATAATCCGTCGGTAAAAGTTTTACAAGTTTATTACCAATGGAAAATTTCGTCAGTAAAAAAATTTTCCATGTTTTTTACCTACGAATAATTTCGTTGGTAATAGTATTCCCTTTCCTGGTTTCATTTGTTTTCAAAATTCAGGAAACAATTCCTGAAATACACCTGTAAATAAACCTATACATTTTTATCCTATTCACATCCACATACATACGAATAAACAGAAACTACACCATCCATACACAAATAATCTATTCCACATCCACAACAATCAATATTCATCCACGCACAAATACATAAGTTAACATTCGTATATTAAAAAAAAGGATCACGAAGATAAAGGCGGAGGTGGCGGGGCATCGGTGCCAAAGTGTGCAGCGAGAACCTGAAATATCTCCTACATCCGTCGCTCATGCTCCTACAGCAACTCCTCGATCCTCCTCTCCTGCTCCTCCCGTCACCTCCCTGCTCCTCTCGTCGCCTCTCCTCCTCCCTACGCCTCTGCTCCTCCTCTCTCTACCTCTCCAGCTGCTCTCTAATCTCATCGACGACGACCCGTAGCTGCTGAACCTCTCTCTCTACGATATCAGCTCGGCGCAGAGCGCTCTCACCAGCCACTACGCCAAAATCGCATTTTTGCGACGGATTTTGCGACGGACATTGACCGTCGCAAAAATTGCTTGGTTTAACGACGAATCTGGTCCGTCGTATTTGAAAATATTCCGTCGCTTTTGCGAAATTAAGGCGGGATTTCGTCGCGGGATTTACCGACGGACATAGTCCGTCGCAAAATTTTAATTTCCGACGGACTTAGCCCGTCGCTATTTAACGACGGATTTGGCCCGTCGCTAATCCCAGCCCGAAAAGATGCCCCCCAAATAAGGTCCGCCGGAAAATAAAATTTAAGAAAAATGAGATATTGAAAAAAACTGATATTTTTTAAAAATTAAAAAATTTGATATTTAAAATAACAGATTTAGTAATTTGAAAGAAAATGTTAAGAGATTTTAAAAACAAAATTGAGAAATTTGAATAAAATTAATATGTTTGAAATTTCTTTTCAAATTTTCACAAAATTAAATATTTTGAAAAAGAAAATTGTGAAGTTAAAAAAGAAATTTGTGATTTTCAAACAAAAAAAGTTGAGAGGTTTGAAAATAAATTAAAATTGATAAGATTTAGAAAAATAATAAGATTCAAAAAATTGAGATTTAAAAAAAAAATGACCATTTGAAAAAAGTTGAGAAGTTCGAATAAAATTGATAAGTTCGTAAAAAAATTGAAATTTTTATAAAGAAATTAAGATTTTGTATTTCGAAAAAATTAAGAAGTTTGATTAAAAAAATGATATTTTCAAAAGAAATAAAAGTTGGAATATTTGATAAAAAAAAAAGAAGAGATTTTACCGGTTTTGAAAGAAAATGTTGGAAAAAAATTGTGGTTTAAATAAAAGCGAGAAATTTGAAATGAGTGGGCCAAATTTATTGGTGGACATTTATTGGATAGTTGAAAATGAAAAATTACACTCATTCAGTTAACTGGTTATCAGATTGGTTTATGCATACACACATGTTCATTGGTGCAAAAAATGAAGGCCCTAATATAATGATGTTAATTAATTGCAAAGAAAATTTATAATGATGAGATTGATCAAATTCTATGATCAAGTCATCCTAAAGTTGATCTGAATGGTCAGATATGTTTAGAACGTGGTAATTATTATTGAAAACAAAATTAAGCCCGAATCATATCCGTATAAACTACTCTTTAAATGTGCACAATCAGTTTGTCTAGAGCTAGACAAATTTTGGACAATCTGATTGGTCCAAATTGAAAAGTAAATGACTTTAGATGTTTAGATTAAATTTCACTCAAATCTAATGGTTAGGTTACAAGACATGGCCCATCATTGATCAATTTTATCTATTTAGTATCTTTCTCATCTTAAACTTGATCAGGGCAAGTGACCAGTCAAATCAAAGTTATTGATGAATATAATAGAGTGAATGGATTAGATTTCCAAATCAGGCCAAATTTTTAGGTCCAAATTGTGCTGCAACTTGTTGACCTCATGAAAACCTAATAAATGTATAGTCATTGGACCCCAAACTCTAATCTAGTCATTGAGAATTTGATCTTTTCTAATATTTGCTATTGCATCTTAAAATGATATAAAAGAACAGATGGATGGATTAGATATACATAAAATACATAAACTTGGGCTCATACGGTTGGGATAATGGATGCGGATTGGCTAGTGACCCTGCCACTAGTCAATGCCTAGTTATCGGTGCTCTGTGGGCCCCACCATGATGAATGTGTTTCATCCACTCTATCCATACATTTTCGTAGATCATTTTATGGTGTGAGCCCAAATTTGAGGTAGATCCAAATCTCAAGTGGACCACATCACAAGAAACAGTGTTAATTGAACACCCACTATTAAAAACTTATTGGGGGCCACGGAAGTTTTGGAACAAGCTGATATTTGTTTTTTACCTACATCAAGGTCTGTATGACCTAATCAAGAGGTTGGATGTCAAATAATTAATATAGTGGACCCTACGAGGTTTTTAATGGTGGACATTTAATCAATACTATTTTCCTGTGGTGTGGTCCACCTGAGATTTAGATTTGACTCATTTATTGGATCAAGCACTAAAACAATATTCAGAAATGACTAGACAGCGTGGATAAAACACATACGTCATGGAGGGCCCCATAGCCAAGGGGTGCGAATTAGGTGTTACCCCAGGAACAGGTTAGTGGGTGTTACCCTAACCGTGTGGGGCCCATCTTGCTGTAGTTTTTATATATCAACACCGTCTATCTCTTTTTTCATATCATTTTAGGATGTGATCTAAAATCCTAAGAAGATCCAAATCTTAGGTGAACCATATCACTAGAAGCAGTGATGTATAACCATTAAAAATGTTTTGTGGGCCACAAAAGTTTTGGATCAATCTGATCTTTATATTTTCCCTTCATCAAGACTTTATTGACATTATCAAGAGCTTGGATTGCAAATAAACATTACAAAAACCTTACGATGGGCTCTTTGGAATTTTTAATGGTGGGTCACTCAATCACACTATATTCTAGTGTTATGGTCCACTTGAAATTTGGATCTACATAATTTTTGGAAAGTCATCCTAAAATGGGCTGTAGAAACAGATGTACGGCATGGATATACAAAATATCATCTATGTGGGCCATACGGTGGGGGTAACACCCACTAAGTTCCCGGGTAACACCTAATTCACGCCCCCGCCGCCCAGGAAGCAGATTGCGTACTGGGTAACTCCGCACATGCGGAGTAAACTTTGTGGGGCCCACAGTGATTTACGTTATTTTATCCACTCTGTCCATCCATCTTAACTGAAAATTATAGGTATGGTGCAAAAAAAATGAAGCATATCAAAATCTAAAGTGGACCACACCACAAGAAATGTGTGAACTGAATGTCTACCATTGAAAAATTCTTGGAGGACACAGAAGTTTTGGATCAAGCTGATATTTGTGTTTTCCCTTCATCCATATCCATGTGATCTTATGAACAGGTTGGGTGACAAATAAACATCACTGTAGGGCTGGGAAGGTTTCAACGGTGGAAATCATTATTCCCACTGTTTCCCGTGGCATGGTCCACTTGAGATTTGGATATGCTTAAATTTCGGGCTCAACCACTAAAATGAGCTGGAAAAACATATGGACGGAATAGATAAAGCACATCCATTCTAGGTGGGCCCAACTGAGTTTACTCCGCACGATAAGAGCGTGCGGAGTTACTCCGTATGCAATCCGATTCCCCTGTAAAAAATCCCCAAATTCCTCTTCCCTCTACCGTCTCCCGCCATTCCTCCCTCTCTCTCTCTCTCTCTCTCTCTCTCTCTCTCTCTCTCTCCCCAAAAACCCACTACTCCCATCTTGCAGCTTCCAAGCTTCCACGCCTCCCATCCCCGCTCCCGTGGTTTTTTTCAGCTTCCAAGCTCAACGGCCGTTACCTGCTGGTATGAAATCTCTCTCTCTCTCTCTCTCTCTCTCTCTCTCTCTCTCCATCTCTCCAACATTGATTGTTGAAACCCTAATCAGGGTTTTGCAATCCCTAATTGGTCATGGTTGATCCCTAATCAGGGTTTTGCAATCCCTAATTGGTCATGGTTGATCCCTAATCAGGGTTTTTCCACAAAAAAAAAAAAAATTCACTCGTTGCTGATTGCAATTCGACAGAGTTGTGTTTGGGCAAGACATCCACCAATATATTTCAAAATCGAGAATCTTATGGAGAAGCATTATCACGATCTAAACGTACTACATGGAGAAGCATTATCACGATCTAATCTTGTGGGGCCCACCGTAATGTATGTGTCTTATCCACGCCGTCCATCTGTTTTTTCCATCTCATTTTAGGGCATAAGACCAAAGTTGTAGCATATCAAAAGCTCGATAGACCACACCACAGGAAACGGTGGGGATAATGACATCCACCCTTGAAACCTTCCGAGGGCCCCACAGGGATTTTTATTTCTCATCCAATCTGTTCATGACGTTACACAGGCCTGGATGAAGAGAAAACACAAATATCAGCATAATGAAAAGGACCGGACAAATAAACATCACTGTAGGGCCTGGGAAGGTTTCAACGGTGGAAATCATTATTCCCACTGTTTCCCGTGGCATGATCCACTTGAGATTTGGATATAGAACTGTGTTGATCACATAATGAAATCAGATCCTAACATCCCAGACCATCCATCATGGAAAGGACTGGACCTGAAATGCCATCTGATGGTCCGGTCCAGGCCCATTTTGCCACCGTAATCATAAACCCATCTGAAAATAAAAACCATACACAAGTTATTTGAAATTGTATGATATGAATAAATCAATTGGAATAGTTTAAGGGTGAGAAGTCTTATGGCTTGGCAGGGCCTGGTGTAGGAGCTTCTGCACTTTATGACCATCAGGGTCCCAGCTATCTAGGATCACATCTGGGTTATGGTGGGGGCAGGAGCCCACTGAGGTCTCATCTCTACTCCACAGAGCTATCATCAGGCTTTTATGATAAGCCTGTTGGTTATGGTGGTTACACTGCACCTGGTGGCATGCAACATGGAAGTCTGCAGCCTAGTAGTCTGCAGCAGCCTTATCACCAATCATACTATCCTTAGATAAGTATGGGGTTCAAATTTTATTTATTATTAGGAAGGAACTTGTTTGTTAATATGGTATGGGTTTGGTCTGCCCTAGGGCATGGCCATACCTTATATTTTACTACTTGCTACACATGGTGATGTATGGTGCAACTTGGTTAATCAAGTTTATGGTCATGGCCTTGGTCCTGACGGTAGTTCATTGGGCAACAATAGCTTTGGTTTATTTATACATGGTTTTTTTTTGTCCATCTAGGTGGCCTATACAGATTTTAATTTAGTAGATATTCATTGCAGTACTACTTAATCCTTCTTTTTGTTCAAGGCATTCCTGTCATGCATTTTATTAACCTATTATCGTGTCTGGACTTCATTTTATCGAGTTCTTGCCCTTGAAAAGTTCCTTCTATGGTCTTGTAGGAAGAGTGTATTGTTCATTCTGTTTTTCATTTTTATCTTTATAGTCTATGCACCTCTTCCAATAGTCCTTTGATGTCTTAGGTGTCACTTTGTAGCCAGCTTCCGCTGAGTAGTACTTCAAATTTATCTGTCGTGTGGTCTTGAAATGTCGTCATTTTTTTTAAACTGTCGTTGGCATTTGGTCACTCATCTTTTCTTAAGATGGGGCAGTAGCTTTCCATGGGATTCGGCTTGGCATTTTCCAATTTACTTATTTGATAATATAAAATAAATAGGTTTGTGCTATGCGGATCCAAGCATTGCAACTTATAAATTTCTTGATCTTCTTTGAATTGTCTCATTTAGTTATCTCCCCATTAACATGGATTTCTTGCTTTTTAGGTGGGTTGCAAACCATTACAAATGGATTGTTTGGAAACTTGCATGCTTTGAGAGAGGCTATCTAGCTCATGCTAGTGGCAAATTCTTGACAGTGCCCAATGCACTTGAGGAATTAAAATACAGGTTGGTTAAGTGTTCCCAGTTCGTATTTTGATGTATTAGGTTCTGAAACATCCACCAACAGCCAGTGATGTTCTTGGATAAAAGGTACGAGAGAGAAGTAAATCATGGTCATAGGTCTGTAGTTAAGAGAATTTTGGAGGGCGATGCATCACCTGCTTCAATGGTAGTTCTATGCATTTCAGCTATTCGCTCCTACCCTGATTCCGACATTGAGATAGCGGAATGTCCTTTGGCACCATATGAAGATCTCAAGGAGATTACTGGCTCGAGTGGAGGTGGAGCTGAAAATAATCATGTTGCGAAAATAGAACTAACTGATGGTTGGTGAGTAACATGCAGATTATTATGTTCAATGCAACAAATGTGCAATTCTGAAGGCTCTAATGCAATTTTGTTGTGTAGGTATTCATTGGATGCCCTTTTGGATGTGCCACTTACTAAGCATCTTGTTGCTGGAAAATTGTTTGTGGGCCAGAAATTTCGGGTACTCATTGTTTTTAGTATTTGAAATATAACTGAGAATGGAAGGTCTATTCAAGAGAGTAGGACTTTGAATCCTACTCCCCCTTCACTTGTCAATGTGGTACGTGTGTGAGATATGGGATTTTCATCTTATGAAGCACTCCATGTACCATGGCCCAAAAAATGAGGCTTGTCCAGTCATCAGTTTGGGTAAAAGGATGAATGGTCAGAAAGGACCAACTGTCCAGCTTTGTTGTACATGCAGCTCCTGTGAAGACCATGCCTGATTTTTGGCCTAAAGACCATAACACATGCCTGGATCTCTCATGCAAGTAACACATTGGAAGCTGCAGGGAGAGTAAGATTTGAAGTCCTGTGAGTAGCCATAGCAAGGTTCTCTCTCTTTTGGTGGAACTTGGCTTCAGCTGACAGTTAATGGGGATTGTCTTTTGAAGATTTGGGGAGCAGGCTTATGTGGCTGGGTTGCACCGGTTTCACCTCTAGAGGTTCTTGTTGTCTCTGTTTCCTTTTGTTCTAAGATCAAAACCTTTCATCTTATCAAATTAATTGATTTTCTTAAATGCTGCTGGCTGATGCTTCTATTTGTAGTCATCCAAGACAATCAGTTTCGTTATGCACATAAATGGGACATATCGAGCACACTGGGCTGACCGGTTGGGATTCTGTATGCACTTTTAAGTTGCATGGTGGATATTGTGACTTTATTTTCAGTGTACTACATATAAACATTTGGCTCATATCCTGTTTTTGATTCACCTTTTATCTATGCTTCTAGGTAAGGGCATTGGTGCGCCATTGGCTTTTAGGTGCATCAAGTGTGCAGGGGGTCTAATTCCTAGGACATTGGTTGGGGTGACACGAATTTATCCTATTCTATACGAGGAGAGGTGAAAAAATTTGTAACTGATCATATTATATTGGGATCCCTCTTGTTCTTATCTAGTAGTTCCAACAATATATCCACCTTACTGCTCAGGTTGGCTAATGGAGGTTTTGTGGTGAGATCAGAAAAAATGGAAGCTAGAATGGTGCAACTATACAACCAAAGGTACGTTTTCTTGATGAATGTTACTTGCAAGCACCCTGTACATGCTAATTTGGTGCACATGCGTTGTGTGAGAGATCCAGGCCATTAATTCGGTGGGCTCTGTAGTGAATGTGCCCTAACTCAAATTCATGCCAGTCTAGTCTTCATGTTGGCCTCAAATGCATAAGAGAAAATGGACGGGTTAAAAGGATCCGACCAATTGCTCTTGTTCTATATACACTTTTGGCCTAGATGAATTGACTGATTGATTTATGGTCTTTGCCTCGTTCACCTTGAGATTACTTGCAAGGTTTTATGTACCGGTATCATACCATGATCATGTCCTTGGGATCTGAAAATATCATGAGAAATGTTGGGAAATATCGCATTTATCATGTAATAAATCAGTCTAAGAGAAACACTAGAGCAACTATAGGGTGCAATGGGTGATGTGGCGTAAAGCCATTATGTTTTGCCATGGGAAGCTGTGTCTTCACTTTGAAGAGCCGTGGAATTGTGGAAATTCATTTCTCATGTATATCTATTGCTACTGCGTTATGCTGCTTCCATATGGTTGTGATGTGGTAATTTTTTCCTCTGGATTACATGATCTGCTGAGGTGGTACCGAAATCAGTACATGAGCTAGGCTTGAGCCTAGGTCTTCCCTTCTATCGGCTTGTGCACTAGCCAACTTTGCTAATGATCTGGATCTGAAGCAATGGTTTTGAGCCGGCTGTATGTGTTAGATGAGGAGGCTAATCGATCTCTTGTGGAATTTGCTTTCCCTTCTTTTAGGGTTGTCACTTAGTAGTCTTTTCCAGTAATGTGGATGCAAAGAAGTTGATTGAGTCTTGTGGAATTTGCTTTCCCTTCTTTTAGGGTTGTCACTAAGTAGTCTTTTCCAGTAATGTGGATGCAAAGAAGTTGATTGAGTCACATAATGTATTATGATAGTGGATCTCAATGGTGCAGTTTGGGAATTCTGCAAAGAAGTTGATTGAGTCATGTAATGTGTTATGGCATAAAGCCCAGTTGATCTCAATGGTGCAGTTTGGGAATTCTGCAAAGAAGTTGATTGAGTCATGTTGTATTATGGAATAAGGCACAGTTGATATCAATGGTGCAGAATTTGGGAAATTCTGCAGTCACACCAGTACTTGGTGATGGAAAGTTGATTTTTCATTTGGGAGCGGGTAGTTGGACTTCCTCTTATTGAACATATCCATGTTCACGGGTGAACTCTGTTAGTTACTCTACTTGAATAAAAGCAATCTGAAATCTTGACAATTGTTGGCTTGAATTTTCTGATATAGGACAGATTCGTATATGGACGTATCCATGTTTTCTGCTCAACCTCCTTCGATGCTGCATGAGATTCTTTTCTACGGAACTTGTTGTTCCCAAGCGTTCACGATATATCCCATCGATTTTTAAATGTTTGGTGGATATTTGTTTGACTGTTATCCATACAGTAGGTTCCTTGTGCATGCATCTTCTTCATGCATGTGAGAATGGCGCGATGGGTCATTTGGGTTGTGGGGCATTTGTTCTGCTGCATAATAGCAGTGATTGTAGCCTCGAGGCTGTCTTATTATATTATATGCAGTTATGCATGTTGGAGATCTGCCGGGAAAGATGGGTGTTTGTATTGTGCAGCACAAGGCAGTCCTTGGAGTGTGCTACGGACTGCATTTGGAAGATCTGTTGGGTGGCCGGTTATATTTCAGCAATGAAGATCTGCACAAGGCAGTAATTTCATGAAACTGCTTGTCACAAGAGTCTGGTTGCCTACCTTTTCAATTAAGACTGATTGCAATTTAATTCTGTAATTTTCCCTTTTCAGATTAGTAATTGCCAATGAATTTTTTTTCTTCATAATGGATGATATTGACTTCATGGAAACGTAGAAAGGAAAAATACTGGAAAGTACATTAGCAGATTTTATTTTATTTATTTTATTTTATTTTATTTTATTTTTTTAGTTTTTTTGTGAAATGGAATTTGCTTAGAAGTTTTGGATCCAGCTGATATTTATTTTTTCCTTTCGAACAGGTACATGAGACCTTATGAATAGGTTTGATGGGATCCTTGGATTCCATTGCATCTTTTGCCATCGAAAAGAAATGGATCGTGCTGACATTTGCAGAAGCACCTTACATGATCTTTGAAACTCACCAGATTAGCTGCAATTATTGGGGGTGTCAATGGGCTGGGCTCGGGCCTGAAATATCAAAGTTTTGATAGGACTGGCCTGACGTCCGAGCCCGAAACAGTTCAAAATCCCGGCCGAGACCTGCACTAGTCCCGGGCCGTTGACAGCTCTAGCCATTATTCTACACTGTGTGGTCTGCCTGATAAATGTACCATATAGAATCTAAGTCGTCCTTCTTCAGTAAAGGCACAAATAGGGGCACTTGGGGTTCTTGAACCTGAGTCATCCTTTTGCATGTCATTTTGTTTTATGTTCAATCAGGTACTGTCCTCTTTTTTTCCTTTTCCTTTTTTTTTTTTTTTCCATTTGTTGCTACTGCTGCTGCTACTATTATTATTAGTATTGTTGGTGGTGGTAGTGGTGGTGGTGTTGGGCTAGAGTCCTATGGTAGATTGCCACCACTTTTAGGACCCATTGTGCATGGAGAATTGCTAGAAAACACATTGAGAAGATGGTAGCTGTATGGAAGGTTAGGATCAATTCAACCTGTGTTTTTTGGTTTCATGTTCCATCTAAAAGTGGGACCCATTATATGGGTCTGGACACCTGAAAATACACTACAAATTTACTTTTCGGATGAGCATTTTATAATGCCTTGGTTGCAATTTGGAGCCTAGATCTTCAATAATGCCAAGTAAATAGGAATTTGATTGTTTGCACTCCATTGGACTAATTATATATTCCAATTCAATTCAATTGGTATAACCAAACGTGCCATCTAATGTCATTGGGTTAGCACCAAATTAACTCATTATCATTTACTTTCAGGTGGTTATTATATGATTGTTTCAACCATTTGATCCACATATTGTCCATCAGCTGTCCCACCACCAATGGGAAATGGCCTTTTTTAACTCTTTATTGATTCCGAGGAATTTCGCCCATCGAACATAGACCCATTGCTATTTCATATCAACCATATTCAATGTTCGGACGGGCTGATCAGTGCAACCTTTGAGGCCCAGCATCAGATGGTCGAAATTGCTATGTAGATGAGGTCGTGTAGAAAACAGATCCGATGGCCAGATTGCTACTTGCAATCCTTCTTATATCAACTAAAACAAATCTTGATAAAGAGAATCAAGCTGACCGTTATCTTTTTTCATGATCTTATACAGCGGATACATGTCCCCGGAGTATGCAATGCATGGAAAATTTTCAATAAAATCGGATGTTTTCAGCTTTGGCTTCTAGAGATTGTCAGTGGACTGAAGAACTATGGTTTCCATCAGTTAGATCTTGCAGAAGACCTTCCAAGCTATGTAAGTATCATAGCTAATCCATCTCTCTGATTGTACCATGATCCATCTCTCTGATTGTACCATGATTGGGATGACATATCATGGTATGCTTGTACTTCTATTCTGACATAAGGGTAAACATGTTGTTTATATCGGCGGGTATACACTGCTTGCTAGTTGGTACCAGCCCCCTAGAATGCAGGGATTTCTCATTGACCGGAATAGTCTATAATACACATTAAACGCAGAGCCGAAAACACCCAAGCTCTATAGGGCCCACCATGTTGTTTATGTAAAATCCACTCCGTCCATATGACAAATCACAAGGTTTAAAGTTTCCCATTTCATAAATTACATATCACAAATGACAAATCATAAGGTTTAAAGTTTCCCATTCCATAAATTACATATCACAAATGACAAATCACAAGGTTTAGCCACAAGTAAATCTCCAATGAACCACACCACAAGAATGACATTATAATGGCACTAAACATCACTATGGACTCCGAGGAGATTTCAATGGTAGGAATTTCTCTACCGCCTTTTCCTTTAGTGCGGCTCATTTGAGTCTTGGATCCAGATCATTTTAGGAGTTTTGTATTCTATAGGAGGAAGAGCTGAAGACAAAGTATGGAGGACTTCGACCCAAGTTACCTCCAATCCAAGTAACTATCGTTTCTCTTGCTTGTAGATTGGTTTCAGTGATGCTGACTACATTTATATGCTTATCAGTTTTGGATTTCTATTTTTATTTTCAGATCAGTCCACGCTCTTACTTCGACTCTGTTGACTAAAAATTTCTCTGCTTGCTGGCTTTGTTTGTGAATGCTCTATCCAAAGAGGATCAAATGGAATTGCCTCCAGGTTTCCGATTTCATCCCAGTATGAAGCTTCATCATGCATATATAATAGTTATCAAGCTTGTCACCTAGCATTTCTTACGAGTAGGTGGTGCTTCATTGTCTTTTGTTGATGTTTTTCCTTTTTTGTTCTTACATTATAATACTGATACTCTCTATGTTTTATATTTTGGATTTTGCAGGTGGGCCAGTTGATGGATTTGCTAACGTATGAGGTGGAAGTAGCTATAAAGGAAAGATTAGAAATGAAGGCTAGCTTCACGTGTGGTTAAGAGATTGGTTTCAATATTGGGAACAAAATAAAGCCTAGTTGCTCATTCTGTGGAGAATGGTTCACTTCAATGTGTAGATTTGTAACAAATACTAATATTATTTTCACTAGAAATGTAAGGACTTTAAGTTTCAAATATGATATAATTATGATTTGTTAGGTTTTAATTTTTTTTTTTGTTTTAAATAATTTGGATGACTATCAGGTGCAATAGATTCAAAAATAAATTCAATCGTAATAGGTGTGCGTTCAGAAAATTTAGCGACGGACCAAACCCGTCGCTAAAATTCTTAAATAAATGTCGCCCATAAATTTAACGACGGACCAATTTACGTGGCAACAATTTTGTACGACGGACCGCTGTCCGTCGCTAAGTCCGTCGCTTTACATAATTTAGCGACGGACGTAATTCGTCGTTTAAAAGCGACGGACATAATTCGTCGTTTAAAATTTGCCACATAGTAAACTGCGACGGCCCATGCGACGGACCATGTCCGTCGCTAATACAGA
Organism: Liriodendron chinense; assembly: GCA_003013855.2. Lineage (NCBI taxonomy): Eukaryota > Viridiplantae > Streptophyta > Magnoliopsida > Magnoliales > Magnoliaceae > Liriodendron > Liriodendron chinense. Next base: position 2,316,507 of record ML058370.1, on the reverse strand, counting down.
TTTGCGACGGACTTGGTCCGTCGCAAAAATGCGATTTTGGCGTAGTGAGCTATGGATCGGCTTGAGCCACCTCTAGTGGGTGCCATGAGCTTGGCACCATGGCCAAGCCCACACATATATCCAGAACAGGTGCCAAGCACCTCGCTCAGGATTTCTGGCTCACTCCGCTGACTGCCATCGGGAGTGGACTGACTGCGTATGGTGTCCATCGCCGCCTGTAATGAAAACATATGAAATTTCATAAAAAAATGACATGAATGACATTATTATCAATCAATGCGCAATTAAATTTTACAAAGTAAAGATTTTTACCCAATGCTCACTGGCTCTAGGATGAACCCAAGATCCCGTCGCCTGCCGATAGTGAGTCCCTCTGTAGAGGTCTACTGGTCCAGGCTCCTGGCCGGTGACAGAATCTTGCTGCGCAATCGAAATGAAAGAAGACTTATAATAAATGCTAATCAAAATAATATATTAACTTAATAATCATCAATAATTTCTTACCATGTCATAACGATGTCGTACAAATGACTTTGAACCAGCTACGTGGTTCACTTGTAACTTTTCCCTGTTCGTAAAATTTATTCTACTCCTCTTCTGAACACATTATACAAAATATATTGCTATTAATTGTGAATTTAATTGCGAATTTAATTGTTACCTTAAGATATCATAAATTTGTAAATATTACCTGAAAAGCCTCCGACGAAAATCTCTCGCAGAGTATCCGCCAGTCGTCTGTAGTAACGTGCGGCGGTGCGGACAGTACGGCCTCATCGTGCGTCCTGCACCGCTTGTACCACTGGTGTAACTCTCCGTGGTACTCCTTGAACCGCTCTCTGATCATGTCGTCGACGGCATGAGAAATGTAAGAAACATTCAAATCGAAGTCAAATTTATCCTACAGTTTCGTAAATAATAAATTAATGCAATAAACTTATTAAGAATAGGACTTAACCGTAAATGAACTTTCACAAAAGAAAAATTCAATTTACTAAAAATTTACCTGAAGGCGCTGACGGATGAGCTTCGCACATCATCTGTTACATCAGTCCAACGGGGGGTGGTGGCGAGGATCAGAGATCGGCATAGGACACCGACCTCAGACGTAAACAGTCTGGCACTGTCCCCAACAGGTCTAAGGCAGTCTTGTGGGAACTCTACCGCCACCCTACCCTCACGCGTAAGTCGCTCTAAAACTAATCCACGCGTGGCTCCACGTCCTCGTCGGCTGGTAGAAGATGTTGTCGCGAAAAGATATATGTAAGTAACAATATAAACAGAAATCACTAAATAAATGTCTAGACTTACATGCAGTGCCCGGTGTATGCTGAACCGAAGGATTAGATGCCTGTGATGCACCTTGCGACGTCGATGCTGTCTGCGTCGCATCATGGGTGGAAGGGGTAGATCTAGTGCGCGAACGACCTGATCTCCCACCTGGTGCCATGACTGAATATGTCTGAAATACAAACTTATAAATTTAAACAATGTCGATGCAAGTTTATAAACATCATGTTATAATGAATTTGTGCTTATGCTTAGAGAGATGATAAAAATATGATTAGACCATTACACTATAATGTAAGCAGAATATAATAAAACTGTAAACAGAATATAAAAGTTGAAAAATCCATTACACATTGTCAGTCCATATTAAATACATATATTTCATTGTAATACAAATCAACTTCGGATCAACTATCCGAAATACTCCCTGCGTAAGTTATCGTACACTACAGATGTATATGTCAAGCTGTATGAAGCACTCGACATTGTTACAGCCAACATGCCAGTCACAATAAGAGAAATCTGATCTCTCGGGACTCCGTTCATATGTGCAAGTGACAATGTCGCATCTTCTGTATGAAGTTTCCCGCGATTATATTCCTCCATCAGGTTCGGAATTTCTTTGAGATTGTATAATCTTTCATCTGAGTCATCGTCTTCCTCCCTACATTTATCGACCAGACCGGGTATCTCTTTGGCCCTGCCAGAAGAATATAGGGCTGGAAAGTCCATCCGTAACAGCTGATGAAGTATGCTGCGTGCTTCCGCTACACTTCAATTTGTGGAGGACATGATCAGAAAGTGACTTAATTGTAAATGTGGATTATAAACAAGTCAATTCAAGAAATAAATCATGACTTGTAAAACATATATATATGTAATAATCAAATTAATCGAATTGAAAATGACATGTAAATCTTGTATACATTTAATAATCGTCATCTGAATCATTATCACTTAGGACTCTTTCTTTTTCACCATCACTATCGCTGATCAGTATTTCTTTTTCATCGTCTGCAACATCGTCGATGAAAGCACTATCATCTCTAACAATGTCATTTATGATTGAGGCATCAACATGATCAGGTGGCACATCATCTCTATTCAATTGTACCACATCAATATCAACATTTGGATCATTCCCTCTATCCCAAGATAGCATGTCTTCTTGATATGCTTGTTCAACTGACGACGTTCCATTTCTCCCTTCATCGCTATCTTCAACGTCTAGTTCGAGAATATCAAATATGTTCCTGGGCTTTATTTTCTGCACCACGTGCCAAGAGCCTTCTAACTTGGTATCAGCGAGGTAGAATACTTGTTCGGCTTGGCCGACCATGATAAATGGGTCATTTTTAAACCACTTCCGAGATAAATTTACGCTCGTAAAGTAGTCATCAATTTGTATTCCCAACTTTTTATTTACAATGTCCCACCAATTGCATTTAAATAAGTACACCCGCTTTCTCATACAATAACTCAGCTCAATAATATCCATCAAAACTCCATAAAAATCAATTTCTACATCCTCATGTGTTCCCTTCACAACCACCCCACTATTTTGTGTGGTCCTATATTTCTCATGCTCTTCAGTGTAGATCCGAATCCCGTTTACAATACAACCTGTATATCTAGATACACGTCTATCAGGGCCAGTAGAGCGCATCAGACGCATCCACAGAGTTGCTAGCACGCAACATCTTCATCTATCATCACGTACAGAATATAAATGTTTATGGATTTGAGATTACGTGTAAATATTGTGCAATACAACAATATTGTAAGTGTGGTGAGATAGAAGGTAAATTAATCTTACCCGTTTTGCGAACCATTCTGGAAACTGATCCTGATACATTCGATCATAATTTGTAGGGTATTGGGACTTCATCTTCTCGATGTGTTCGCTATACACAATTGGCACGTTGTTAGCAAGAAATTTTGAGATTACGTGTATATAGATATACAATTATTGATTGAAGACTTACTCCAGGTACGACTCTATTTCTTCACAGTTATACAACACATACCACCGCGCCTTCGCTTGATCCCAAAGGTCCATATCCTGAAATGTCAGCGATCCTAAAGGACGGACGTTATGTGCGAATACAGATATGAGTCCTTGTTCATGCTCCTGCCCATCATCGGCATTCTGATCTTCTTGGTTGAATCTAGTCTCTATGCCACGAAGATACATTGAGCAAAATGTCAGGCACTCATTATCAATGTACGCCTCAGCAATGGATCCCTCTGGACGTGCCTTATTCCTCACATATTATTTTAATGTGTGAAGGTATCTGTACACAAAATCACTATGTTTAGAGGACATGAAAACATGGATATACGTAGTTTATGGAATGAATAAAAATTTATGATCATTATTCTATCACCTTTCGATCGAATACATCCAACGATATTGTACGAAGCTTGCAAGCTTCGCTTCGTGCGATAAGTGAATCGCTAGGTGTACCATGACATCGAAAAACGTAGGTGGAAATATTCTTTCAAGTTTGCAAAGGATTACGACAATATCCTTCTCCAGTCGTTTAATAACTTCTACATTCAAAGATTTCAAACACAAATCCTTAAAGAATATCCCCAACTCAATCAGCGCAGCACTAACATCCTTGTTAAGGAATCCACGAATCGCAACCGGTAGTAGACGTTGCAGAAGGACGTGACAGTCATGACTTTTCATTCCTGTTACCTTACAGTCCATAATGTTTATACGCCGAGAGATATTCGATGCATAACCATCGGAAAACTTCACCGATCTCAACCATTCACATAAACGTCTTTTCTCTAGTTTTGTCAATGTGTAGCAGGCTGCTGGTATAGTATATGAATTTTCATGTGGTTGCAAGTGCAACTCTTTCCTTAGACCCATTACTTGTAGATCCAATCGAGCCTTAAAACTGTCTTTTGTTTTCTTCTTTATGTTCATCAATGTTCCAAAGACATTGTCACATATATTCTTCTCAATATGCATGACATCCAAATTGTGTCGCAATTTCAGATGACTCCAATAAGGCAACTAAAAAAAATGTTCTTCTTCCTCTAGTTATACTCCAATACTGTACGTTTTCTCTTCTTCAAGTGCGGTGCCTTACCAAATCTAACTTCTTCAATGTTACTCAGTTGTTGTAACACATCTTCTCCAAATAGTTCTTTCGGTGGTGGCCTATGATCTTGTTTACCATCAAAGATTATCGTCTTCTTGTGCCAACTATGTTCCCTTGGAAGGAAGCAACGATGGCCCATATAACACGTTTTTTTACCATGCTTCAATGACAATAAACAAGTCTCAGTACTCATGTAGGACAAGCCAACTTTCCCTTCATGCTCCACCCAGACAAATTCCCATATGCAGGGAAGTCATTTATTGTCCACAAGACCACTGCATGCAATCGAAACGTCTGGACCTTGATCCAAAACTTCTGTGTCCTCCGAGAATTTTTCAATGATAGACATTCAGTTCACACTTTTCTTGTGGTGTGGTCCACTTTAGATTTTGATATGCTTCATTTTTTGGCACCATACCTAAAATTTCCTGTTAAGATGGATGGACGGAGTGGATAAAATATGTAAATCACTGTGGGCCCCACAGAGTTTACTCAGCACGCTAGCGTGCGGAGTTACTCAGTACGCAATCCGCTTCCCCCACCATCATGTATTTTCCTTACATCCATGTCCGTTTCAACAACTCATTGTAGGTCATGATACAAATCTAACTCTTAGGTGGACCACCACACCATAGGAACCAGTGGTGATTGAAAACTTACCATTAAAAACTCCTCATTCGTCCACAGGAATGTTGATACCTAGCTGAAGGGACCACACAAATATCTGCTTAATCCAAAACTTTGGGGGCCCTACAAGAAGTAGACATCAACGGTGGGCCCCACAGGCAGTGGATAGCAACGGTTGGCACCACAATTACATATTTTAGCCGTTTTAATTTGTAAATCCCAAATTTGGGGACCCCACAAGAAGTGGACATCAACGGTGGGCCCCACAGGCAGTGGACAGTGATGGTGGGCCCCACAATATAAAATCCCTAATTGAGGAATTAGGGATTTTAATTTCGAAATCCCTAATTAGGGATTTACTAAATCAGTGGGCCCCACCAAATAGTGGACAGCTAAGGCTGACCCCACATGCAATGGACAACGATGGACAGCGATGGTGGGACCCACATGCAATGGACAGCGACGGTGGACCCACATCATTAGATTTTGACAGTGGGCCCCACAATCAACAATGAGGATAGAGAGAGAGAGAGAGTGAGAGGATTTGGCATCAGAAGAAAGGGAGAGAGGGTTACCGGAGGATTGGCGGCTGCGGCATACGGAGGCCGGTGACGGGGTTAGTCGGCTGAGGTGGGTGGGCCGCGCCGGTGACGGACGAAAGTGAAGTAGAGGTGGGTGGGCCGTGCCAGGGATGGATGGGGTGGTCGGCTGCGGCGGGTGGGCTGCGCCGATGACGGACGACAGACGTCGGAGGTGAGAGAGAAAGGTTGAGGCGGGTGGACGACGCCGGTGACGGACGACGGACGTCGGTTGGGCCGCACGCGCGAGGGAGAGAGACCGAGAGAGAGAGAGAGAGAGAGAGAGAGAGAGAAATGAGGGTGCTGGGGAGTCAGGTGACTTAAAACATAAGGTTATTACCGATGAAATTTTTCGTCAATAATAGTCATTTCAAAACTTTTTACCGACGAAACATTTCGTCGGTAAAAGTTTTACCGACGAAAATATTCGTCGGTGATGTAATTTTATGTAAAAGGCGGAAATTTGGCTCAGCATTACTGACAGACAATAATCGTCGGAAAAAATTTATAAAATGCCTATTACGGTGAACATTTTCGTCGGTAATACTCCACGACTTTTACTAATGAAAATGTTCGTCGAGAAAACCATTTTTTTGCAATAGTCTTTTAGCGACGAAGTATTTCGTCGGTAATACTTATTTTTACCGACGAAATTATGATTTCGTCGGTAAAAGTGTTTGGTGGGAACCATTCTGGTGGTGGCGGGAACTTTTACCGACGACTTAGGCATTTCGTCGGGGAAAATGGTTTTTTCCGACAAAAAAATTTTTGTCGGTAATACTTTCGTCGGTAAAAACCCGCTTTCTTGTAGTGAGAATGGGCGCATCATTACTTAGATCCTCAACTCCATCGATAAGACGATCGCTGCTGGCCTGACCCCGCACCGTACAGCCAAAGCGATGTAGGATCACCTCAACGTGGTCTATAAACAGAGCAACGAAGCCTGTCTCTACCATTTGGAACAAGATCTGGCCCATATTACTCAAGGTGACAGGACCATTCAGGAATTATATTCAGTGATGGTGGCCATTTGGATGAAAATGGTGATGATGGATCCTGAGTTTTGCACTGATTTTCAGATATTCCATGATATGAGGGATCATACGCGTGTTCGCCAATTCCTTATGAAATTGTGACTGGAGTATGAGCATTGTCGAGCTGCTCTTCTCAATCGCAGTCCTCTTCCTTCTCTAAATGTTACTATCAATGACCCGTTGGCTGAAGAGCAGAGGTTAAAGGTTCTTTCTACCTTACCTCAGTATCCTTCTTCCTCTGATATGGTATTAGCAGCTTCTACTTCATCCAATCGTCGTGGCTCGAACAGTGTGACGTGCCATGGTTGTAACAAATTAGGCTATGTGATCTCTCAATGTTGTGAGTTTTGTGCTTATTGTCGACGTACTGGATATGGCCTTATCGATTGCCGAACAAAGACTTATGCTCCCCCCCTGAGACGTGGTCATGGTGGCCCTGATCGTGATCGTGGCCGTGGTCGAGGTCGGGCACTTACGACCACTTTTACTTCTTCGATTTTAGAGCCTATTGCGAGTGACAGTGCTAGCTCCTCCTCCTCACCTTTGATTCCTAAGATGATTCAGCAGATAGTGCAAGCCCTTTTCGCTGCAGGTCTATTAGGTAACCCACATCTGTTTCCATGGTTCTTTGATTCTGGTGCTTCGAATCACATGACTAGTGATGCCTCCCATCTTCGTGATATCCGGCCATACACTGGTACTCAGGTTATCTCTACTGCTGATGGGTCTCAGTTACCCATCCGGTTTGTTGGTTCATTAACTTTCTCTCCTTCTTCCCATAGGAAGTTTGTTCTTCGTGATGTCTTCCATGCTCCTCAACTTTCCTCTAATTTGATCTCCATGGGTCAACTTACGGCCAACAATTGTTTAGTCATGTTCTTTCTGATTGTTTCTTTATGCATGATCTGGTGATGGGGAATGTGGTTGGGAAGGGTAGGAGGAGTGGACATCTATTCATGATGGAGTTTGATCAATCTGTGACACCAGTCAACTTTTTTTTTTTTTTTTGGCGCCTTCTGATACTACGATTTCGTTAGCCAACCAGAAATGGAGACTATGGCACTGTCGTCTTGGTCATCCACATTCTGACCGATTGCTTCATTTATTTTCTTCGGGGATGTTAGATAAACTGAATATTAACACATCTATTTTGGATCTCTCTTGTCATTCTTATTACTTATCAAAAAGTAAATGTGCTCCCTTTTAATTAAGTGTATCTCGCTCTTCTTCTATGTTTGAGCTTGTTCATACTGATGTCTGGAGACCTTCACCTATTTTATCCATGTCAGGTTTACGTTATTATGTTATTTTCATTTATGATTTTACTCGCTACACATGGATCTACTTTATGCACTCTAAAGCACATGTCTTTGCCATCTTTCAACAGTTTGTTTCTATGCTAGACACTCAATTTGGGTGAAAATCAAGACTCTCCACTCTGACTCAGGGGGCGAGTATGTCTCTCTGGCCTTCCGTACTTACCTTTAAGATCGTGGGATTATCCATCAAACTACCTGTCTTGATACTCTCCAACAGAATGGAGTTGCTGAATGAAAAAATCGTCACATCGTTGAGACTGCAAATACCTTGATGACTGAAACGGATGTCCCACGTTATTTTTGGGCCGAAGCTATGTTGCATTCTGTCTACTTGATCAACCGCATGCCTACAAAGCTTCAGGAGAACACTTCTCCCTACTTAATTTGTTCTTTGTGGTTCCCTTCTTGATTATTCCACATTTTGTGTTTTCGGTTGTATGTGTTATGTCCATCTTGTTGTGCGTACACGTCACAAACTTTCACCTAAGTTCGTTCGATGTATGTACTTGGGGTTTCGGGAAACCCAAAAAGGATTTCGGTGCTATGATCCAGTTTCCTGTCGCATTCACGTGTCTCGTCATATTGTCTTCCTAGAACATGTTCCGTTTTACGCCTCTTTGACTATTTCCATGCTTCCGCCTTCATCTCCTGGCTTGACTTCTTTTTCTGGCATTCCTTCTGTATCTCCTGTGTCCTCTTGTCCCTTACATGTCTACTCTTGACGATCAAGAAAACCTACTTCTCCAGCCACTCCCACTACTTCCCCTACTGTCGATCCGGATCCTCCTCCTTCGACCACTCCCACTGCATCCTCTACTGCTGATATATACTTCTTCAATACGTCGTTCTAGCCGCCCTCATAAGGCTCCTGATCGGTTGATTTATTCTATGCCTGAAATGTCTTCCACCTTGGATTCCATTTCTATTCCCACCACTTACTCTCAGGCTACATCTCGAAGTTGTTGGAGGGAGGCTATAGTCGAGGAACTTCGCGCTTTGGCTGACAATCATACTTGGGAGCTTGTTCCGCGCCCCGCTGGGAGTCTTATTATTGGTAGCAAGTGGGTGTATTTTGTAAAGTTAAAATTCAATAGCTCCTTAGACCGTTACAAAGCGAGGCGAGATGCCCAAGGATATAAACAAGAGTATGGAATTAACTATGATGAGACTTTTACTCCCGTGGCGAAGATGAAGACAGTTCGCACCCTTCTCGTAGTTGCCTCTTCTCGTACTTGGCCTATCTTGCAAATAGATGTAAAGAATGCCTTTCTTCATGGCGATCTTCTCGAGATAGTTTACATGCAATTGCCTCCAGGTTCGGATACGACTTTTGGTGATATGGTTTGCCGACTAAAGAAGGCTTTGTATGGTCTCAAGCAGGTGTCTCGTGCCTAGTTCCAATGCTTTCGAGATGTCGTTGTTGGTGTTGGATTCTCTCAGAGTGGACATGATCCTTCCTTATTTACTTATACTACCATCCATGGCATTGTCATTGTTCTATAGTATATGTGGATAATCTCTTATTGACTGGCAGTGATCCCTTTGTCATTAAAGCGTTACATTAGGTCCTGCAATCCTCCTTTCAGATGAAGGATTTGGGCACTCTTACCTACTTCCTAGGCCTTGAAGTCTGACGATCTGACCGTGGGCTCCTTGTTGGATAGCGCAAGTATACCAAGGACCTCATTGCCTTGCCTCAATTGATAGATCAGAAAGCTGTTCAGACCCCCATGGAGCTAAATGTTCAGTATGGCCATGATGATGGTGACTTACTCGGGGAACCTACTCTTTACCGTCACTTGGTAGGAGGTTTGGTATAATTGACGATAACTCGTCCTGGCATTGCCTATGCTGTTCAAGTCGTCAGTTAGTTCGTTTCGGCTCCTTGAACCCTCCATATGACCGTTGTCCTTCAGATTATCAGGTACTTGCGTGGCACAATGGACAGGTCTATGTTCTTCCCTTCCAGCTCCCCTTTAGATCTTCGGGCTTATTCTGATGCTGATTGGGTGGGCCGTGCGGTCTCTCGCCATTCCACTACCGGTTATTGCGTCTTTCTTGGCTCCTCCCTTATTTCTTGGAAGTGTAAAAAGCAAAAACTACATTTTCAAAATCTAGCACTAAGGCTGAATATCGTGCGATGTCCGCTGCCTATAGTGAGATTGTGTGGCTTCATGGGCTTCTCGGTGATCTTGGTCTTCCCCCTCAGTCACCAACTCCTCTCCATGTAGATAACCTGAATGCAGTCCAGATTGCTTCCAACCCTGTCTTTCATGAGAGGACGAAACACATAGAGGTTGATTGTCACTTCAGTCGAGAGAAATGTCAATCTGGTCTCATTTCTCTTCCCCATATGGCGTCCCAGGATCACATAGCTGACATTCTCACTAAAATGTTACATTCTGCTCGTCATTCCTTCCTTGTTAGCAAACTGCTACTTGTCGACGACCTGCATCAATTTGAGGGGGGTGTTAGACTTGCCCTGTCTCATGGGCCTTACAGCTGGATGATCGTACTTGTGGGGTCCCTGCCCCTTCTTGTATATTGAATTTTATTCCATTTCTGCCCCCTAGACCCATGTTGGGTCTTTCTCTTATGTAAGGGCATTCTTGTATTTTCCTCAGGTTGTATATATATGCTCTCTCTCCCTTGTTTGGGTTAGGGTAATTGATGCTCAACAGACTATCAATTGACACCTGGGTTCAAGACATACTAACTGCACCAGTGGGTGCATTGTGTGACTGACAATGGGGGCGTTGTGCAAGTCACAGTGTGGGTGTGTTGCATGACTAACAAAATAAAAGATTCACCTTTCAATAATAATAAAAAAAAAACACTTTCAAGAGGGAGTTTTGGTAACTATGGCCCAACACTGAATTCATGGGATAGGAACTTGTGATACAGAAATCAGAGTGACAAATGATCCTGTCTGCCCACACTTTGGCCTTACAACCATTGATTCTCTGATCCATGAATGAGAACCTCTTTTTTCTTTCTTTTTTTCTCTCTCTCTCTCTGAGAAAGGTGGGAGCACACCACCCGTAATTTTGTTGAAATAGAAAAAGGCTTTACACACATTCAGGTGGGTGCCACAAAACAAGATGGATAGTATGATCAAATCCAATCTTTAGGATGACAAGCAACCTAATGGGCCCACAAATGAATGGTTTCCGCAGTTGATTGTGTTGGGTGCGTTTGACAAAAGCCTGAGGATCTCACCCCCCAATGCACTAGAATTATGGACTAGGATAAAGCAATAATCAAGAGTAAACAAACAACCACACGACACAAGGAGTTTTTATGTGGAAAACCCTCGAAAGAGGTAAAAACCACAGGACCTAGTCCAGATCAACAATCCACTATACCAGAGAACTGTTACAACCGATCACAAGCACACACCGCTTGGATCAAACCTTCTTCACCCACACAGGGATGGAAAACAATGAAAGGATAAGAAAACTGAGAGATCTCACCCGAGCACGAGGACATTGAAGAGCCGAGACGTCGTTGCACCAGAAATCACCTTCTCGAGTAATGCCTCCTCTACCAACAAGCTTCCTCTCCCTCTTTCTCTTCCTCTCTTTCTCTTTTTCTCTCTCTCTTTCCTAGGACGTGTAGAACACCTTGTGGGAACACCAAATCCCGAATTAGAACTCCATATATGTAGTTTTGCAAGAGTCCTAGCCCGATTTGGAAACTACAGTACCAATCCGAGGATACCTCCGACCGGTAGGCCAAAACCGCCGGCCGGTCGGACCCACCAAAAGCTAGTCCAGAGAGAACACTGTGTTGAAACACACAGTCCGACCTGTCTGCCGACCGGTCGGCCAAGACCACCGGCCGGTCGGATGACCGGTCGGCCTTCACAAAAATCGTCCAGCGATTTTGTGATTTCAAGCACTTTGTCCGGCCGGTAGGCCAGGTGCACCGGCCGGTCGGACAGGGATGAAATTCTCTCTCTCCTCTCATAAATGAGGAGGAAAACGCCAACAAATTGGACCTGTCTTATGAATTGATAATCTATTTTTCAGACTATAAAACAGATGGTTGTAATAATCAAATCCATGTGATTTTTTGCTCCATTTTCCATTAAAGATGCATTATTGCTAATGACCATTTCAGATCAATTGATTGGATTATCCACGTGTCCCAATGAAACTAAGAATGTTGGGTCATAGTTCTTCAGATTTTAAAAGATATTCATGGTTTCAGCTAGTTTTACCTCCAATTGTTGAGATAATTTATCCACCAAAAATGCAGCAAATGTTTGAGGAGAAAAATATTTGCTCGTATTATAGTAATCTGGCTGTAGATAGTTGTTGACGGTAGTCGTTGCTTCCAATTGTAGAGGATGAAAATGGCCTTAGATAAGTGCTCGAAAAGGGCTAGTGGCCCATTGAAACATAGTGGAAGGTCTATTTCAAAAGTCCCTTGGAAGTTATCAATCTGTTCCCCAAGCGGAATATTCTTTCCCTCCACAAATCCAACGTAGAAAAATAGTAAGAAACCGTGTGATGCACCAGTGCACATGTGTGCTAACATATCAAGGAGATTCATGCAAGATCCAAGTTGTTTAATGGATTGCACCACCATTTAAAATCAGATGACCCGACATCATCTATACCATTTTCCCATATTCTTAACGAAGGAAACAGACTGGCTGATTTACTTGCAAATTTAAGTGTGGAATATTCGACTTCAGCAATTTTTCAGGGGCAGATCTTCCAATAAAGCTCAAAGTAAATTCTATTTATATAAGTTAGTTTAGCCGATTAAGAATTTCATGATGTTCATCGTTTTCTTATCTCTATATAGTTTCTGTTTGATGGGTAAGGTAGCCCCACCCTTGGCTAGGTGTAAATTTTTGGCTTAATATAGAAAATCTGCGGTTGGATTTTATATGATTAGTATTACAGTAGTTAGTGCTGTCCGGAAATGTTAGTAGTGGAGACTATATTAGTTGTTGTAAGTTCCATGTCTCTGTTGGAGAGCCTTCAAACTGTGCAAGGCTTGGAGAGCCTTCAAACTATGTAAGGCTTGGGTGCTCAGATCAGTCGGACAATCGGTCTACCCTTTGGCCCGATGCACAGCAAAGGCTGCTGGATGTTTTTCACTCTTCCTAGACCGGTCGAGCGACCGGTCTACAGGGGGCTCAGACCGGTCGGGCGACAGGTTTAAGGTGAGGCAGATGTGCAGAATCCGAGTGTTTTTTCCTCTAGACTGTTTTGCAACATATGCGACCAATCTGCCGACCGGTCATGCGCAATGGGGGTGTTGTGCATGGTTACGCAGTTTCGTGTAACATGTTTCTAATTCCGGGTTGCTTGTTATATATATGGCATGAATCCAGGATTAGGAGAAATATTAAGGTGTCCAAGGTTTCCTAAGTGGGTTAGGAAGAGGAGAGAGTGTTTTGAGAGGGAGAGAGCTTGGGTTTTCTATGTTTTTCCTAACTTGTGGGCTGTCAATCTCTGTAATCTTCTGGAATCATAGTGGATCGCTTTGTGCCATAGTTTTTTACCCTTTGAGGGGTTTCTCCATATAAAATTGGATTGTCTCTTATCGTTGAATGCTTATGTGGTGTGATTGCATTGTGTTTCTCATTTGATCTTATCTTCTACTGTGGTGTTGTTCGGCTTCCGCTTCCACTGCCGGCGACCCTATTCCCAACAATCTCTATATATCAAAGTGAAGAGATTTTGACCACATAAGTGTAAAGCTCAGGCAACAAGGTCTTTATAAGTGGGGTGCATGAGAAATTCCATGCGGGCCTAGTTCCACATGGGACAACTAGCACGTTTGTCATAGGTCAGGGCCATTCATTTGGTATTTGTAACGCCCTAAAATTTAGACTCTTGTGGATGACACGATTGGCCAAATTTTTTAGTGTTAACTCATATGTGTTAGGGTTGCGTTTCCACACATTCACCCATAAACACATACATGTGTGGCATTCACATGATAACGACGGAAAATTAATGTTCTTATTCCATAACTTTCTACTTTAGATTATCAATCAAATGTAATGAAAAAAAAATCATGTCCAACTCAATGTTTTAGCTTGTGTCTCTCTGAGAGACTTATTACATAATCAAGAGAAATCAAATTTACTCTATTAAGAAACTAAATAAAAACATCTCCATGCTACTTCGGCTTTATCGTCTGTCATTCGCTGCCACGAGCCTTCATACTCCTTACCTTGTAAATCGGCCTCATCTACTGGATCGTTACCTGCAATGTCTGGAATAGTGTTTTAAAGACACCATCCCAGAAAGACGTGAGTTGCTCGCGATCAACTCAGTAAGGGTCACCCACCAAGAATAGTACCACAATATTTTAAATACAAAGAGCATACCCAATTCAAAACACACATGAAAAATCTTGTTTAATGCAATGCATGATATGCATGCTCTAGCTAAGGTACCCTGACTAATGAGACAGGACTTAATCAAACTCTTCTCACTAGTCACTAGTCACCAGAGTCCACGATGAAGCGGGTAATTCCACAACTTCATGTCAACAACCCAGCCAATAGAGGTAATAGCAACCCACCACACTACCATAAGCTAGCGCCATAGTGCCAGCAGGGCTGACCCACCAAGTCGGGTCCCATGCATGCATGATTAGTTTCATATTTATTTAAGTAGTTTAACATACTAGTCAATTTAATGATGTTTAAGATCAACGGTCGCTCTTTACCCCATCCCATGGTTCATCATAACATAGAATAGTCGTTTCCTTTCAACGGGGGCCAACCGTGAAAGGACGTACACATCATAGTCAAGACAAAGCACATGGCACGCAAATATCGACAATTTCTCAAGGATTCATCTCAAACATCCACTCTTAGATCTGTTGGCAACTCACCAACAATACATTCATATGGCTTTGCCAAATTATTCCTTCCAACACAATCCTCATGGTTCAATCCTCTTTAACGTACAATTATATTACTTATGAGGCAAAGGGCTTCCACTGATTAAACATCTACATGAGTAATCCCGTATCATACAACACTCTATTCATCATATATACCATAAGCATATAAACATCATTTCTTAAGCATAAACTTCACATATATCTCATGTAGGCATGTACAATGTCATGATTTCACTTTCAAAACACACATCACATATTATGGTTCATATCAAGTAAACATTCAGCAAGAGTTTATTAAAGTATTTCATACATCAACTTATGTTCACATGGAAAAATTCAATAATCATAGATCATATATAACAACGTAGCAAAAACTCCTATATTATGCATAAGATGGTTAAATAAATCAATATTACTGTGGCTATACTTTGAAGGAAATCATTATCTTTAATATTGGTAGATTTGAGATATTGTTAGAGTCGTGAAAACCCTCCTAAGTTCAACCCTAACATATTTAACATAGATTACACGGTTAGGATATGATCTTCACAAATGATCACCTACGATTAGATCTCCATCTATGGTTAGAGAGTAGGGATAAATCTAGGAAATAAATGTGACTTACCACTTCTCAACAGCAGATCTGGAAGAAAAAAGGAATAGCAATGTAGAAGTAACAGCAAGAGAACATGGGTTCTCCTCTCTCTCTCTCTTCTCCCACGATCTCTCTCTCTCTATTTACTTTCGATTTCTCTCTCTCTCTCTCTCTACTGTCGATCTCTCTCTCTCTCTCTATTTACTTTCGATTTCTCTCTCTCTCTCTACTGTCGATCTCTCTCTCTCTCTCTATTTACTTTCGATTTCTCTCTCTCTCTCTCTCTACTGTCGATCTCTCTCTCTCTCTCTCTCTCTCTCTCTCTTTCTCTACTGTCGATCTCTCTCTCTCTTAGGGTTTTCTATAAAGTAGAGGACGTCTAAAGGAGCCATATAGAAAGTAGTGGATCCTCCTCTAACGACCTACTTCTCATGGAGACCATCCAAGGGGAAGGTAGGGTCCATAAGAAGTCGTGGTTTCAATCCCAGACACTCATGCAAAGGAACGTCCCCGATCTATATCATTTTTTAATGCAATGGCTTTGAATGGTGAGAGTGTAGCAGGCCATATGGATCGCGGAAAGTAGCAAAACTTTGGGGGCATGGGTTTTGGTGGAGTGCAAAACAAATGGATGGAATGGAGTTGGTTGTGGAGCCTATCATGGAGGACGGTGTGGGTCACCCAGATGGCAGCGGGCGGACGCTGTAACAACGTTCGCCGAAGAAGACGAAAGAGAAGAAAAAAAAAAAACTTTACGTAACTTACGTACGGAACTCGTGCGTAACGTACGGGCTTGACAGGTGGGGTCCATTGTGATGGATCGGAGTTTTTCGCTCCGTCCAATAGGTCGGTGAGATGAAAATAACCGTTGACGTAAAATGTGGGATACTTATAAGTTGAGGTGGGCCATTTCTTGGCTATTTTCTGATCAGGACATTTGTACTATGATCTAAGGGCTGAAATTTGACGTGTACGGTTGTTTTAGACCTGATAGAGTTCTCCTAAAGTTTCAGCCTAAACGGAATGTGGAAAATTAGTCTACTTAAAACATGGGGTTTATTTAGTGGCATTTTCGTAATAAACATAAAACGGAGAGTTTCTCAAAATCTAATGCTTCTATACTATTCCAGAGATTATTCTAGGCAACTTTTACAAAAGGATCTCTCTTTGATTTTCCGCGGATGATTTGTTATGAATTTTTCAAATTTAAATTTTGAATAAAAATTAAATAATCAAATAATTCAATAAATACGTAAATAAATTGATAAATAAATAAATTATACTAAAAATACGGGGCGTTACAGTATTACCACGGTAAGAATGTCATGTAATAAAAGTCAGGGTAATACATTCATCAAGCTAGTAGACCAACATTATTATTATTGTTATTGACATATATATAGGAGTCTGGGAAGTCTACTCAGCTTGAACAGGACTTTCCTGATTGTTGACCATCTGATTGGTCCAGCTAAGCACTGACATTGTCAGCCCTGCTGCATTTAATGCAGTTAGTGCTGACGTATGCTCAGGTGGACTAACTAGGAGTTGGCAAATAGGAAAATCCTGGAAGCGGACTGCGTAGTGAGTAACTCTACACCTTTAACTCTATGGGGCCCAACTGTGATTTAAGTATTTTATCCACTCCGTCCATCCATCTTAACAGACAATTTTAGGGCTGGAACTAAAACATTAAGCATATCAAAAGCTCAAATAGACCACACCACAGAAAAAGTGTGAACTGAATATCTACTATTGAAAAATCTTTGGGGGACACAGAAGTTTTGGATCAAGCTGATATTTGAGTTTTCCCTTCATCCATGTCCATGTGATCTTACGAACAGGTTGGATGACAAATAAACATCACTATGGGGCCTGGGAAGGTTTCAACCGTGGAAATCATTATTCCCACTGCTTCCCGTGGCATGGTCCACTTGAGATTTGGATATGCTTAAATTTTGGGCTCAACCCTAAAATGAGACGGAAAAGATAAAGCACATACATTCTAGGTGGGCCCAACAGAATTTTCTCCGCACGCTCTTATCGTGCACAGAGTAACTCCTCACGCAATCCGATTTCGAAAATCCTGTTGAATCCGAGCAGTCTATAGGAAAATAGACCCGCATATTTTAGTCCATTGCGATAAACCCCGCCTATCTTGTTCGATCCGGTGAAAACGCCATTTAACTTTTACTGACGGAGAAGTGATAGAAAGAATAGCTAGGGATGGAAATTAATGAGTGTTTTGCAGTTTAAGGAAATGACTGTGAGGGCAGGGAATGAAGTAGTCCACCACAATGTTTGTATGACATCCACTCCATATGTTGCATCATTAAATGTTTGGACGTGAGCCTAAAAATCAGGTTAAAAAAAAAAAAAAAAAAAATCCAGTGGACCACAAGACAAGACAGTGAGGATTGGACGCCCACCATTGAAACCTTCTTACAGACTAAGGAGGTTTTGGATGAGGCTGATATTTGAGTTTTCCCTTCATGGTGGGAATAACCTTTCAACGGTATGTTTGGCATACAAGCATAATGGAACTAAATCGTCACGCTCACTGTTATGTCTCTAAGAAATCTTTTTTTGTTGTACCCTGTTATTTATTTATTTATTTTTTTTCTTCTTGTGTGGACGGATAAGATAGCATGGTCAATGTCATTATGTTGGTGCATACATAGCACTTTTCAAATCAATAAAAATTACAGGTAGAGTTATCCCACCTTTCACTTAAAATAAATAATAAATAAATACATAAGAAGAAGAAGAATCACATGCCTTTGTTAGTTGGAACAATTGACTTTCCAAATAAATTTGTGGGTTTTGAATCTCTCACTCCACACTAATGAATGACTCAATTGAGTCACTGAGTTTGAGAATTATGCCTGTGTCTATGCCCAAGCCCAAATCGGGGTTAGACCGGTTCATGCGTGATCGGGCCAGTCTAACGCATAGGCCACAAGGTTCAACTAAAACCCATCCCGAAGCAGACTGGGACTCAGTCTGGGCCATGTTAGTCCAGCCTATTTGGACCATTTATCACACTAGAATGGAATTACTGCCACCCTTCTTACCAATCTGCTTCCTGTTTCTGGAAGAATGCCTGCAGAGCCAGATCCGTAGTTCAAACCTGTTATGATTTTTGATCTCTCAGCCTCTGAAAGGCCCAAGTATGGTGGGGCAAACAGTAGCCCAAGCGAAAGAGCTGCAATGAAAAACCACAACAAAATAAGTAAGAAAAGGACCCAAACTTGCACAAAAGGAGCCCTAACTTTGTGACTGGACACCAAATATCTGACCATCCTTTTGATGATGGGCGAGAATCCCTATCACATTTAGAATGAGATTAACCCAATTTAAATGTGCATAAATTTCCCTCATCATGAGAAATTATATTACTCATACACATTACATCAAGGTATTCAAGAACAGTGATTGTAACGGCCCAGCTTTATAACCATTCTGATGGAGGCTGTTATGACTTGCAAAGATTTAAAAAATAAATAAATAAATAAATTTGAAGGGAATAATCTACAAGCACTATGTCAATAATTCAATATTAAAAGCTGAAAGTTTGTGTAGTATGTTTGATTTTCAGTTTGTACAATTGCGGCCCATGGTTCAGTGATCTAAACCATTGAGATGTTGGGCATGCACCAAAAAAAAGTATTGTTGCAGAATCCTAGCTATGGAATATTTTGCCATCTTTTTAGTTGAATGTGGACCATTGAAGCATTTTTCCTTAGAATCCGGACCCTCTGTTGAAACCAAGCAGAGAAACTCTGCTCGTCACTTCTCTGATTGGTCCAGATCAGCCTGACTGTGTCAGAGCTGAGCTGCTCTGACACAGTCAGGATGAGGTGGACCAATCAGAGCAGCGGAAGCAGAGGTTCTCTGCTCGGTTTCAACAGAGGATCCGGATTCTTTTCCTTAATGTTCTGCTCAGTGGGCCACCTTTCGGAGGGTTAGGATTTTCTTTTGTAGGGGAGATTTTAGGTGCATGGATCACTGAATCACTAGCCCCACTTGTATGAACTTAAAGCTCAAACAATAACACTTACAAACAATTCTCATGTAATAATGTAAAAGATTTCTTTGTTTTTGCTTACCGATGAGATTTACAAATGTATTGCCATTGGTGAATCTTCCGGTGACCCCGCCAATGAAATCTATACTATAAGGACTGTATTTAGCTTTAGCTTGCGTCGGCAGACCGTTGTTGTTGCCACTATCGACTATAGAGTCCCCGAAAACATAAAGAGCTGGTGCAAGTGGCTCTTCCATGGATTTTATTGATAATGAATTAAGGAGGAGACTTAAGAAGAAAAAGAGGGTAAAATTTGAGCTCTTCGTCATATTATTTGGTTTTATGCCCAAACGATATGAATCTAGTTTGGGTTGAAGGATAGGTCTTTATATAGTGGTAGCAAACATTTTTGGAATTTGGGTTTTTACAAGTTGGGCACATGGTTTGTTGTCCAAACAGTTGACATGATGGGCCTTGGGCCCGTGGCCCATGCACCAATCCCCAATTTTTCAATTTGCTAATTATAGAAAAGAAATGATCTAGTGGGCTACTCATATGGATTTTTCAATTTTTCTATGCACCTAGTTGCATTAGGGTTTGTTGGGGGATAAGATCATTCATCTTGGCTATCCATTGGATCCACTCCACTCTTCACTATGAAAACCTTCCTTGAAAAATTCACATTGACTGGATGATCAAAACCGTAGAGTCAGCGGTACCTGAAAGTAGATGGGCAAGATCATTCATCAAAGATAGGACAAGGGACGGATGTTGAGGACCATCAGATTGCAGTAGTTTTTGCACAGAAGAGATAAAGAGCAAATTGAATCTAATGGACGTCCAGATAGGTAATGCAGATGCCAACGAATCCAATTGCATCTAGGTGCATGGAATGGTTTCCATGCACTAAGCCCACTACATCATTTCTATCGTGGAAAACCTTGCCTCGTTGAATTAAGGTTAAAAAGATTGTAAAAATGGAAAATATTCAACCCTTGTGAAGTAACATGTGAAAATGGGAAAAATTTTCAGGTAAATCAAATTTAAAAAAAAAAAAGTCTTTTTCCTTCTTCTTTCTTTTCTCCTCATCCAAATAAGCCTTAATGGGATGCATTGAACTTCAAGAGAAAAGAAAGAAAAATACAAATATTGTCCAATGATGTCTTCCATGGGACTAATAGATTTCAATATTAGGTTCTTATTTGGATAGCAAGTATGAATCTCATATTCCTCTCAGGAAATACTCACCTAATTAATATTTTCTTATGTTAAGATCCAAACAATACAAATCATCACATTATAAGAAAATCAATTTTTGTTTTCATTGTTTCGCATGGAAACCAAACATCCATTGCCTATGGATTATAATACCCCAATACAACACCACGATTGCTGCTGAAAAGAAAAATGATCCAACGCTCTCATTACTCCCTCTGCAAATACCTCCACCACAATTACTCCCACTAGAAATACCTCCACCACCCGATGGACCAGGGTTGCCTCTGGCCGACCCGTCCACATTAATCTTGACCCATCCATCCCCGGGTTTCTACCAACTCAGCACCTCCCACGACGAAGGATGGCGGGACTTTGGCTAAATCAGCCCCAGACCTTCCCAACTTTTGGCAAGTAAAGAATCCTTTTGGGGGGGAAAGAATTGGCTGACCAAGCACATCCAGTCCTACACATGAGTGATGATCCTTTCTGTGTTCACCTTAGCCCCTTCGAACCTGACATCGTTCCTAGCTCGCCAGATCTCCCAAAAAATGAAGCACGGCACCAAGCCCCTCAAGGAAGCTAGGCCGTCAGCTTCCGAGGCCAAATGCCACCATTGAGAGGCTCGTGCCATCGCCGATTAGCCACCCAGAAAGGCTATATCAAACTGAGAGGCTCATGCCATCCAATTAGTAGCAATTAAAACCATTGGTAGAAACAATAAGCTTGACCGACGCTTTAAAGTCATCTTGGTATAAAGGATCATGGATTAATAAGGAATCAGAGATTTTCGGAGAAGCTAATCATCCAATGTGTGCCATAGAAATGGCTGGCTCTAAACAAAAGTCCAACTTACGGATGGATCCAATCATCTGATTAGTGCGAAGTTCACATAGTAGCCCATGAACTTCAATCTATCTTATGCTACAGATCCATCGACTAGAACCATAACCATCGATTAATGATTGTATTAGCCTTAGATTGACGGATGGATTGGATCTCATGATTTCGGTGAATTGACTTAGACTTGGTTGCACCCAATTCAGTTCGAATCCACAAGTCATGTAGGGAGGGACGTGATGAAGGTCGATCATTGTCTTCCTCAAGGGATAACTACTTTAAATCCACAGAGCTCTCCAAAATACTCAACGGAACTTCCTTAAATCAATGAGGGAAAGATCTAGAATCCATAATAAGAAGAAAGACAAAAGTCAAATTATATTAATTAATCAAAGATATCCTAAACAACATCTTGACATCATTAAATAATCATAAGCAAACCCTAATTGCGTAAGAAAAATAATCTTAATAAAAAAATGGAAAGAACCAGAAAAGCATGTAGAATCATAGAACCGATTAACTTGTTGACTCGATAAGTCGGTCGAATTTGAGCGTCAGCCGATTGACTCGATCAGTCAGCCAGTTCAACCAACTCTCTGTGTAATTTCGGGGACGTTTGGCAGATCAAAAAGGTCAAAAGTTATCTAAAGAGTTAGGACTAAATTTCAACCAAATTTCATAGGTGTTTGATCTGGTTCGATCGGTCGACCAAGGTCTTCGACTGGTCGAACTATGATGTCGACTGTCGATTTTTCTTGATCTTAGGCTCCTTCTGGTCATTCCTTTAGTCCATCCTCACCATGAATGTGTCAACGACCCTCTCTACATCAATTCCCTCCACTTCAAAAGAACTTGACCTCGAGTTCTCGTCCAGCTTCAGTTCATGATACTCGTACATGTCTATGATGTTAAAACTACGCGAGATCTCCATGTCTTCCATGAAGATCAATAATGTAAGCATTGTCATTGATCTTATGGAGGATCGGCATCGGACCAATCTTCTTGTTCTTCAATTTGTTATAAGTCCCGGTAGGAAATCGTTCTTTGCATAGATGAACCATGATATAGTCACCCACCTCAAACACTTTGTCACTGCTAATGTTTATCGACTTCTTCCTTGTACTTGTCATTTGAGGCCTTCAGCTTAGCTTGAACCTCCTCATGAGTACCCACGATCTAGTTTGCCATATGTTCAGTTGTAATGCTCATGCCTAAAAGCTTGGGCAACGTGACCAAATTAAGTGTGTGGCGGGGCACTTCATCCATAAACAATCTAAAACAGGGATTTTCCTGTCGAACGCTTCACCATATTGTTGAATGCAAACTTCACTTGAGATGAGGCCAAATCCCACTACTTCGGCTTCTCACCTAAAATACACTTGATGAGGTTTCTCAACAGTGCGATTCACAACTTCAGTTTGCCCATCGGTCTGCAGGGTGGTAGTCACTACTGAACTGAAGTCGCGTGCCGAACCAATTCCACAAAGTCCTATACAATGGTAGATAAACTTCATTTCATGGTCAGTAGTAATGGTCTTGGGAACCCCATGGTCTTGAGACCTCTCTGAAGAATGAATTCGCTATGTGTCTTACATCGAGGATCTCTTTACAAGGGATATATAAGTTGCGCCATCTTCAAGAACTAGCCTACCATCACAACCCGCCCAATGAACGACTTTAACACTTGATTCATCAGATGCATAAAAGTGCTCGACGCGTTCGATAGACCAAAGGGCATGACCAGTCACTTATACAATCCCTTCCTTTGTCTTAAATGCAGTTTTCTATTCATCACCGGACTTGATATGAATCTGATGGTACCTGCTTCTCAAATCCAGCTTCGAGAACAACTTATCATCCTCTAGCATTTCTAACATATCATCCAACCACGGTATCGGGAATCGGTATTTCATGATTATATTGTTAATCACCTGGTTGTCGACAGATATGCGCCAGCTCATGTCCTTCTTCGGGGTTAGTAATGTAGGCACTGGCACTTGAGCTCATGCTTTCTCTTAAGTGACCCTTATGAATCAGTTCCTCCACTTATCCCTGAAGGATCTCATACTCCTTCGGACTCATTCGATAGTATGGACGGTTAGGTAAGCTAGCCCTAAGGAGAAAATTGATGTGATGTTGGAGGTCTCGCGTGGGAAGCACTCCATCGGGTAATTCTTCAGGCCATATTTCCTTAAATTAGTTCAACAAAGACCTTAGACTTGAGGGTATGTTTGAGGGTTTTAATTCCTTACCTTTCACCACCATGGCGTACACCTCGCCGATTTCCTTGGATGCTTTCACAAAATCTTGAATGGTTACGAGAGATCTCCCCTCCTCTTTAGAAGCTTTGGGATGTTTCTTCGGTGCCATAGGGGCAAGAATCATTTTACGACCATCCTTGACGAAGATGTAGACATTGTCTTGTCCTCGATTGGTCGCATCATGGTCCTATTGTCATGATTGACTGAGCAACATATGACATACTTCTATGTTGACCACACCACAAAGTACTTGATCCTTGTAATTTCTACCAATGAAAAATGAGAAAATGTATTGCTCAGTTACCTTGGTCTCATTTGCCCTTTTGATCCAGCCAATCATATAAGGGGAAGGATGCTTCATCATAAGTAGCCACAGCTTATTCACCATCATCTTCGAGATGATGTTCTCAGCTACTACCACTATCTATGATGACATCATAGACCTTATCTTTAACGATACACCATGTGCAAAATATGTTGTACCGATGCGGGTGTACGTACCTCATTCCTTGGAGTGGACAAAAGTCGCCCACGACTAAGGACTCACCATGATCCTCGGCTACCCAATTCTCTTCACTAGTCTCTTCTTTAGCGGCTTATTCATTCTCATCGAATGTTAGGCCTCCTTCCATTGTCCCATATTTAATGCCCCCTTCATTGATGGCCAACTGACTTGAAGGGCATTGAGGGCATGCATTGGATAGGTGACCTGGTTGGCGACAACAAAAACAATGGTCCAATCTTGGCCAACTATAAGGATTTGAAATCTTGCTCAGACCCACCGTCGTTGGCGCTGCATATTGAGGCCTTGATGGGTTGCTCCCTGTTTCACAGTTTGCAGCTATAGAAGGTTGAGGACAGGCCTCCTACAGGCTCCTTTCCCTTAGCCAGCGTTATATCATGAGTGGGGCCCATCGTGGGAGCCCTTGTTGTGGGGTAAGTCCAGGGTAGTGGGCCTTACAAGCTGCATCTTCGCCCTGCTAGCCAATTGGACCACTTCATCCATAGTCCAGACTAGATGCATCTGAACTCGATCCTGAATTGTCAACTATAATCTGCCAATGAACCACAACACCTTCTACGATTCAGTTTCCATCAAGTCATTCCGTGATGCCAACCGTTGAAACTCCTCTATGTATTTTTCTATGGGACGATTCCCCTGCCAGCAATTTTAGTATTGCTGGAATAATACATGTTCATAATCGCTTGGGAGAAATCGTGCTTGGAGGAGGCGTCTCATCTGCGGCCATGATTAGACAGGTGCATTATTTTGTCAGGTGTGGGAAAGCTTGTAATTGTTCCCACCATGCTAAA
Organism: Liriodendron chinense; assembly: GCA_003013855.2. Classification (NCBI taxonomy): domain Eukaryota; kingdom Viridiplantae; phylum Streptophyta; class Magnoliopsida; order Magnoliales; family Magnoliaceae; genus Liriodendron; species Liriodendron chinense. The sequence continues at coordinate 2,291,412 of ML058370.1, read as the reverse complement.
GCACGACCATGAAGTTGTAGGTGACCATGATTAATTCACCTTCTTTTCTTCTCGCACATCCATGTAATCGAAAGCAACGCTCGACTTCTGATATAGGAAGCTGAACGTCGCCTTGGGTCAGGTTGGAATTAGGGCATCCACTAGTCAGTCAAGGGTTGCCTGCAACCCTTGCATGGCCAACCGACTCTCCCGATGGAGAAATTACATTCTCTCTATAAGATAAAGAATCACTAGATCACCGTGCACAAGATTGTTATTCATACCTTCGTTAGTTGTCATCGGCCCGATCAGAGTCCTCATTCTAATGCCACTTGACGCAGGAAGGGACCTGATGAGGTCGATCACTATCTTCCTCGAGGGATAACTACTTTGAATCCACTGAACTGATCTCTAGAATCCTCAACGAAGTTCCCTCGAATCCATGATGCAAAAATCTCGAATCCATGAGATGAAGAACGACGAAAGTTGATTAATTAATCAAAAGTTATTCTAAACAACAACATCATTAAATAGTCATAAGAAGACCCTAATTGTGTAAGGAAAATAGTCCTAATAAAAAACGAGAAGAAATTTGAAAATTATGTAGAATTGTAGAACCTAATCAACATGTTGACCCGATCCATCGGCCGGTCGAATTTGAGTGTTGGTCGGTTAAAAATGACCAAAACATAACAGAGAGCTCAACAAACTCTCTATGTAATTTCGGGCACGTTCGGCCAGTCCACTCGAGAATTGTCCTATTGAAAATGCCAAAAGTTGTCCAGAGAGTTTGGATTGAATTTTGGCCAAATTCGACAAGTGTTTATTTGGTTCAACCAGTCAATGTCTTTGATCGGCCGAACTATGCTGTCAATTGTCGAATTTTCTTGAGCTTAGGGTTCCTTCTTTTGCTCCTTCATTTGGTCCATCTTTACCTTGAATGAGTCCACGACCCTCTCTACATTAACGAGTCAACCAGACAAATCACCCTGACTTAGGATGAGTTCAAGCCATTACCCTTAGGTGAGTCACTAGACTCGGCTGACTCAGTGTTTGCAATGAATATTGACCACTATTCTGAAAACACCTGTTATTACCAGGCATTAATTTTTGTTGTAACACGATAAATGGGACTTTAGCTATCGTTTCTTGCTCAGCGGCATGTCCCTTACTGTTTTATTAGTTGGGCAACCTACGAAGAATAAGGATTTTCTTAATTTATTAGATAAGCAATTGGACACTTATGATTGCTTGATAGGTATGATTTTAAAAATACGTCTCATCCATAATGAGGCCTACAATTTGAATGGTGTGTATAGCTGTCCACATGCCAAATGTGATGACTATGAGTCAACACTCACCACCATTTTGAAATGACGCTAAACACAGGAGTATGAATGTGAACAAGCCAGATGTGCCCATTTAAAATAATGTATCAATGTGATTTTGGAGTCATGGAATAGCATTAGTAAGACCCACTTGAATAAGCGACCAAAATGATATTCTTTCCGGGCAGTAGATTAGTTGCAGCACTGGCTTAACCCAAGATGGTGTGGCCTTATTGTAGGCCCACCTTGATGCATATATTCCATATCTACTTTGTTCATCTGTTTTTCCATCTCATTTTAGAGCATGAGCCCACAAATGAAGCATATCCAATTCTAAGTTGAACCATATCACAAGAAAGAGCACTGATTGAACACCCATGGCATTAGAAACTTCCTATGCCAGATTCAAAATTTTTACTGTCCATTAATGTTCGACCACCATTTCGTATGGTATGGTGCACATGAGAATTAGATCTGCTTCATTTTTTCGTATAGTCCTCCAAAATGATATGGAAAAACGGATGTACGGCAGTGGATATAACATATATGCATCAAGGTGGGTCCTATGGTAAGGGACGCACCATCTCGGATCAGTCCCGGGCCGCATCAAGTCCTGCTCCTTTCTTTCCGGGATCTTTACTGCAATAGCCCTGAGGTGTGGCGATGTTTACGAAATGTCCAATTTCTTGTCTGGCTCATATGTTTTGGCCTTTTGATGAGAAATTAAAATTTTAACAGTCAAGAATGCTCTCCAACCACCATGTGCTCAGGGGAGGATCCACGGTGCCCCAGTGGGAATTCATAGTGCCCAGGGGAAAATTGGTCGGAGGGGCATTTTCGACCATAAATTTTCAACTTCTCTTCAAAAGGCCAAAAAGATAAATCAAACGAGAAATTGGACTTTTAGTAAACATTGTCACACCGCAGGGCTATTATAGTGAAATTCCCTTTCTTTCACAAGATTTGGTGCTCTGGCAGGTTCTCATCGTTGATACTCATGCACTGAGCACTTTGGTTCGCATCATACAGGTAGCCCAAATAAAACCACTCAAATCAAGGGATACGAATTTGATGGCCTGGAAAGATGAAAAATACAATGAGTTAATATACCAACTGGCTGATTAATGAAAATAAAACGGATAGTTGTGATGAGAAGTAGTTAAAATCGGTCGGAATGTAACAAACAAAGGCTTATCAATCAATGGCTAAGAGTACTCAATCAATCTGATTTTTTAAAGATGGGCTATCTTAATGAGGATACATCATCTGTACGGTTTGATTGTTGTTAGTGTATGCCGCGTGCACAACTTCTACTGCCTAGTATCAATTATGGCACTCCGACAGAGTATCGTGGCACTCTTTCACTACGGAATAGAGTCCAGATCCCTCTGTTAAAACCAAGCAGGGGAATCCTGCTTGTCACTACTCTGACTGGTCCAACTCAACCTGGCTGTGTCAGAGCTAAGCCAGGCTGACTTGGACCACTCGAGAGCAGCAGCAGGAGAGGTTATCTGCTTGGTTTAAACAGAGGATCCGGATTCTTTTTATTATTTTACTTTTGCGTTTAGCTTTTTATTTTGCTACTTATTTCTCTTATATTTTCATATTTGGTTGACGTTAAAAGCATTAAATTGAATGCCCACCTCACGTGACCCGCAAGCATTGGGATGTGGATTGGGATGCATCCTTGAGGCGAGGTTTGGGTGGATAGAGGTCGGTGGAGTGGGCCTCACTATGATGCATATGCCTTCATCCACTGCCATCCAATACTTTTTTTTTTTTTATCCACTATGTTAGTCACATCACAGTGTTAGCCACCGGTGCTATGGAAATCCATACAATGACCTCGGGGCTTGTTTGGTACTATTGATTTGAGAGAAAGTGATGAGAACTAGATTCCATGCATGATATGAATTCTCATCAATTTCAAATCTTATCAATTTCGAATTTTTTGTTTGGAAGCCTAGATTTGAAGAAAAGTCGGACAAGAGGGAATGGATAGTGTGGATTTTAATCACACTGCATGCCCACCTATACTTTGGATTTTAATCCCATTATCCATCAATTTTTAAATCCACGTTGTCCATCCATTTTTACAAATCATTTTATGTCAGGATCCAAAAAATAAAGCAAATCCACATCTTAGGTGGACCATAAAACAGGAAAAAGTAGAGAGTGATCGCTTATGAAGCACAAAAGTTTTGGATTAAACTAATATTTGTGTGGTCCCTTCATCCAGGTCTTGGTGGCCTTATCTACAAGTTGGATAAGTTGGATGGCAAATATATACATCATGTTGGGTCCCACAGTTAGGGACTCATCACGTTGGGTCCCACATTGGGAAGGATTTCTCATCAAATTCCACCTTTTAGACGAATAAAAAAGCAGCTAAAAGTGCCTTTTTGAATTCTCATGAGTTCTTGTGAAATCCACTTCTCATCAAATCTTTTTCACCAAACAGAGAAAAGCAAGTGGTTTCTCATCACTTCTCATCAAATCCATGGTGCCAAATGGGTCCTCAATGTTGAAACGAGACTATCTTCACTCAGTCTGCCACTTGAGCTATGGACTTGGGTGTTGCCATCCAATACCTGGATGAAGAGATCATACTAATATCATTTTGATTCAAAACTTTTGCTGCCCGTCGTGATTAAATCTCCACCATTAAAAACTTCATGAGGCCACCGGAATGTTTATCTGCCATCCAATACCTAGATGAAGAGATCATACAAATATCAGATTGATTCAAAAATTTTGTGGCCCACGAGAGTTTTTAATGGCAGATTACCACTGTTTCCTATAATATGCTCCACCTAAGAATTGGATATGTTCATTTTTTGGATCGTGCCGTTAAATGATCTGTTAAAATGGATGGACAATGTGGATATAAGGCATATACATCAAAGTGATCCACCCAAACCGCGTCGCGTCCTTGTTGCACCTGGAACATAATTCATCCAAACAATTTCTGTGTAGCCCACGGTGATGTATGGGTTTTATCTATACTATCCATCCCTTTTGCCAGATCTTTTTGGTATGAACTGAAAAAAAAAAAAGAAAAAAAAAGGCAAATCCATTGCCCACCATGAAAAACTTTTGGGAGTCACGAATGTTTTAAGTCAAGCTAATATTTGTGTTTTACCTGCATCAAGGTTTATATGAGCTTATGAACCGGTTCTATGGCAAATAAACATCAAGGTGGTCACTAGGTAGGTTTCAACGGTAGGTGGCATGATTATTGCTGCTTCTTGTGGTGTGGTCCACTTGAGCTGTTTGGATCTACCTCGTTTTCGAGCTCATGCCTCAAATGATTTGAAAAAATATTTGGACAGTGCGGGTAAAATCCATACATCACAGTGGGCTCCATAGAGCCCCACCTGAACAAATTATGGTCCAAGCAGGATGGGACCTAGCGGATTGGGTACTACCGCCACCTATCCCTAGCTGGGAACAGGTTGGGGCTATAAGCGGCCCACCATGATGTATGGGTTTATCTAGGCTATCATCCACTTCAACGTACGCAACGTTCCCTTATTTACAAATTAATGGGATTATATAAAATATTTAAAGGATGAAAATTACTTCTAACACAAACAAGTAAATTATCAACGTAAGGAAATAGGCCGGCCCAGGCCAACTAGGTCTAATTGCACCCCTTCCCGCTCCCTTGCAGCGCGAGTATATGTGGGTGTGCACGTGCGCACACGCCCGGTTAAAGGTTTCTGAATCAGTTTTCCTACCGACCGTACCCCTCCTGCGTGTGCATATGGGCTTGTGCATAGTACAACACATAACACAAGAGTATATATTGGACAAATGTATATAAATCATTTTTTTCCTTCTTTCTATATGGTACAGGACTAAAGAAATGCAATAAAAGACAAACAAAAAAAGCAACATCGTATTGTTTGAAATACACATAACAGGACAACCTAGGGGCATTGGGTGGAGGGGGAGCATGCAAGAATCACATTGGTATGTTCTCTTTGCCTTTTCTTCAGGGTAAGGGCAGGGATCTAATATGCATGCAGAAGCCAAGGCTGTTGTTGAGGGCCTTTCTCTTTGCGAGACCCGCACACAGCTTTGCTAAAGTGGGGGTTGTGAGTGACTCTAAGATTGTGGTTAAACATGTGAATCATACATAATTAGTGATGTAATGGGGTTAGAATATACACATCTAAGGGCTCAACGAGATCCCCTCTAATCATGTATATCAAGACCAAAGATATCAAATATATAACATAACTCATGAGCCGAAGGGCTATAACCCAAACCATCCAACCGCCAATATCAAATTTTCAATAAAAAATAGAGACTCATGAAAAAGATATAACTATCTAGCACAAACACATATGCATCATATATAAAAGCCAAAATGGGCAAGTAGCCCAATTATAAGGATACGACATGTGCAAAATACAAACAATAATCCAAATTAGGCTAATAGCCCAACCAAATACAGATATATCAAATAAGCTCAAACACAATCCAAAGACATGATAAACTAATAAAGATAGTCTTCAATCCGCAATTTTTGTCTTTGGTCAATGCAAAAAGATATAACTGGCCAAGACAGACAAACAACGACTCTGTCTCTAAACATAATCAACTCTCAGTTTGCCAAGCCATGACCCAAATTTGGTGGCGACAGGATCTCCACGTGCTAAGCGCTCCCATTTGTCCATACGCTCCTCATAGTGCATCATACGAGTCATGAATACTACTACTACTAGACTAGTAAATGTGCTTGTCCCTAAAGTAGCTAGTTCTTTGTCTGATGAGTTTGCTCCTAAGTCTGATGAAGTTTGGAGATGAAGGCCGGAGGAGCTCACTATGGATAATCCGAGGGAGTAGAAGAGTCACGCCTCAAGAAAGTGCACACTTGAGTGTTGAATCTCCCTAATGATATAGTGAATCAGATGTTGGCTCTTGGGATGGATGATGCGAAGGCTCAGAAGCTGGAGGGGGTTATGCATGCTGCTGTGGCTCCTGAGGCTGCCTTGGTTACTATTGCTGTTGTTGCTCCCGTCGACGTTGTTTCTCCTCCCGTGTGTTCTCTATTTTTGTGATCAAGGACTTGTTGATGATTGTAAGCTTGAATAGATTTTAGGAGCGATCAACTACTCTTATTGACTTAACAAATTTGTAGATAAGATGGCCAAATGGAAGTCCCATTGAAAGACTGTCAAAACACAAAATGGCAGAGTGAAGGTCGTTCATGATCCACGATGGGAGATACATTCTATGACCTTGACTGACATGATATAGGGTAGAAATCATGAATTCTGTAAGGTCAACCTTGTTGCTCTTGTGAGGGTACACACTCTGAAAGAAAAGATTGTGTAAAATACGTTAATCTTAAGTCATGAGAGAAGCCCATAGAGCGGTACCCTTAATCCATTTCGGATTCTCTCCATTATAGAGTGCGAGGGTCATTGTGGTTTTGGAGAATAAGTCTGAGAGGTTTTCTTCATCATCAACAAGAATGCTTATAGCCTTAGAGCTAGATGGCTTCCAAACCGCTTGTCCAAACTTCATTATTGAAATGGATTTGAAATGATGGAGGTTTGTCGTTTGGATCACGATAGCAAGCATAGAACTTTTGGACTACCTCTTTTTTAACAGGGCCCCCCATATGGACCACAAGTTCCCAACCTATGGTCCAACAACAATTGGACAACATGATACGGGGCGAAGTCCACCAATAACGTGAATTTTTTACAAAGAACATCCCGATCTTTGAAATTTTCCCAACTAGCAAGATGAGAAGTATTGAGCTCTCGGGACAGATTTGAGGTCTATGAGAGGTCGGCAACGGGACAGAGCCCCCTCTAGAAGAGGGCAATCCGAAGATGGTCGTCGGCAAGAAGGACACAACAGAGAAAGGTCGTCATCAGATCGGTCCCAATGGCAGGAAGTAAATTGGTTGAGGCAAAAAGGGAGACGGATTCAGCCTGTTCGTGGGAAACATTCGTTACGATTGGAACCACCAAGACCTACAAGAAATTTTCAAGAGTACGGTAAGATCATTGACATCTTTATACTAAAAACCCCTAATTCTCATTGACATCTTTATACCAAAAACCCCTAAGGATACCGCTTCTCAACCATCCTTTGCTCAAGTAGTAAGAGGAGAGTCACAGGTTCAACGACATCTGGGTTACACAGATACTCCTATTATCTCAGGGGAAGATTTCACGACGATAGCAGATGAGCCTGTTAGTTACCAGAAAGAGGAAGGAGCTAGAGCTCGGGCTAGTTGGAACAGCGACAGATGACACCGTCTCAATAATGCAGCTTATCGGGGCAGTTAGAGATTCCAGATTTGTGGCCTCGGTGATTGACATATCAAGAATCACCCACTCCAGGTTTTTAATGGTATTCAAGACAAAAACAGAACTAATTGATTTTCTGGCAGACAAGGAGCTACAAAAGAAGATGGGACTGGTAGAAGTGGAAGCATGGTCTCCGGATATAGTTTTCGGAGGCGATGGGGTCTGGATAAGGTTATTCGGCATACCAGCACACGCTTGGATAGAATCAGCTATTCTCGATCTAGCAAATTACTTCGGTAAGGTGGTGCAAATAGATACTGTGTCGAGGTGCAGTATCTATCAGATATTCGCTAGGGTGAAGGTCATTCTCAATCCGGGAGTTGATGCAAAAAAGGTTCTCAAGCTGGTAGTGGGGAGCAGGTCATATCCAATTATAGCCGAAATCGAACACATTGCCATAGCCGTAGGGAACATTGGCCGAGGGAGGCCTTCCATCCAGCAAGGGAATCAAGGGGAGGGTATGAGGAAGGTAGGAACATCGGAGAATGGGAGGGATCTGGACCCTAGCACACCAGGTGTTTGCTATTTAAACACAGAAGGTGGTAAGATTGTTCACCAAGCTGAGGGGATCCAAACCAGTTGCCGAGCAGATGCTTGTCAAAAGGCTGCAGAGGAGGTGCATAACCAGGACCAGCTAGAAGGCAGATCTGAAACCACTAGAGCATGGGTTGATCGAAATTTTGTGAGACAGGACAGAACTACACAGATCAGATCCTTAAGCACTAGCCCTAAAGCAGTAGCTACAGCTCTACCAGACTAGTTGGAAAGGATCAATGAGAGGCAAAGTGAGGAAAATAATGCTAATAGGGAAGAAGAATATTAGCAGCAATATGGATGTCCTCAAACAGTATTAGAGGAGACACTATTACTTGGTGGCACGATAAAACCACAGAACGCTAACTATGCCGACATCAATATCAATGCAAAACAAATGATAACCCCACAACAACAGGAAGTAGATGGGCAGGAACCATGTTCAGGCAAGTCTTCTGAAGAGGTTTCGGAGCAGATAAGTGCTGAGTTTAGCAAGGAACAGGCTCAACAGGAGGATCGGGAGGGTATGATAAGGGAAAGCGAGAAGCGAGAAGAGCAAGGTAATGTCTACACATTACCGAATACAAGCTGTGGGAAGGAATGATGTAGGTCTCGCCCATGCTCAGTAGGATGCAACCCTTTAAGGCTGGATGATTCATGGTTAGCATGGGGGGAGGAAAATGATGAGAGAGATAATAATATATACCTTGACAAAGTACAAGGAATGCAGATTTCTGTAACAGAGGATACTCCTATCCTGTTGGAAGAATCCCCTGGAGACGAGATCAGTTTAGCTGTGGATCTGTCCCCTTTTTTTGATAAAGTTGCAATCGGAATAGAAAATGCTACCGACAGGGCAGAGATGAGGGACGAGACGAATCAATGTAAAGACATAGATCACAGGGTAAATGAAGAAGGGAGAACAACAGGCCAGAGTGAGCAGCGACCCGTAAATACACAACGTCATAATAAGGTAAGACGGCTGAACTTAAGGAAAGGGGTGGAAAAAGCAGCAAATGGGGAGATGTCTGGGATATTTTTCAGGGAAGGAAGCGGTCGTCTAAGAAGATTTGACCGAAGGGCTATGAACTCAGGTTGTGTAACTGATGGATAAGGCCATCGTTTGGAATGTCCGAGGTATAGGAAACGAGGTGTTAGCCAAGACCTTGAGATGCTTAATTAGAATCAATAATCCGATGATGGTTGCGTTGCTGGAGCCTATGCTCAGGGAGGATAAGAGAGTGCGTACGGGTCTTAAATTGGGATTTCACCAATCTCTGTCGAATGGTGAGTTGGGAGGGAAGATTTGGATTTTCCATCGCAACTATCTAACTGTCAGAATCATCAACATGACAGACCAGATGGTAACTCTGGAAATCAGTGATCAAGCTCTTCCGTCGCCGATTCAGATTTCAATTGTGTATGCTAAGTGCAATAGAATTCAGAGGAAGAGACTTTGGGATGAGATGAAAATCAGGGCAAGATCGCAGTTGGGCCAGTGGGTAGTTTGTGGGGATTTTAATGCGGTGCTGGAAGCTTCAGAGAGATTGGGCAGTAGGAGAAATGATGATACTAGCTCAGCAGAATTCATGGATGCATTGAATGCGGCAGGTTTGATGGACGCGAGGTTTACGGGAAACAGATTCACGTGGAGCAATAATCATTCTGGGAACTCGCGAGTGTGGGCTAGGTTAGATAGGGCGGTGTATAACGCGGCATGGGCTACAGCTTTCCCTCGTTTCAAAGTGTCCCACCTTCCAAGAATCAACTCAGACCACGCCCCTCTTCTCCTTGCCTTCCCTCACGCCCCAGATGCCAGTCCGCGTCCTTTCAGATTTCAAAGAATGTGGCTCCAGCAAGATAGCTTCATGCAGACAGCTAGAGCCGCTTGGGAATCAGAAAACTCTCCCCAATCCATGATAAATCTGAGAGTAAAGATGAAAATGCTCAAGCAAGCTCTGAGAGATTGGAACAGGGAGGTGGTGGGAAACGTGATGCAGAAGATTCAAGAAGCTGAAAAATCTATATGTAACTTGGAAAGAGCTGTGGAAAATGATCAAGACAGTCATTCAGCAACAGCCCTTGCTTCAGCTAAACAGGAGCTCACAAGATTAGAAGCCATGGAGGAAATCTTCTAGAAACAAAAGGCCTGAAATAACTGGTTAGAAGAGGGTGATCGCAACACAAAATTTTTCCATCTTGTAGCTAACGAGCGCGTGAGACGAGCTTCTATTCAGAAGATCCATCTGGAATCGGGTGAACAGATTTCTGATATTGGTAGGATTAAAGAGGAAGCAGTGAATTTCTTCTCTATGCAGTTTAAGACAGAAGAAACAGCCCCACTAGGTAGCATCCTGGAGTCCATTCCTACCCTAGTGTCAGCTGAAGACAACATAGTGCTTCTGGCAGAGGCGACGTTGGAAGAAGTTAGGTAGTCTGTTTTTGCAATCCCAAAGGATAGTCCGCCTGGGCCGGATGGTTATTCCGGAGCTTTCTTTGCAGGTTGTTGGGATTTTCTAGGTCAGGACCTGTTTGAAGCAGCAAAGTTCCTCTTCAAGGGTGGTGGAATTCCCAGGGTTTTCTCTTCCTCGCTCATCTGTCTCATACCCAAGAAACCTTCCCCCACCAAGTTTGCTGCTTTTCGGCCCATCAGTCTGTGTAATTGTATTTACAAAATATTTGCTTCGATTATTGCGGCCAAGTTAAACAAGTTGCTTCCGAGAATCATTTCCCTTGAGCAAGGAGCCTTTATTCAAGACCGATCAATAGCGGAAAATATCGCCCTTGCTCAAGAGATGTTCAGAGATATCGAAAAAAAAAACTCAGGGTGGAAACATAATTCTGAAGTTAGATATGGAAAAGGCTTATGACCGGGTTGAATGGGGCTTCCTTTCAGCAGTTCTTGGCAAGTTTGGGTTTAGTGAAGCCTGGAGGTCGGTTGTTGAAAAGTGCTGGAGGAACAGTTGGTTCTCAGTCTTGATCAATGGGGAAGCGGCGGGTTTCTTCAAAGCTATGCGTGGGCTGAGACAAGGAGACCCGTTGTCGCCTAGTCTCTTTATCATTGCAGGGGATGTCCTTAGCCGTGGTTTGAAACATCTCATGGAAAGAGGCTTCTGCCATCCGTTCAAGACTAGTCAGGTGTGCCCAATTGTATCCCATCTTCTCTATGCCGATGATACTATTCTTTTTTTGAACGGTAGCAGTGCGTCCCTGACAATGGTGAATAATTTTCTATCCTCCTACCAAGCCATATCAGGGCAAAGGGTAAACCATTCTAAGAGTGAGTTTTTTGTCTCTGACAAGATGAAACTTCACAGGGTTCAAAACATAGAAAAGGTGCTGGGCATCCACAAATCAGCGGGATCCCTAACTTACCTTGGGGTGCCCATCACCAAAGGCAGAAATAGAAGAGCCGTGTTTCAACATTTTGTTGACAAAATAGCATCTAGGGTGGTGGATTGGCAAGGCTGTTGTCTTTCGCAGGCAGGTAGGCTAACTTTGATAAAACATGTGCTGAGTGGGATCCCTATGCATGCAATGGCTGCTACAGTAGTCCCGGCTTAGGTGATAAAATGTATAAAAAACATTTTAGCAGACTTTTACTGGGGATGGTCGGATGGTAAGAAAAACTACACTGGGTTAACTGGAATAGGCTGACCACTCCTAAAGAGGAGGGTGGCCTCGGAATCATCAAGCTGAAAGAAGTTATGGTCGGGTTCAGGTGTAAAATGGCATGGGCAGCAAGATATGGCAGTGCTGAATCCTTGTGGGTCAACTTCGTTCATGCGAAATATGGATGCAAATGTGATAATGGGGAAACGGCTCCATCCAACCGCTCTCCATCCCCATTTTGGACTTCGATTGCGAGACTTTTCCCGATGATTGATGAAAAGGCCCGCAGGCTGGTGGGCAGTGGAGAGTGTAACCTATGGAAAGTTGATTGGACGGGCTTGGGTAAACTCTTGCAATGGACTCTTAAGGACATCCCAGAAGCTATATATAATCTCAAAGTCAAAGATATCCTTAACGATGAAGGATTGAAGCCTCACCACCATCTTTCGGATTTGCTACCGCAGATTGTGTGGTCTCATATCAGTGAAACAGGGTTGTGCACCTCGTGTAGGGAAGATAGTTGGGTTTGGTCGCTCGATACCTCTGGCCAGATGTCGGCTAAATCAGGCAGAGATTCCAACAGAGTAGGTGGTGCCCGTAAGGACTGGGCAAAATGGGTTTGGCACCACAAAATGCCCCCTAAGATCTCCAACCTAGTGTGGCGGATCATTCATGGGGCTATTCCAGTTGATGATAGAGTTCAAACTAAGGGCATCCCCTTAGCGTCTAAATGTTCCTGTTGCTGGACCGATTTGCTGCAGCGCCCCCAAACAGAATCCATCTCCCACCTCTTCATCTCTAGTGAGCTCGCTAGCAAGGTATGGAAGTTCTTCATGTCTCGTTTTGAGATTGCCCCGTGTGCGGATCAATCAGTGTTGGGCAGGTTAATGTGTTGGTGGACAGTTTCTTCCGCTAGAAAAGAGACACGAGATGCCTTAGCAATCACCCCCCTTTTGATTCTGTGGGAAATCTGGAACACTAGAAATGCCCGTAGATCGGAGGATTCTCGGGACGAAGCGGAGCATACAATTGGTAAGATTAATAGGTGGCTGTGCTGGATCTGCCCGCCCATGCCATGTGAGGGAATGAACTCCACGGATGTTCCGCCCATCAACAGAAAGGCGATGAGTTCAGTTAAATGGCAGAAACCGCCAGCAGGTTGGGCCAAATTGAATGTTGATGGTTCGGCAAGGGGAAACCCAGGAGCAGCAGGAGGAGGGGGAGTTTGCAGAGGTTCCAAAGGAGAGATTATATTTGCATTCACGATCGGCTACGGTATAGGATCAAACAATGAGGCAGAGATAAAAGCCATGTATGACGGTATCCTCCTCTGCAGGCAGCAAGGGTTGAACAGAGTTGAAGTTGAGAGCGACTCTCTCATGGTGATCGATACACTGACGGATTTCAACAAGAAAATCTGGAAATGGTGGTATTGGAAGGAGAGGATAAACATGCTCATTAACAAGGGTGAGTTCATCCTCAATCATGTCCTAAGGGAAGGAAATACAGTGGCTGACAGGTTGGGCCGCTGGGGAAGTGAAGCTCAACTCAAGAAGAATTTTTCCAAATTGGCTAATCTGCCACAGGAAATCCATGGTCTCATCTTCCTTGACAAAATTGGTCTTCAGAATCTGGCTAACCGTGAGGTGGTACAGAAGTCTTTGCGCAGGCCCTTCCACTTTCGAGATGGAAGGGTAGTGTCTTACGATAGGCAACCTCAAAATCTTTTTGTTTGAGGTCCCCCGAATGAGTGTCTGTATTTGTCCTGGCTGTGGCCTTTTGTGAATAAATCTGTTGTTTCAAAGAAAAAAAAAAAAAAAAAAAGCTCTCGGGGTTTGGATTTGGAAGGGGATTTGGATTTAGAAGGGGTTTTGGATGTGGATGCTACCCCCTTTCCCTTTGAAACAACCTTTTTCGTTGTAGGTTGAGACGGTCCCACTTCTTGTTGGGATTTTGAACACCTGTTCTTTCCTTGGAGGAGAATCATTCCGTCTTGAATGGGTGGACATTGGAAAGCTTAACAAGATAGGGAAGACACCCTAGGATTTAAATCACAAGAATAATCAACAAAAAGAACCCCAAAACAAACACCCTTACATGACATAAATAGTGATTCAGAAGTAATGGAGATGATGAAATCGATTAATCTTGGTTCAAATCGAAGGAAGGAGACCTTGACAGGCTTGGGAGTGACCAGATGGAGCTCTAGGGCACAAGAGAAAGGAAGAGAAATAGAAAGGGAATGAATCGAATAAGGCCCGACCGG